>PVKB01003160.1:0-161371 GCA_004027205.1 Ctenodactylus gundi | reverse complement strand
CAAAAGTTGTCAACCAATAATTTAATAAACATTTATTGAGTGTTTATTAAGTGCAAGGCTCCTCTTTGTGTACAATACAAAGATAAATAATTTTGTCTGGAAGTTATATGCAAATGTACAGACCTCTAAAGAAAAACAAGTGATATAGGACTGTGTCTGGCCTATAAATTACTGTAAATTCAAATTTATTCAAAAAATTAGAGTATAAGGTATTTTAAAATTGAGGTATTCACATAGAACACTCAAGTTTCCATCTCCTCTTGAAAAGATGAAGAATCTGACATTGTTGCTTTGTATTGTTTCATGGCAATCTTAGGCTAGAGAAAAGAGGGAGCCTCTATTTTGTGAAGAAGTTGGCCACCAGCAGATCATTCTCCAAGCATCTGTTGATAGTTAGCATCTCACACCAGGCCAGTTTCACCTAGGTGGTTATGTGCTGACCTCTGTGAATCAACTGTTCACAAGAATAAACCCCGATCATGTGAATGCACAATGACTGCGTCAGTTGTGACGAAGTGTCAATTTGGTCAGCTTTGGGATCTGCCTAGGGGATTGACGGAGCACACTTCTGGGTAGATCTGGGTGGTTCTTGAAGGTATGGTCTTTGGGTCTACATGTCGTCCTAGGCTGTTTCCTCTCCGTTGCTATTCCGATGCTCTGCTTCCTGGCTGCCATAACTATACGGTTTTGCTCCAACACACCCTTCTACCCTATTCGTGCATTGGAGCCAGCTTGTCATTGACTGCGTCCCCTTATAACGTAAGTCAAAGTCATTCTTTCTTCCTTTAAGTTGTAGATGTCAGGTGTCATGACCAGCAAGAGGAAAGATGACTAATGCAATCACTAGAACTGAAAAGTTCAGATTCTGTAGGTTTAAAGTGACATAGTATAGACAGAACTTAGTTCTGATGGGAGGTACATTAGGAAAACTTTTTTTTGCATATAATAATTTTTGCTGTGGCTTTGTGGAAGACTGAGTTAAGCTTAAGAATCTTTCCAAGTATGTCACTACAAATTGCTAGAAAACCAAAGAAAATTCCAGCTGCAGTTCTGGGCTAACTTTCATTGGCAACTTAGAAAACCACTTATTCAAAGTATCTTTAAAAATATTAGTACTAAAATAAAATAAAAAGAATTACTCTGCTTTGGTTGCTAGTCTGTTTTTAAATTCTTGCAGTCAAGAGAAAAATGAAATTTCCTACTGACTGGATGCTGTTGGTATTGCACTCAGATCCCCTTTACTGGGCCCAGCCATCTCCTAACAGCCTTAAGGGTTACTATTAAGGCCCTAAATACCCCATCTCCAGAGCATTCCATTGAAAAGAAGGCATAACCCCCACCAGATGGCCTGCTACCCATGACCTACTCACAGTGTTCCATATAGTGCCATTTGCTTTGTCTCCAGGTGGGATTACCCTTGTGTTATAATTTATGCTGCAGAATTTCCTGTGGGATACAGGCTGAAGCTAGTTCCATGTGAAGCCACATCCTTATTTTGTACCTCTCCCTTTCTTTTCCCCCGAAAGCATTACCTAGATAAAGTTCCATCACAGAAGTCCATTTCTGCCCCTTCAAGTGAACCTAATCTAAGGCACTGCTTTCCTGAGGACACCTTAGCAGGATCCCATTATTAGAAAGAGCTTGGTAGGTTAAAAAAGAGTAAGGCACTGTATAATGGCATTTCACTCAGGGCAATAGGTCCTATAGGTCTGTGATCTCTTAAGATTCTAACATAGCTGACCAGTTTCCAGTACCTAGTGACATTACAACTGTTATAACATCTTAGAACAAGACATTGCTCACACCTTTGTGGTGATCCCGGTAAGAACAAACCTACTGGGGCTACCAAGAGCATAAAAGCACAACACACATAATTAAGGTATGGTACATATTACTTAATAATAATAAGACATGATTATGCTATCAGTTTATGTATATATTGTGATGTACTATATTAGGTATACTATTAATTTATTATATATTATATTATACTTTTAATCACTATTTCATTTTTACTCTTTCCAGTTGCTAAAAAAAATGGTAAACTATAAAACATCAGGTCCTTCAGGAAGGATTCCAGAAGAAGACCTTGGTATCAGAGGAGATGGTCACTCTAGACAGGTTATTGTCCCTGAAGACCTTCCCGTGGGATGAGATGCAGAGGTGATGCAGTGATATTAGTGATCCTGACACTGGGGAAGTCTAGGTGAATGTGCTTTTGTGTCTCAGTTTCTAACAAAAAAAGTTTAAAAAGCAAAAAATACATAAGAATTTCAAATTTAAAAACGTTCACAGATTAAGTATAAAAGGAAAGAATAGTTTTTGGACTATGATACAATGTGGTTGTGCTTTAAAATGTTACCAAAAAAAGTTTATGTCATAAAAAGCTACAGAGAGCTAAGATTATTTGTTACTGAAGGAGAGAATTTTAAAGTAAATATAGTGCAGCCTTAGTGACCAGTGCTTATAAAGTCTACAGCCATGTACAATAACATCCTAGGCCTTCGCCTTCACTGCCACTAGTTCACTGATACAGCAATTCCAATCCTGCCAGATTCATTCATGGCTTAAAGTGCCCTATCCAGGCATACCCTTTTCTTCATTATTTTAAATGTATTTTTCTATGTATGTTTCTATATACAAATATTTACCGCTGCATGTCAGGTGCCTACAGTATTTGGTAAGTAACGTGTTATTTATGTGTGAAGCCTAAGGGGACCAGGGTAGATCACAGAGACCAGCTGTGTAACCTGTTATCCTATCTAGGTTCCTGTCGAGTACTCAGAGATTCCCACAACAATGACATTGCCTAACAACGCTCTTCTCAGAATGCATTTCCATCATTAAGCAGCACATGACTACAATCTGTTGCTTGATGAAAACAAGAAAATTTGTCCAGCCTGGTACCTCTGTACTTGTGCCTTTGCAAGGACATTCCTAACTTGTACCCCAACCAGAAATTCTTTCTGCTGTGGACTTGCCAAAGACACAACCTCATTGAGGTTAAGCTAACAAACATGCAGTGCATCACAGCTTCCATAAAATACAGACTTTCCTATAGGTTTCTAGGAAGCAGTCTGCTTAAAAGTCAATTTCCCACCTTTGGATCCTATAAAGAAAATAGAGAGAGACAGAACGATTACCATGAAAGTAATCAAAAGTTTATGTAATCATTAAAGAAAGGCTTACTTTTTAAATTTCTGCTTCATCTGAAGCATCAACAATCCAACTTTTAGCTTATGTTTGACAATTCAATAGTTCTTTGCTGACCTGCAATTTTCCTGCTGACTCAAAGTCAGCCATCACTTGACCATATGGAATGGGGAGAGAAACTCTTGGACCGCAACCAAAGCAACTGGCTAACAGATTTTGCGATACATTAGGGTGCTTTCCATTTTCAGAAATTGGGAAGGGTTGCTTACAGTTTTGTTTTCCAAGATTTCATCTTTAGACTATGTTTAAGTTTTTAAAATTCAAAATCTAAATGCTTATGAGAATAATGGCATGAGAAGTTTTAGGATATGGCAAAATAAAACCAGCAAAAACAGCAAAGAATGACACCTTCAAGATTGAAAATTTCCATGTTGTGAACCAAATTCTTTAAAAAATTATCACCATGAAGTAAAATGGAAGACCCGGTAGCGGTGGGAAATGCATCAACAATGGGTAGGACAGACAGGGAAAAGACAAAACACTCTTTTTTATTTTTTAAAGATAGATATGATTCTACTTTTGTGGTTTCATGAATCTATTGACTCAGTTAGTCCTCTCATGAGAAGCATCTAAACCTACGTGGAGAGCCCTGGGAACTTTGGTCTCAGAAGTAAGAATTTTGATTGGGCACCATGGGAATTCTATGCAACCTGATAGGAAGTTGTATAATGTCATTTGGCTGAGGAAGGGTACATTGGGAGCACATGGGATAGTTGAGAAAGGAACTATACTACAAGTTTGTATAAGTTCTCTCATTCTCTCATTTGCACCTAGTAGGACTCATCTAGAATTAGGAAACTGAGGAAGAGAAGCCAAGTAACTGATGTTCTGGACCACATCACAGGCATAGTCTCAACAAGAAAGATCTAGGGTAGAAGATCACTTAAATTTGTAGTATTCCTTTCCTGTTCTTTACTGCTATGTAGCAAATTTTAAAAAATGCTCAGCTGAAGTGTTTCAGTTGGGGGTATTTTGATAATACATCAGAAGAACTTTTCTAATTTAGTTCCAGTTTCTTTGCAAGTGGAAGGCAATATACCACAGCAAAAGGAACCTAGCTACTGAGCTCCGAAAAACTAAGTTTTCACGTCTTCAAATTATTATCTAAGTTGTCTTAACACAACAGTATCTCAGTCCATAAGGTACAACTATAATATAAACTTAGACCAGAAGACAGAAAATTGTAAATATTGCTTAATGTTTCTCAGTACGGAACAGACTTCACATGCAGGAAGACATCATTTGCAGTTTGCCTCCGAGTCCATTTCTAACACATATATTTGGAACTATTTTGCAGGGTAAAGAACTCCAGAACCGGCTTGCCCTGAAAGGGCTGGCTGCCAATGCCTCAGGCTGTTTGTGATCTCTCCCTGACACAATCCACTGACTGATGAAAGGAGAGTGTCTGCTATTGCCTCTGAGAGGCTGATCGTGGCAGAGCCTGGAAAAGGTCTAGATGACAGAGCCCAGTATCAAACACTAGGGGTCCCTTCACTTCACAAACACCATTTCTCTTGGGATCCTTGCAAATACTGTTCCAGCTGTAGAATAGTGGCGGCTCATAGTTACATGTCAGCTTAACAGGAAGGATCAGGGGGAACTCAGATCTTTGGCCAAACATAATCACCAGTGTGACCTTGAGGTTTTTCTTGTTGAGATTAACAATTGAATTGGGAGACAAGGTGAAAAGGCTCGCCTCTGTAGTGTGAGTGAGCCTCTTCGGATCCATTGGATGCCTGACATAAAGCCACAAGCTGGACCTTCTGGCAAGTAGAAGGAAACTCCTCTTGCCTGATGCTTTCAATTGAAGCGTGGGTCTTTTCTGGCTACAGGATTCAAAACTTCAACTGAAATATTGGTTCATCTCCACCTCCTTCTCTCTTGTGGTTCTTGGGACTTCTCAGTTTCCATGAACCTCAGTCTCTCTCCTCCATGTACATACTTTCTATTGGTTCAATTTCTCTGACTAACACACTTAGAGAAATTTCATGTCTCTTAAGTCTATTTTAAAATCTGTCCACTTTTAGTAAAAATTTCAATAATTTTCCAAAGAGTTCCAACCTTTGCTCTTTTGTTGTTGCTGTTTTGGAAAGAGAATAAAGTGCACAAGAAGAAAACATTTGCCAGCCTGTGATGTAGGGTGTGCACACACAAGAGTAACAGTTGAGATTTGGTTTTTAAGGAAGAGAGAAAAAGAGAGATATTATTCAATGATATTTCATACATTGCTAAGATGTGGCTTCATATTATCTGGAGCCAAACTTAGGAAGTGTGAAAGCGTGATTCATAGAAAAGTTGTCCAGGACAAAGAGGCTGTAAGAGGGTGGGGGCAGGGAGTTTCCTTTAGGAAGATTTTCTCTGGCTTTAGGAAGAAAACAATGTTGACATTTCCCTCTAGTGGCAGAAGAGATATTAAGCCTGCCACCTGGAAGCAGGGTCTTGATTCTCTTTGGTTCTGTGTGATTTTGACAAAAAGAGTCATATAAGATACCACAGTGGTCATGCAGAACTCGAGAGATAGTTTATTGGAAAAAAGATACAGAAAGATAGCTTCCATCAAGAAGGTAGGAAGTGCCACACAGGAGTTTGTTTGTTTTGATGGCTCTGGGGATTGAGCCCAGGGCCTTCATTATTTTCATTTTGTGACAGGGTCTTGCTAAGTCACTGAATTGGCAAGGCTGGGCTCTTTCAATCTTCTTGCCTCAGCCTCTCTACTCCTGAGATCATAGGTGTGCTTTCTTTTTTATGCACACAAACGTTAGCGCTGAGGTACAGGGCTCTGTGGAGATTATTACTGGTGTATCTACATGCATGATGCATGTTTATACATAGGGGTGACTCTGAATTGCAAAACGTCTTCATTATTTGTTTTAGATGGTCAAAGTTCTCGCAGGGACATTAATCATGAAATTTATGAAAAAAATTACCAAACAAAGACTTCTAATCTAGAAAGGGTCTAGAATGTTTCCCTTTCTGACATTATTGGGCTATCGTCGGAAAGACCAGGTATGTTACGTGCTTTATTCTGGAGATAAACAGTTCTGCTTTATAAGGAATGTGCACAACATATAACCTTAAAACATCGCTGTGCTCCGTGGTATTACATTGAGTCTGAGACCTAATACATAATTATAAGTGTATTATACATGAAGGTCTCTGTTTCTTCATTTAATTTAACCAGCAATCCACATTATTTTGGGTCCTGTTTATCTCTCAGGCTTGCTAATATCTAACTACTTGCCTGAGAACAGCTCAAGACTAGAATATTTCAACAAAGAAAACAGTGTGATTGGTCCTTTTTCCTCTTTCTCCATTATTTCTTCCCTTTCCCCTTCCTTTTCACCTTCCTGCTGCCTTTGTTTAATATAAAAATTTCCAATCATATGATAGGCAGGATTGCTACAGCTGAGGAATGCCCTATATCAGAGAATTTATTATTGCATTAGGAAAGGTTAGGACAGAAAGAAAACATGATCACTGAATTGGCACCTAGAAAACTTTGTAAAATAGGCGACAAAACAATGAGTTAGCCTTTTATGTTCAATTACCTGGATTTCACCAGGCATCCAAACATAATACAGTTAGCTTCCAGGGAGTTCTACCACAAAAATTGTTCTGGTGTTTCCTGTCTTGCTTCTATTTACTTCCTCGCCACTACTAGAACTTACTTAAAATTATTTTAAAATTTTTCTCTTTAATACTCATGCCTCTCCTCAATGATTCATACATTATGTATCATCATTGATCTCACTATATTTTTTTCTAAATTACGTGTTTTTAAAAACAAAGGAAAATGTTACTGTCAATACTTCTGATACCAAATGAGTGGGTTTCCACCTCAACAAACAATTTTCCAACTCTTTGAACATCTTCTGGGTATATAGTGAGTGATTCAATTTAATTCTGATGCGGATCATCCAGGGTTAGCCCAGATCCCATAGGCTAAGGGTTCAGTCCTCATGATGGCATTCACATCTGAAGCCAATTGCAAGTACAGACCTCTCATACTTCCCAATAACCAGCTATAAACAGGGAGTTTGCGTGATCCTATTTTCAAGTTTAATAGGTTTGCTGTGAAAGAGGTAATCAGGAACAGCCAAATGAACGAGATAAATAGGGTGAGGTGTGGGGAGGGGAGCAAAATGCTTTTATGTTATTTCTAGGTGTGGCGCTTCAGGGTGTTCACCAACCCGGAAGTACTCCAAAACATGTCCTTTAGGTTTTCTTATGGATCATTCATTACATATGCACAATTGATCAAGCTGTTAGCCTTTGGTTCTTTAATTCCATCCCCAGCTCATCTTCCCAGTCCTGAAGCAGCTAGTAGTGCAGCTAAAAGTTTCAACCTCTCACCACATAGCTGGTTTCTCAGATACGCAGCTTCATCCTCCAAGAATCACCCATATGCATCAGCTCAGGTTAGTCTAAAGAGGCTTGTTAATATAACCAAAGATGCACCTATTATCCCTAAACTTTAGGAAACTCCAAGGTTCTTAGAAGCTCTGTGCCAAGAACCGGCACAGAGACCAAATGGATGCTTCTTATGCCTACGGCATATTTCCCTCCATTCCTTACAGGAATGATCTAAATATCTAAATTGATGTCTGGAATCAAAAAATTGTTGAATTAAAGCATGGATATATCAATGAATTAATTTAGAAATAATAAATTAACAGTCACACCTATTAAAATGTTATATATGTTTAATATATGATATTTAGTTGTAAATTAAATTCCAAAGAAATTGGCAGAGATTGGTGGAAATTGTAGGGAAATATTTGGACTCAAAAATGAAGCTCACATCAAAAGAGCAGTAGACTTCATTGGGAGGTTATTCTTTCTACAAAGCCTGCCAAAGTTTAACCAGTTTAAAAATATGTCTGATGGTGATCAGATGGGTAAAAAGACTCATTTACACTTAACATACTGTGTACTATCCATGCATTAAAAATTTCTGTGCAGATCTTGTTTAATTATAATTTTTTCATTAGGAAAAGAACACAATGAAATGTAGGGTTTGAGAATTCACAATCTCAGATAAAAACGTCATTCAATGCTTGACACCAGGAACATTCTTGCAAAAATTCATTTCCTCTAACATTTTTAATTCTTGGGAAGAAAAATGATCATCTTTCAGAGAGCCAAAAGGATGCAGATCAAATAAGCCAAAGAACACAAACACAGGCGTGAATTAATCATACCGGGAAAGGAGATGGCAAACATGGCTTGTGGGAAAGTGCAGTAAGAGAAATGGCTGGCCTAGGAAAGATAAATGTAGAAGAATCACATTTTCCATATTCTTGAGGAAGACATGTGAGTGAACACAGAACATATTTTAAGAATAGTTAAATATCTATTCATATTTGAAGTTCCAACTCTCCCAGGCCATAGATCACTGCTTATGTGAGATTCTGAGTGAGCCTCAAGAGGGAGTTAAGAGCATTTGACTATGAAAGGAGGTTGGCGGGTAAAAGTAGAAAGATCACCAGAATAAAAATTAGAAAAATTTGGTTACATTATAAAGCTTCAATTTAAGAGCATCAAAGAGTTGTGGAAGCAAATGAGATAAACAATTGCAGGAATTTCAAAAAGAAAAAAAAATTATTTCCAGGACAGTTGATGTCAGCTAGCCATTTTTCCCTTAAGGGCACTTGCTGAATTTACATGCTAGATTTAGCCTGGTCATCCATCCTCAGATGTCATGAAAAGAAGCTAGAAAACTTTTTAATGGTCACATGGGACTCGAATGAGAATCTATGAACTTTAATAGATTTCACACACATAATAATTATCCACAGGACATTTGTTGTGGATGTGTGGTTGATCAAGAGTTGGAGATTAGGACTGTTAATTCTGATTTGTCAGTTCACTGGACTAAGACATGCCTAGCCAGACCAGTGGTACAACAGGCACCTCAGTGTATCTGGGCTGGTCATGGAGGTGTGGTCTTGAGTACTGTGCAGGGAAACTCACCCTTTCCTCTCTGGCGCCGCCTCCTGCTATTCTGCCTCCAGGCCTCTATGAACTGAACGGCCTCACAGCAACACACATTTCTGTCATGAGCTTTCTGCCTTGGAGCATGCTAACTAGGCAGTGAATTGAATGGTCTATACCACCTGAAGCCACACTAAATTAAACCTTTTCTTCTTGAAATTTTAAGTGTCCTAGAGATGACGCCTCCCACACACACTTCTTTTTGGTATTCTGCAATTCTTTGCTTGTCCTGTGTGGTTTGTGTCTCAGTGATGGCAAAGCTGATTAATGCCAAGATGTAGACATAAAGCTTCTAAAAGGCAGAGCTAAATTTCTCATAATCCGTGAAACTTAGAAAATAAAGATCCAGAAAGGGGCAAGATTCCTGACTTGACACAAGAAAGGTCTCGTTTGTCAAGACATTTAAACCTGAATTTTGAAGCTAGGAAAGATAGAGTGAAAATCTGTAATAGGGCCACCACTTCAGGGTTGTCCCTGGCAGAGTTTATCCCTCCCTAACCTTTTTTTTTTCCCTGTCCCTTTTCTTTTCTAGGCATTCTACATCCAAAAGAGAAGCCCTGCTTAAACGGGTAATATGTTAACTACTAAATCTCTCTTCAGTTTTTCAAGATGAAAAATATTTGGTGATATGTATAACCTTTCTTATTAGTCTTTAGTTCTATTCTTCAATGAACCAGAAGTACCTAAATTGATGTAAGGTTTAACTTGCAGAAAAATACACCTATTCAAAAGGAAACCCAAGAGCCATGCCCAGGTAAGACCATTGTGTTATTTTGGAGAAGAAATGAAAAGGAGACACGTGCTCGGGGTGAGGAAGACTCCAGGCAGCACCTGGACTTCCTACTCTGCTTCTTTTTCTAAAAGTCTTGTGGACATAGAAGTCCCCACAGGTGAAGATTTGGGGATGCTAGTTCCATCATAATCTCCACGAAGAGTCATTGACTAGCCTTATTTGTTCCAACCTATTCTTGTATTTTGAGTATTGACCTTTGAGGAGCAAGAAACCCAGACTCATTCCTGAATATTTGCAGTAAAGACACTTTGAATCCTTAGTTAAAAGCTTTAGAAACACAGGGGAAGTCGTGGAAACTAACATTTGCTAAGGTGGAACAACAGCATTGACACAGTGCAATTCACTACTGCCAAGGTGACAGTCCCTTAACAATCATAGAATAGTGGGAAAAAAATCTATCCCTTTAGAAAAAAAGAGAACTCATCTCACTTATATTCTTTATATTTTCTACATTTTCTTTATATACAATATATAACATAAAATAAAAATTAGTAGAGCTACTAAAAGGCAAACCGATTCCCCAAACCATGTTTCTAATGTGTCACAGAATTTAAAATTCATGTATATAAAAAGGCAAATAGATGTCATTGATAAAATCATAAGAGCAGACAAAAATATGCTCCATTATCAGAGTCAAAAATATAACTTGAAGATAATTCTGATTAAAACATTAAATAAAGACCAGAACAAAAGAAACAAAATGTAAAAAGGTAGTTTCTAAAAAGAAAAAAAAAACGCTCTAGAATTGATCTGAACATATACAACTAAACAGTCAGTGGGGGTGGGGAGGGGCTAAACAGCAGATTATACGTAGAAAACTAAGATTTTTTTTCTTTTTGTGTTATTTTCATTGGTGTATTAATTATACAGACAAGTGGGTTTAATTTTGGCATGTTCATAATGGACGGAACGTATTTTGATCATTTCTCCCACCCATTGCCCCCATTCTTCCCCCAGGGTCTTTCCTGTTTTCCAGCAGTCTCCTTTCTATTTTCATAGAATCAAGGGTTTGTGAACCACAAATCTCATCAGTAGAAAATACACAAACTTAAAATACTTAATACAAGTGTCAAAATACACAAATTACTCGAAAAGCACTTTAAAAAACACAAAGCAGATCCTGAGAAGACAAAAAGAGAAAAGACGACTATGCAATCGTAATGAAAGACATAACACATTTTTGTTATTAACTAATAAAACAGACAAAAACAACCACCACCAAGTGTATAAAAGATGTGAACAATTAAATAACTATTTCAACTTAGTTAAACCACCAGTTCCCTCTTCCAGATGTTCAGGAAGAAATAACATACTAACAGAAAAAGAAAAAAATAGGTGAAAATCGGACTGAAAGCTTTTCCTTTGGACTAGGAGCAAAACAAGACCTTTTGCTCTCACTACTTCCATTCGACAACGTCCTGGAAGTTCTAGCCAGGGAAATTAATGCAAGAAAAAGAAAAGGAGTCAAATATTGGAAAAGAAAAAAACTAAGCTAGAAAACTATCTGTACTTGCACAGGACATTATCTTGTATTACAGAAAATTCTAAGAAACTTAAAAAACAGTCTGACAGCTAATAAATGAGTCCAGAAGAAGAATTGTAGGATTCAAGATCAGTATATAAAAATTAACAGTATATCTATACATCAGCAATGAACAAGTCAAAATTGATATCAATAGCACAAATTCCATTAAAAATATCAGCAAGGAAAATAATACAGGAATAAATCTAATATGAGAAGTATAATACTTATGCATTGAAAATATAAAATATTACCGCAGTACTTTTTAAAAGATATAACAATTAAAAACATCTTATAGTCATGGGTCAGATTTATTTTTATTATTAATAGGTCAACACTCTCAGTCTTATTTCGTGTAGCTAGAACAGAATAATTAATGATAGTGTAAATTTACTTCTCTTATTTCTGGATCAAGGGGCAAGTATCGACCAAGGGCTTTCTTGCTGCACCTTTTAGAAAAAAAAGAATGTCATGTTCTCATATAGCCAAAAGCAGAAAAGCTAGAGAATTGGTGAGAGAGAGTGAGAGAGAGTGAGAGAGAGAGAGAGAGAGAGAGAGAGAGAGAGAGAGAGAGAGAGGGAGGGAGAGGGAGAGAGAGAGAGAGAGAACTCACTAACTTTTAGCCTTTTTTATGAGGACTCTCATCCCATCCGTAATGTCTTAGACCTAATATTATCTTTACAAAGCATCACTTCTTAATATTGTCACATTGGATACTATGTTTTAACCTATGAATTCTGGTGAAGACACAAGTGTTCAAACAACAGCACTTCCAAATTAATTTATTAGCACTAGCTGAGGGACTGCTGGGAACTGAGATCAGGGCCTCTTGCAGGCCAGATGAGCACTCTATCACTGAGCCACTTTTCTAGTTTCCCACCAAATTGATTTATTGATTCATTAGTTCAGTATAATCCCTATCAAAAATCTCAGCTGCCTTTTTTGGCAAGATTTACAAGCTGATTGTAAAATTTATATGAGAATGCAAATGACCCAGATAGAAATGTATACACTCATGGTCAGTTAATTTCTACTAAGTATGACATAGCAATTGTGTTGAGGAAAGCACATTCTTTTCAAAAAATATAACCTGATATTCACATACCAAAGAATGAGCTTGGATCCCTAGGACACATCACAGGTTCAAAATGAGCACACAGTGGATCGCAGGTGTATCTACAAGAACTAAAATGATAAAAATCTTGGAAGAAAACCAAGAGCAAATTATCTTCATGATCTTCAGATACAAACTAGCTTCTTAGAAGTGACGTCAAAATCACAAACGATAAAAGAAGAGTAAAAATCAACTATATCAAAATTAAAAGTTTTAGTGCTGAAAATACCTCAAGAAATTAAAAAAGGACAACCTAAAGAATGATAGTAAATATTTGAAATCATGTACCTCCCTCCAAAGGAAGGACATTGGGCCTTGACCAATGAGACCAATGTAATTTGGCATTAGCAAGATGCAAATAAAATCCACACAACGTGTCTTGGCATGACTGACTCACCCTTCATTCCTTGGTGTATCTCTAGCGTCTAGCCAAGTTATTACAATCCCTCCCTGTCCCCGCCGTTCATCTGCCAGGCAGCCTGAGATCTGGCAGGAAAAGTCTACCAAATGTAAATGATCCAAGTGAGTAGCTGGGGAAAGTGATATCTCAGGGGTCACCGGAATCAAATGCAGAGGCCAGCTCGCTGTCTCTACTTCATTCAGGTACGAACCAATCTCAAAACCATCCTCTGAATGCACAGATTAAAAATATAATAATAAAGCAATTTATATTAGGACAAAGCCCAATTAATGGCTTCTCTAAAATTTTTTATTTTTAGAGAATATATAAATCCCCTAAACATTTAAAAATATTTTATTTTCTAGAACCACCACCTGGGAGTCATTTCTGGCTTGGCTCTCCAGTTTCAGCTGAGTTTTTCATCCCAAGTGGATGTAATAGTAGGATGTTCCTGGTGTTAGGTTGTTAACAGAAGGCAATAGGAACCCACAGAAGACCATTCCCTCAGCCCACTATGCTCCACATTCAGAGGTGAAGAGGCCTTGGGATTTTAAAAAAGTAGTGATTCCACCCAACATGGAGCAAACCCTATATAGCCTTGGCTACACAGTGACCTGGGAAGCACCAGTGACTCGGGAAGCACCAAAACATCCAGATGCTACATCTTTGATCAATAAATCAGTCTCTGTAGGTGGGACACAAGAATTTGTATTTTTAAAATCTCCTCAGCTGGTTCTAAACAGCCACTTTTGAGAAATACTGGACAAGTAATAAGAGAAACAAGCTCTCAACATCTGGAAACAAGTTGTATGAGAGGATTTTTTGCAACTTATCTCAGAACCTCCAGGCTCCTAGCCCTGCCCTATCTTCAAGGGAAGAGCGGAACTCCTCTTCCTTATGTCTAATTTTTCTGCCCTAATTCCTCCTTTTGAAATTTCCCCCACCTAAAATGCCTTTGAAGCTCAAGGCATCATTATATGAAGATGACACAAGCAAATGTGTTAATGGCAAGCAGAAATGTGCTTTGATCACTTTTACCGCCTTTTCTAGTCCTCTCCTCTTGCTTCATTCCTATAGATCAGTAATTCTCAAAGCACAGTGTCCAGGCCTGCAGCAGCACCGTAACTTGATAATATGGACCGACGTAGGTTCTTTGGGCCTGTGTAGTGAATCAGAACTGTGCAATGGGTTCTGGCATATCCATGGGGTAACAAACCCTTCAGGTGTGCTAAGGACAACTTGAGGATCATCGGACTGGGTGTTTATAAGAAAACAGCTGTGTCTTCTGTTGAGAAGCTCAAAGCAGAGCAGATAGTACCCAGCCCTTAGAAAGAAGAAAGACCAGGATATGACCCTGGGGCAGAGCACAGAGGATAACATCGAGATCAAACGATTGAGTAGAATAGGCACCAGGGGCCGATGGGACCGGACCGCTGGAGTCTCCTGCAGGGCTTCCCCACTTACATCTATTTCCTGCATCCCTGGATCTGCTCGATTGAACGGTGGCCTTCGAGAATATTCAAGCGTGTATTTGAACCTTAGTCCTCCCATACATAGTGACTCAAGGCCTTCAAAATTTGAATGTTCCTACAGTACATGCATTATTTTCATCACCTGAGATTCAAATAAACGGAGTCCAGTTCACAAAAAGTAATTTGGCGTCAGCCTCAGGTATTTATTTAGTCTACGCGTTCACTGCTACTGATCTTGTTCACAACAGGCCTAACACTTTCATTAGAATATTCTGATTTGTTTTTATTTATGTTTGCCATGTCCAGCAATGGTCTACCAACCCACTTCCTGCCTTCCAATGTACTTGCTATGTAGGGGCCAACAGACTCAAAAAGGAAATTCATGTCTGCCCGTTCTTTCTGTAATAAACTCCAATAGTTTAAAACTACATGTAAAAATCTAAATTGATTTCTGTAGAGTGTGCAAGACTCTTCGTGGCTCCTTCTTCTCCTCCTCCTCCTCCCCAACCACCTGTTCCCCTCTCGTTCTTACCAAAGCCTCCTTCTTACTACAGGGCCACAGCACTGGATGCTGTCGTTGCCCAAAAGGAGGTTCTCCAGCTTTCACATGCCTGGTCCCCCTTTCATTCACAGTTCAACTCAAATATGTTTTCGAGAAAACATGAGCACCTGTTCTACATTAATCGATTCCTATGTAGCCGCTATCATATTTACATTTATTTATTTATTTTGAGACAGAGTCTCCCTCTGTAGTCCAGCCCAGGTGAGCCTTGGACCCACAGCAATCCTCCTGCCTCAGTCTTGTGAGTGCTGAGATTACAGGGCTACACCATGATGCTTGGCTTATGTGGTGCTGGGGAATTGAACCTGGGTACTTCGTGCTTGACTTAACACTTGCTAGGCAAGTTCTTTAGTCACTGAGCCATTCCTGCAGCCCCAATCACATTTACTTTTAAACAGCACTTATCAATAGTTAATAAACTTATCTGTCCATTCACTTTTTGAAAAAAAAATTATTTTTGGTGCTTTCTTCCTTAGAATCTAAGTTCTGTGAGAACAGGAAATTTTTCTGTCTGGCCATTCTTGTATTCCTAGATATAATATGACAATACATATTTTCTGAGTAAAAAAGTTAATGAATGAATATATAGTATGGAGCATATATAGTCTAGAACATTTTGAACAATAGTCATGTATAAAATTCTTCCTAAAAATGAATCAATAATGTACTGTTCTGGAAAGATAAATCTAAACTGTCATACAGTATATTATAAAGTCTGAATTACTTAATGAAGATTAAGCATGAAGTCTAATATTTTTGATATAGAATATTGGAGTTCAAAAATACTAAACGCTTATATGGTCTTACCCTTTCCTCGGGATATGAATGTCCTCCAAGCAATGAATTGCTAAATATAATTTTCTCATTGAGTCAAATGATCATTATCTTCTTTTTGCCTGTAGAAGTATTTTGGACCTGGAATATGCTATGATAATTTATATTTAGGTCACCCCTCAAAATATAATCAGAGGGTGCTTCTCAAACTACACTCAGTAAATGTAACTAAACCAGTAGGTGAATTTGCTTGGCATATTTACAGTGAAGGAATGAGACAAAGGGAATTTCCAGGCACAATCCTCATTTTAAAAATTGATGCCAGAGTCAAGTGGTTCAAGGGAAAAGATACAATTTGAGAGATGTAAGAACTGTGTAAGTGACCTAACGAAAGCGTCCACCTACTGCGCAGACTCCACTCCCTACAACAGCTTTTCCTTAATCAATTCTAGCCCATTACTTCATAAGACAACTCATCCTATATTTGACATGCTTTGAGTTATCACGCCATTGTTTCTCATAGTGGGGTGTGCCTTCCTAAACCTTCCACCGTACATCTGCCCAACAGTCAAACACTGTTCTCCCTATATGACCTATATGACCATTCCTTTAAAGAATGTAATTTCTTCCTTTTTCTCTTCAGAGGCCAAGCTTTCTCACTGGCTTTAGCTATTTCTTATAAAAGAGTATTTGCTTCCAAGATTATGGTAATTCTGGTTATCTTTCTCTGTACACACTCCAATTTCTCTCTTAAACTGTATGCCCCAGAGCTGAGCACATCAATAAACAAGACACTCGACTCTGCCCCAGGCAGCGTGGCTAGTACTCCTTTTCTTTCGGTACTGTGCCAAGATAAAGAGTGAATTAGAGTTTTGAAAGCTTTATCCCAGCTGACTCATATTTAGAAGACAGGTACCAAGACACTTTCGCTTTAGTGACATCTCCGTTTCTTTGCCAGACATCACACGAGCACACAATGACAAAAGGAGAATGAGCAACTTAGGATCTCCTAACTTCCTAGTACTTCCAGGGCAGTTAACACTAACAGCAAGAACATCTTACTTGATGGGCCTTCTGCGGAGGTAGAAGGACTTAACTTTCAAATTCTGCTTTATTCTAGATCTCTGAGTTTCTTTGATAATTATTTACCAGCAAATTCTCTTAAATGTTCTGGATCCCTGAAAAAAGTATCCAGAAGATAAAAGCCACCATAGCAGTTTCTACAGCTTCTTCTTCTTCTTTTTTCCTGGTTATAGTCCCAGATTCTCACTCACAAGTCTCACTGCTCTGGGTGTTCATTATTCTGTTTATCTTTTTCTCCTCTTTTCTTCTAAACGTAATGTTTTAATAAATGATAGAGTGTAAGCCACAGATGGGACTCCAAATGCCAAAGCTGTAGTTCCCGAGAGCTATTTGTTCTTTCCTCCGAGACCCCGAGGATTCACTTCTCTTGTCACAGCAAGCACTGACTTTCCAACCTTCCAGGCACGCACTAAGGCCTGTGTTTATCAACCTTCATCTGAAATTACCGGATGATCTAATCAGCCTAAGTTCCTCTTCCTTTACCTGTCATTGGCAAGTAAAATGGAAAATTAGTATGAAACTAACACTGAAACATTCCTGATTCAGGAATGTTCTGTGCTAGACACAATTTCTGATCTGTGCTATATATAAAGCTGATTTTTTTTTTTTTTTGGTGATACTAGGGGGTGGAGCTTAAGGCCTTCACACTGACTTACCTACTCAGCAACTCCCCAAAGTTTTTTTTTTTTTTTTTTTTTTTTGAGATAGGGTCTTGCTCTGTAGGCCAGACTGATTCTAAACTCACATTGTAGCCCAGGCAACCTTGCACTCACAGCAGCTCTCCTGCCTCAGTCTTCTGAACACTGGTATTACAGGTGGGCACCACCGTGCCTGGCTAATTTTTATGTGGTGCTGTGAAATCAAACTCACCGTCTTGTGAATGCTGGGCGTGTGCTCTAAACACTGAGGTGCACCCCTAGACCAAATCTGGTCATTTCTGCATTTCTAGCAAGATACCATCCATCCACAGAAGATTCAGTCAATAAATGTATGCTCAGTGAACGAAATCACTGACAACACAGGCCTCCCTGTGAGATCTCCCATACATACTACATGCACGGGATACTCAACAGCTGTCACTGACTAAAATGACCAATTCTTTACCTACCAAGTTCCTGTGGGAGCCAGGCAGAGAAGCGTGATGCTAAAGTCATATCCATTTTATCTTTATCTTCTTTGAAGCTTTTTCATCCCGGGGCTGTGATTCTTCCAATCCTTTTTTTTAACTGTCCCCAGCCATTGCTGTAAGGCCCTACTTAAATTGACATGTGTTACTGACCACCCCCCTCAGCAAAACCCGTATGTCTTATGGTCCTTATTCTCTCACTGGAAAACCAATGGAGGAGACCCAGTATGTCAAGATAATGGTGAAAATAAATATCCTATTCGATGCAGCGAAACCTTTTCTGGTTATCTTCCCAAAAGAGTTAAAAGAGGCATATAACGGAGATACATGTATACCTATGTTTATAGACACACAACTACCAATAGATAGCCATCAATGGACAAATGGATAAAAAAAATTGTGGCACATGTGCACAATAGAGTACTACTCTTACATAAAGACAGATTTGAGACTTTTGTAGGTCAATGGATGCAATATGAGACCAACATGCTCAGCAAAGTGACTTAGATGCAGGTGGTTCAATTTCACGTGGTTTCTCTAATATCGAAAACTTAGAACACAGTTGTTCTATAGAACAGAATGGGGTGACAGTGGGAGTTAGGGATGGAGAAGGTGCGAGAGGGCAAAGTGGGGGAAGGGATTTTAGTTTGTTTAATGCAGGTCAGGAGAAAGCAAAGCGTGCAATGTTGCCTTCCTACCTCCATCGCAGGAGTATGATGTTGCTTTCTGGAACTCACTTTCCTAAAGGACAGGAATTTTTGTAATATGCCTGCAAGGCTGCATGTGCCAGGAATGAGGTTTGGATGATATTCAAAAATTTTCCATCCTATGTACCAACCGAAAAATAGAATCACTCTCAGTTTTAAGGGTAAAAAGTGAAATGCAAAAATGGGGGACCTTTCCCAGTTCAGTTTGAGGGCTTTCTGTTAGTATCTCTAGGAGTCTTCCAGACAACAGATTAGTCTAATCAAATAAAATCAAATATTGATAAATAAGTCAAATGATACATAATTATAACTCAGAGGAACAAGCTCAAGGAATCTTTCGTATAGTATGGTGATATACTTAGTGACAATGTTTTATTCTTGAAAAATGCTGAGGGTGGGGGTTAAGTGTTCTACAACAAAATGACAAGGATATGAGGCTATATGTTACTCAGCTAGATTTACTATTCTACAGTGTATACATACTTCAAAATGTCAGGTTGTATATGATTAAAATGAACATTTTATGGCAAATGAAAATTTGATACGAAGTCAGTATCTCTTTTTTTAAAAAAAGCAATTAGCACTACTTCTGAACAAGACTGGAGATCCATAACGTAATCATTTTAAGAGAAAAGTAAGGAAAATAGAAAAAGTCAAGGGAAAGGCATCCTGGTCATCTCGTATCCATCCACCCAAGTTAGCAATTGTTAAGCAATCTCTAGGTACACATTTACACCACAACATGTTTCCTTCCCTCAGGAAAGTAATTTGTAATCTAACACGAAGCTGCTCTCCGATTGCCTGTGTTACATCCTCTTTGCTGTTGACAGAACACCTGACACCCACAATTTAAGGGAGGAAAGATCTATTTTTGTTTTAATTTTTTTGAGATAGAGTCTTGCTCTGTAGTCCAGGCTGGCATTGGACCCATGGCAATCTTCCCATCTCAGCCTCTTGAGGAAAGATCTATTTAGTACACAGTTTCAGAAAGTCTCTCACACAGTGCAGTCATAGGGCAGCTGGCAACCACAGAAGCTGGGGCGTTGCTCTCCCTACTCCAGACTAAAGGACAAGTGAGGCTGGAGCCAGATTGATGCCTGCAGACTCAGGTAAGCCTAGAGCTTTCTCAGGAGGAAGTTGTAACAGTATTTCTTCTTCCTTCCTTTATTCAGTTAGAGCTGTCACTTGGGCCCTCCAGCCAACAACACACATTGGAAAGCTATTCCCTGAGCATTTTACAACTGTAATAAGCTGAAAAATCCTTCCAGTTCAAGCCCCAAGCATCTGCCCCTTCAGCCAAATCCTACTTTCCAACAGCACACAGTTCTGTAGTTATCATACTATATTCAAATAGATAAAGTTTTGGGGAACTCTCCAGACGCAAACCATACCAGTGACACAGCCAGCACCACAGGTGCTATGAGGGCACAGCCTGGGCCCGGGGAATCAGGGTGTCTTTAATGATGTGATGTCCACGTGGAGATGTGAAAGGGGTAGAAGATGGAAAAAAGGAGAGAGAAGGAAAAAATATCGATAGAAAACAAGCCAAGGACCTGCTGTTTATTCCAGCATAAAATCTACAACTGCCAGGCTTATAACTCAGATAGTGTCCTAGTGGGCAAGACAGAGTAAGGGCTACTCATGTCCACAGCCACAAAGCTAGTGAGCTAAGAGAAGGTGGGGGGATGTTTTCAGAGGATAATATGAAATAACAATTAAGTGATGAGAGCTAGAGCCATGTAGTCACTTTCTCTCTCTTTTCTTTCTTTTTCTTTGGAAAAGTGGTATTTACACCGGAAACTAAAAGAGTAGAAATGTTAGGTGATTATGAGAATGGAGACAAGAATTCCAAGGAGAGAAAATGCCACACCCCAAGGCAGAGAGCCCACAGCAGAGGTGGAACAGGGGAGTGGGAAGTGGATGAGTACAATGGCCTGAACATGAAGTGGTCCCCAAACTCACGTGCTAAAGGCCTGGGTGCCAGATCATGGGCTTTTTATGAAGCACTTAGATCATGAGGATTCTAACTTCATTAGTGGATTGAATTACTGATAAGATCATAATTGGGAGGTAACGAAAACAGGAGGTCCAGCCTGAGGAAGTGGATTACAGAGACATGACTTTGAAAACTAGCCCACCCCTTCCTCTCTAGCTCTTACTCTTTTTCTCTGCTCCCAGATGCTATGAAGTCATCAACTTTCCTCCACCACACTCTGTCACTGTGGCATCCTGCCACACCACAGGCCTAGGAGCCAGAAGCCATCTCAATCTAGCCTGAAATTCCTACAACTATGAGCCACAATAAAACTTTTTATTTTGTCTTCTTAGGTATGCCACTTAATAAGGAAAAGTGACTAACTCAGCGAGGGAGAGAAGTAGTTTAGGCCTAGCAAGCTGGTGCAAATTTATGAATTAGGGTTTTGAATACCCCCAGAAAGCAGCAAATCTTCGGTCTGTGAAGATGACATTTGAAAGTAGAAGTCATGGGGATCCCAAGGTGACAAACAGACTAATGAGTCTCTGATACCAAAGTAATTTTTAAAATGAAATGACAAGATAAACATTCTCTCTTACAAACTGGTTATACAGTCAATCCAAAAAAAAAAAAAGAGAAAGAAACAACAAACAACAACAACAAGCAACAAACAAAAAGGCCCATAATATTCTCTTGGAAATGGTACCTTCTTATAATAAATCATGGCTGCCAAAAGCTACTTCTTTAATGTGACAGCACTCAGTTAGATGCAAATGAGGTTAGTCAAGTCTGTTCACTTCTTTAAGTTTTGACTCAGTAATGTCAATGGTGTATTGAGAACATCACCTGACTACACACTTTAAAGATGGAAATTGCGTTGAAATGCACACTACAGAGCTTGGGCTTATGAAGTCATTAAGTTAGTGAAGGATGTAATAAGGGGCCCTCACCCTTTCCAGTTCTCACCCTGAGCAGAGCATCCTAATCGTTATGCCCTGGGCTCCACACTGGATGAATGCAGCAATGTGGATCTCCCATCATCACCAGGTACAAAGACTCTCAGAGAAAAATTCCCTCTTGATTTTACAAAAGAGCCTTGACAAGTAGCAAACCACTATTCGCTGAAGCTTTCCTGCCAAGCCTTATTACACAATAAGGACAGGGAAGGTATTTTTATGTCATTCTCAGCAATGAAGTTATTAGTTCCAAATGAACTATTAATAAGTGGAGCAAGGGTCAAGGTTTGGGCGTTGAAATTTCTGCTTGAGTTCTTCTAGATCCTTTCCCTGGATATCAAAGAATTACGGCTTTTGTTTTTCTTTCCTTGGAGAAGAAACCTACCTATTGGTTAAAAAAAAATCGATAGTCTCCCATCCAAGTACTAACCAGGCCTGATCCTGCTTAGCTTCCAAGAGAAGACCTAGTGCATTCAGGGCAATCCTCAGTGAAGTGAGCCAGACACGAAGATTAGTCACTGAATAGTTTCTCTAATACGAGAAACCCAGAAAACAGTCATTTCATACAACTAATAGGGGGGATAGTAGAATTTAAAAGGGAGGGGAAGGGATTATAATATTGATGTGATATATATGTGCACAAAACCCCTCAAGTTCTATGTAAACATTATGTATCACATAAGTATATATCAACAAAATGGGAAAAAATTGAAGCATTACCCTGTTAGAGACTGGACATGTGTCATCTATTGATCTACAACATCAAATTGAACTGAATAAAAATAAGAGAAGCTAGTACAAACTATTGTACTTGGTACAAGAGTTTTGTAATCATTCAAAAGGCCAGAGAAAGAGACTGACCTCTTTAATAGGTAATGAAAAGTAGTCCCTCCTTCTCCTGTCTACACCATTAGTAGAGGCAGAGAGATACAAGCTAAGCAGATACGGACCAGGTCATTGTCTTGGTGTAGTAAAGACATCAAAACGCAGAGAAGCACTTTAGGGAGACAGACCTGCTGGGTCAGGATTGGAATGTCAGGAGGTGGGCTTAGCGACCTGGACTCTTAAGAGCTGCTCAGAAAACTGGTATGCAGCTATCTAGGACTTAATCTGATATTGTAAACACTGAGCTAAAAAAGAAATTTCTGGCCATTGGCTGAAATAATTTTTAAATGGTATCTTGTCTTCTCCCACACAATCTTTCCTCTTTTGCAAGCTTAGGGTCAATGTTAGAAATCCATTATTTTGCTAGGCTGAGGGGTATTTCTACTTGGGAATAATGGGTCTAAATAACTTCAAAGTCATCATCTTGCTTTGAGGCTTTATATCTAAGCATTAATTTTGTCATTATGCTATACAGGCAGGAAAACCATTGATGTGGACTGAACATAGTTGGGTTGCCTGTGAGGTAGTTTCCTGACTTGGACAAGTGTAGGGTTCTAACACAGATTGTTGAGTGTCTGTTTATACGTCAGGATTTTGGATAACAGGATACACTTAGTTTAAGGTTTAAGAAGGGCCACCTGTGAAATGGGAAATGTCAAAAAAGAAAAAAAAAACCCTGAAAGTCCTCTCAATTATTATGCTTCTATTGTTAAATGTGGCTAACACAAGAACACAATATTTAGAATAAACCCTGTTTTTCACTTCCTTGATAGAGCCACAGAAACAGATGTTCCCAATCTAGGGAACAAACATAAGATCTGAAACAACAGTTACATCTGGACTTAGGAGGCCCCTGCAGTCTCCGGAAATCTTCGATTCAAGTGGCAGCTATTTTTAGGAAAATTAAGCGCTCATTTTCTAAAAGGGGCTCACGAACGGCATCAGTTAGAATTCAGAGGCGTTCTCTAGGAATTTCCAAACAAGCTAGGCATAAATGTTAGGACAATCTTATATTATTTGCACAAAAGTGGCATGAAATTGCAAAAGATTCATAAATGAGTGTCTTGGTTACTTATCTGTTGCTAGGACAAAATACCTGACAGCCACAATTTAAGAGCAGAAAGATTTATTTAGCTCACAGTTCCAGAAGGTCTCACAGTTCATTGTGGGCAGCCCACAATGGTGGAAACACATGACAGGGCTGGAGAGCTGCTTAAATCATTGTAGACAGAAGCCAAGTGAAGCGGGAGCAAGCCATGTCTGGAGGCTTGGGCAAGGCTACAGCTCACCCAGGAAGGAGCTGCTACAAAGTTCTTCTTCCTTCCTTTACCCAGGTTAAGCTACCAGCGGGGCCCTTACACCCAAGGTGAGTGCCCCTTCCTCACTTTCTGGCCCACAAGTCAATTGTTATTATTTATATACCTGCTATCTCTGCCTTTGGCATTTCCCAAAATGAAAAAATTTTTTGAAAAAATTTCAAAAAGCTAACATTTTTTCAGGTCAAATCCCAAACATCTGCCCCTTCGGGCCAAGCTCCACCTCCCAAAAGCACAAGGTTCCACAATTATTCAACTATATTCAAATACATAAGGCTTTTGGGAGACACTCCAGATCCAAACCATAGCAATGAATTAAATAAAAATAGTAGGTATGTTAAGGCTGTATCTCTGCCCCAGTAGGTAGC
Organism: Ctenodactylus gundi; assembly: GCA_004027205.1. Lineage (NCBI taxonomy): Eukaryota > Metazoa > Chordata > Mammalia > Rodentia > Ctenodactylidae > Ctenodactylus > Ctenodactylus gundi. The sequence goes on along the minus strand of PVKB01003160.1, from coordinate 137,111 downwards.
CTATAGGAGGAATGCTTTTATGTGAGCAGGATATTCTCCACACCAATAACTCATAGGAACATCATCTCTGAACACTTTCTAGTGCTTCCAAGAAGGAAACAACATGAGTCAGTATTTCAGTGAAATTCTTCTTTGCTTTGGTAATTCCCACCCAATGAGATGTAAATTCATCTTGGCTTCACCACAAAGCCCTGAGAAGGGTGGATGAGATAGTGGGAGTACAAATTTAAAATTTATCTACTCCAATTATGGTGGGAACTCCTCGGCAAAGAGTCAGCCTTTCCGAAAAAGGGAAGTTTCTTCCTTTAGAAGACAGGATGCCGGAAAAGGACAGCCCGTGGGCTGATGGGTCCCCCTGGGGAGGAGGAATCGAGTAGTGAGCTTTTCAGCTCTCAGCACATCCAAGAGAAGGGGGTTGGCCAACAGGTCTGCTTTCCCTAAGAGCATGAGTGAAACATGCTTCTATTATGAATAATAGAAATAATAATAATAATCAATCATAATAATAATGGAGGCAAGTATTCTTTTTCTCCATTTAAATCTGGTCTCGTATTGGTCATCACATTCTTTCCCACATGCTAGGCATGGAGAAAGCCAAAGGACACAAAAGTGGCACCAGGCTCCCTGGCCAATAACTAAGACGTAGGATTTATTTTTTAAACCTAAGATAGAATTCAGAACAACCACCTCCTTACTTTACCCTTGGTGACCCAACCTACAATATCACTGTAGTTTAAAGGTGAAAATTATGAGTTTTTGAATTAGATTTATGTTGTAGTTATATAAGGATGTACAAATAATCGGATAGTTGTGCTATATGTAGAAATAGGGAGGTCCAGAGAAGGCGAGTGCCTTATTCAAGTCACAGAACTGGTAATGACAATACGAATATAAAACTTACCTATGTTTCTCTCTCAGTAAGCCACAGTAGAAAATTCTTAATTTTCTTTACATATAATAAGGTTAGCATTAGTTCCTTAGTATTTGATACTATTATAGATTATATCTGAATACAATGATGCATTGCACTGGCCATATAGTAATATTATTTTTTATCTAAGAATTCATTTTCCAAATGCAATTTGGTTGAAATTTGTACTTTTTAAAAATCTAAGGCTGGGTATGATAATATCAAATCATAAGAATAAAGAAGAAAATTTAATACTGTTTACAAACTTTAGAGTAAAACGAGGCAGGATTGTTTGTGGAGTTTAAGCCAGGTTGGCCAAGACAGCAAGACCGAATTTCCAAGCAAAGACAAAAATCAAACAATCAAAAATAAATGCCAGAAGAATAATAAAACATAGCATTCTATAAAAGAAGATCATGTTCAAAGCCCTCACGTAAAAAGAAAAACTTTTAAATCCAATAAAATGTATTCATATTTCATTTCAAAAGTCACAGTGATATCAATACCAAACTTTTTAAACAAAGAAAAAGGTTTCTGATCAATTCTAGTGCAATAACGCACAAATGAATGTTAAAGCAAAAATTCAAAATACGTTATCTACAAATAAAACTCAGCAGCATATTTAAAAATAACATAGCACGAATGTGTTTTCAGAAATGTAAAAATGATTTATATAAGAAATATATGAATATAGTCCACCCATGTTCATAGTCAAAAAAGACTAGTCAACTTCACAGTAATAACACAAAGTAGAGGGTGTGCTATCTCTACACCTGTTCATTTGTTTTAGTCACAAATATGCATTGAACATCTGCTACAAACAACTATGCTCTCTGCTATGCACTTGGAACTATACACATTTAGCAAATTAGACAGTTTACAGTTTAGTGGGGAAGATACATTAAAAACTAATCACATGTACAAAAAATTGGTAAAATAGCACTTATGGTAAGTGCCTTGAATGTCAAGATCTAAGAAAGCAAATAAGGAGAAGCTGACCGATGGTGGCACACGTTGTCCCAGATACTCCGGTGGCTGAGACGGGGTTTCTTGAGGTGAGGAGCTTTTAGACACCTTGGGCAATGCAGCAAGATGCCACTTTAAATGCACACACACACACACACACACACACACACACACACACGTCTCAGAGGAATAAAAGCATTCCACAAGAATAAAAACATTCAACAAGAGAATAGCATACGCAAAGACTTTAGGTAGAAGGAAAACATCCTTGAACAAAGATGACCAATTTTTTTCTAGCCAACAGGAAAATATTTCCAGATGACTTCATTTTCCCTTTCAGAATTCTAGAACTTCCCTAACGCACCCACCAATAAACAATCAGTTTTACATTTCAGTTAATTCAGGCATAGTTGTATGTAGTTCAGGTGTTTAGGTAAATGACCATGAATGCACATCAGTACATTGTAAATAGAGCTATTGATATGTTTGCATTGTTTAGAAACACGTACTCAGAGGAGCAGAAGCCACCCACCCCATCCCCACTTGCTTGCCTGAGGAGCCTGGTCTCAAGACTGCCCTGCACCTCTAGGCTCCCCTACCAGCTCTGAAACTCTAAGGTTAAGAAGGCCAACCCTTCTACTGTGGGTCACACAGTGAGGGCACCCACTCCAGTGCATAAAGTTTGAATGACATTGTTTCACTCACCATCTGCTCAGCATTTCAGAAAGAAAAAGAGTAAGTGTACTTTGAGGTAACACAAAAGACACACACACACACCCGCGGTGCATTTAGAAAGACCACTATTGGAGATTAGAGTAACATTTAAAAAAGAAAGAAAACCCAGACCACAAACTTCGAATGCAGAAATGTTATTGGGCTGCACAAAAACGCTGAAGCCTAATAACAGAATTCCAAGGACTACAAGAATTAGGACTTGAGTTGCCTAAATATTAATAGGAAATTTCCCTTCAGATTTATTTCCTGACTCATCTGTTGTAACCAGATCGCTGTAATAAATACAGTTTCCAGGAACACCCACTTGGTGCCCCGTTGGCTTCTCGGCCAAGAGTCTTTCTTTTTTGTTTTACTCAATTAACTGATGCTTGCCTTAAAAACTAAGTAAGTATTAAATAAAAAATTCCTCTAGCTTAAGATTAAAGCATTCAAACTTAAATGATTGGAAAAGAAGATAATGACTCTTAAGTTTTGTTTTCAAGATGAAAACTGAAAAAGCGACCTTGGAACACTCCGTGTACAAAAATGCCACACTCACTTGACAGCAGCCATGAGAAGACGCCTTCCTGTCCCCTCGGTGCTGTTTTCTGACCTATTCCGGACTCTCACTTCTTAGCAACATTCAGTTTGCTGAATAATATGAAGAATAATGTGAAATGTTAAACCATGAAAAAGTTTTGGGTAGCACACTGGTATTACCACACTTGGTTTCGTAAAATCCTCTGGCAGCTCTACACGCCTCTCCGTTATACATCCACAAATGTGGTGACTAGCAGCGTCACTGGAAGATGTGTATTATTTACAGTGTTAGTCACTGTACCTTAAAATGAGCTGACATCTATTGTGAAACAATAGAGGCCTGTTTACCACAGAGATGGTATTTTCAAGTGTAAGGTCAACATTACATTGTGACATTTAAGAGAAACTTCTGCTAGTAGCTCGTGGAATGTCCAGAAATTATGCTTTGAAGTTGAAGAATATCAAACATATTATTTACAGAAGATATTATCTACCCTAAAATCTGCCAGGACCTGATCAACACCTCCAAGCATTGTGAAAATGGTGATTTGTATTTTTAAGAGCACTTAAGACATCTGTATAATCATTAGTATGAGATAGGCCTATTTTATTACACATACTAACAAATGTGTAGTAAGTGGGACAACTGTGCATGTTATCCCATTCAGTTCCAGATCTAGGTGTTAAAACTCATTCCAAAAAAATCTTATTCTTCACTGAGGTCTTTGCTCTAATTTTGTTTTAATCAAAGGTGTCACGGTAACAGAGATGCTGTGCTATATAAGAAAATTTCAAATATAAAACACTGAATTTTACTTTATTCACTAATCCATATATCGTGAAACACTCAATGTTTTTTGACATATTAAATACACTTTTATAAATAGTCACCACCCAGTATAGTGTATCTACTGTATCTACTCAGACTATACGTCACAGCCAAGAGTTTAAAATCATGCCTGAGAATTCTCAATCACTGACACCAATAGTGAATGAAACTTACAAAAACATCATCTTAGCATTCCATTTCCTTTATTTATCACACCATCTGCCCAAGATTTCATTTCAATTAGAATTTTAAATAGCTAACAAATTTGACTGCTTCACTTTAAAAAAATTTTTTTTCTACTTCATTAAGGTTTCCAAAAATCTCTAACACAGGAGGAAAAAAAGAGTAAAAAACATCTGGTTTGTGGTTCTCTTGTGTTCCCTTCCTTTGCCAGGTGATCAAAAAAATTCTGATGGAAGCGAGGTCCTAATAATGGTCACAATTAGAGCTGAAGATGTCAGAGCTTCCTTTTTTCCTAGTAAAACAACCTTATTTTTTAACAACTTCTAGACTTCAGAATGTCCTTAATTAATTATCTACTAATTTCAGAAGCCTAAAGACCATTCAGAAAGAAAATTGGTATTTTAATAAAAGCATATCACTACCCTTTAGTAAATTTATTTCTGGAAGGGAATAACTCTTATTTGCTTAAAAATGTATTCCAGGGTATAGTAAATGAGCATCATTTGGGTCGTATCATGGAGAAGTACAGCTTGAGGGCAGAGTAAGAGATCTTAGTGGGAACCAGGACTCACAAAAGCCATCTGTAAAGCTGTGAAAGAGCCAGGATGGAGTGGATGATGTTTTGACAAGAAGATGTCTAGGGGAGGGAGAGACACAGCTATGTCAAATGGAGGGATGCTCTGGATCTAGAACTGAGAGGACTAGACCAACCAATTTGCCAGGGTCAAGTATGAGAAGGATTCAGGGTGATCTCAGAGTTTCCAATTTGTGTGAGGGAGGGAAACAACAACAGAGAAAGAGAATATGACAAGAGGAATAGGACTTTTTATGTTTTCCTGAAGATTGATTGTGGGAAAAAAACAAAAAACAAATTCTAAATTAGAACTGGGGTGTATTTGTAGAAATAGGACACCTGGGTAAGATGTCTAGGAAACAGAAATGTGGGTATGTAGATGAAGAGAAGTGTAGAAAAGGGAATAAAAGTTTTTTTGTCATCTAGAGGAGAATGGAAGAGAAAGCTGGTACAGACACTCAGAAAGAGCACAGAGCAGAGGGCAGAATTTGGCGTTTTGGTAACCAACAATAAAAAGACTAAGAAGAGACGAAAAGAAAGGGTAAAGGAGATAAAAAAAGAAAACAACAGAACAGAATGCAACTTGAAGAAGAGAATTTCAAGAAAGAAGTGGTTAATATTGTTAAATGCCACAGCTATATTCCAAGAATGAGGACAGCAAAAATGACACTGGATTTGGGAAACAGGATATTGTCCCTAGTGACCTTTGAGATGGAGTCACATGCAACAGCCAATAGTATAACAGGCGGCGATGCAGAAATGCCAAGTGACATTTACTGTTTCAGTGATTCTGATGAAAAAGAAAATAAATTAGTGGTAAAGGAAAAAAACTGAGTTGAACGGGAAAGGATTTTTCAGAAAGGGAAAATAATAAACATGTCTGAAGTTACATGTTCGAATTCTGTGAGGGGAAAAAGAAATACATAAAGAGGGAGGAAGGGAGGAAGGAAGGAAGGAAGGAAGGAGGGGAGGGAGGGAGGAAGAAAACAAGGAAAGAAAGCAAGAAAAAAGGAAGAAAGGGAGAAAATGGTGAAATAAGGATTGAAGCAGATTAACGGCATGAAATACCTGCAGCCTCGCAGGAAATGGGAGCAAAACCAGAAGGAGATAAATTATCCCAGCATTTCAAAAGAAGCAGCTCTTTCACTTTGGCTGACCGAAAAAACACTTGAAGGTATGACACAAGAGCAATTGTACTTGGTAGTACTCCTCTTTATGAATGAGGAGCTGGATCTTCTGAACACTGAGCAGAGAACAGTTGGATACCTTCCCGGTGAGGGGACAGGATTAGGCACAGATGGGAAAGAAAAAGATAGCAAGGTTCCGGAATGTGGACTGAGGTAAGGGACATTATATTTGAAATTCAATTAATCATCCGCAGCCTGCACTTTTTCTCCAAGGAGTTACCGGAAACCTAAACCAAAATAATAATTAGAATATTGTGTCACAAATTAGATGGTTTTACTTGGCAGAGGAACAACGTGGGGAAAATGTAAGATATGGAGATGATGTATTTGGAAGTAAAGGAAAGCAAAGACAGTAGCACAGGAAAAATACTAATAATAAACCAGATAAGGGAGCTAGAACTCAAAATGACGTAAGCCATGAGCTTTATTTAGCAGATGGCTGTGAGAGAGCAACATAAAACAATAATAGGCTCTAGTCAAGGAAAAGTTCAGAATTGAAGACTTAAGAGCGGCACTTTTCTAGGTATTGATCAAGTCCAAGACACAGGTATGGAAGCAAGTATGCTGCAGTAATGGACAGGAAGTTGCAGCACACTAGAGGGAAGAGGAAGGAACTGTGAAAGTGTGTCAACTTTCTACCACTATGACAAAATACTTGAGAGTAGTAACTTAAATAAAGATTTATTTTGGCTCACAGCTTTCGGAGATTTCAGTCCCATGGTTGGCTGGCTCGGCTGTTGAGGGCTTGAGGCAAGACAAAACATCATGTCAGTAGGAGCATCAGGCAGGAGGCTGACTGCCTCATGTCAGCCAAGAACAGAGAAATGTTCCAGGGGTATGATTAATTCCCCAAGGGCACACCCCCATGACCTGCTAACTCCAAACGAGCCTCCCAATAATGGCATCACATTATATAAACTCCATCAATGGATTAACCCACAGATAAAGTTAGTCCTCATCAGCCAATCACCTTCTAAAAACTCCACCTCATATATTATTGCCTTGGGACTAAGCCTTCAACAGATGGTCTCGGAGGTGGGGGGAGTTTCATATCTCAATCATAATGAAAGACATTATTATATAAGCCAACAAGATTAAAAAAAAACCAGGATGGGACATTCTCCTGCCATGATCATATTATTCCTTAGATCTCTTTGGAAACTACTGCTCCATGAAGCTGGTGAGAGAAGTCTGGGAGGTTAGCTGCCATGCCTATCAGTAGGACAAAGGCTGTTATCCTAAAAGCTTGGCTTTATGGTTTGGTAAAGAATGCAGGGCCAACCTTCCAGGCTCAAGTGATGGCTATGATAGCACATGTATCTGGATCTGAAGGGCTTTCAAAACAAGTGGTGTCATTGCTCAAAGAGGAGAACAAGAAATCACATGCAAGTCAGAAAATGCACAAATTTAAGTGGAGATGCTATTGACTGAAGAGGGAAAAGTATTACTGAAAGTTTGGTGCTTGGATATAATATCAAAGCGTATTATAAAAATAGCCTTTCCACATAACTTAGAGGATTAGAAGCTAAAAATGTTACTATTTTTTAAATTGTATCTTAGAGCATTATAAGTAACCCTAAAGTATTATGTATATAAATAAATAATTGAAATACTCTGTTCATATACAAAGAACATAAGGTTTTGGGTCACTTGACTAATACTGGTTTACACCAAGTCATCTTCACCCTTTGACTGTAAACTTTTGCTTCAAATTTTATTCATAAAAGCCTGAATTTAAAGAAGTATCCTATGACTATCAAAGTATATAGAGTTAATGGTATATAAGAGGCTTGAAAATACAGTAAAGGTCTTTTACTGAAAAACCTAATCTTATAAAAACAAATCCAACTGTTTATTTGTAAAATCCCATCAGTCAAAAGATGTTCTAGAAAAATTGATTGCTTTGGAGATAATTTAAGAATTCTCATAGATGACAGGAGCAGACTGAGAAAGTGTAATTCTTTTCTCTGGACCCTGTTGTCTAGTTTTAATCAAAGTACCACTGTGATCTTCAATTTTATATTTGGAGATCTCCTTAGTGAATAAGGACTCGCAATCATAGAAAACAGACAACACCTGAATTGAACAATTTTGTCAATATCAGCACTATGGGAGACCAAGAAATGGCTTCACTGAATGATTCAGCCAATTTCACAGTTTTAGAGTTCACAGATTGGTTTTCATCTTGGCCCCTGCTGGCTGAGTTTCACTTTCAAATGTCAAAGCCACTCTTTAGGCAACATGTGTCGCCTGCAGCTCATCCTGTTGCGTTCGCTTACATATATATGTAAAAAAAAAAATCAGTTGTCTTTTTAGTTAGATCTGGATGAAAGACCACTGTCTGATCTTTATACCAAGAACTAACTAGTCGTATAAATCCAATCTATGGTCTATTTAGTAATATGAAAAGTACAATACCCAACACAAAGGTGTTATGACTCAGAATATGCAAATTATTTGACCAGGTATTCTTCCCTAGTTTTGATGCTGTTGAGCCTGAAGGATCAATACCACAACAACCTACAAAATATTAATATGAAAATTTTTAGTATCTCTGTCATTTTTACTAATACCTTCTCAGGTCTTGACCATAGGAATTTGGAGTGTACCAGTGTTTATTACACACCCAGATTTTCTCTGAAGCTTGTTGTGTACACAGTACTTTTTTCACTCAAGTGCTTTATTATGAGTTACTTTTCTCCCTTTTGTATGATTTTACCTCCCTTAAGTGAAGAACCCACTCACTACAGTACCAAAATATTTTCTACTGAACCATTGAGAACGACCTAAATTGTCCATCAAGCCTGTAATTTTTGCAGGAAACATCTGGAAGAGCTTGCCTCTGGGAAATTCCTTCTACTAGGACACAGTTGTTCTTGTCTCAGGCCCTGCTAAGCACCCAAGTTATCACATAATTATAGTGTATGTACAGCTCTAAACCTCAGCACCTTAAACAGGCAGATGGGAGAGGAAAGGCTTCCTTGTATCTTCCCGTCATCACCCCCAAGGTCTTTATTTCTAGATAAAGTACGACATCTTGGGAGAAATATGTTTAAAAGTTGTTTGATCATATAGCAGCATCTAGGAAAACATGGGACTTCTCTGTATGCATTTAATGATTAAAATTTCTGCAATCATGTGAATTGCCCAGAGAAATCTCGCTAACACCACAAATTGGCTGCAAATAAAAACCCAGTCATTGTGAGTTTTTTTTTAATTTTTGTGAATGGTGAATTTATTTTTCAATTTTATGTTATAGCTCATTTGAAATCTTTTCTTCAGAAGGCACTTGGTTTAGGGATAATTTTGTTGCATATTTTGTAAATGTTTATTTTTAAGAATACTATTCAAACTTAAAAATAAATTGTAAATTATTGATATTTTCAGAAATTCAAGTGTTTAATTATATAACTATTCAAACTAAATTGGTAAAAATCATTTAAATTATGTACTTGCTTAATACTATTAATTTTAAGTAGTATAGAGTAACTTTAAATTTTAAAAAAATTAAATTTATTTTGTTTACTATGATATTTAATTATTTCTATTGTAACTTACAAGATTTAATAGTTTTTTTGTAGAACAACAAGTCTTTATTTGGAAACAAAGTAGAGAGGTAGAAGCTCCCACTGTCTGGGAGTGGGGTCCAAATGGGTTGCCCAACAAACCATTCTTTGTAAAGTAAAATAAAACCTCCTGAAGAACTAATAAATGCTTAATTTTCTTGGCTCTATTTTCAAATATTCCTGAAAAGACCATCATGTTTTAGAATGTTATTTAACTCATAAAGGAAAAAAGATATTTTAGAGATTTTTAAATTCCTTTTGTTGTTCAATAATCAGACATTATATCATTCACATTGATGTCAACTATTGTTTCCAACCAAATTACTCTTAGAAAATAGTCTACCTTTCACTTGCTCATCATTTCTATTTCAAAACACACAAATTATACATTTGGGAATGATTTCTCTTCATGATTTCTGGAGTGTTGGTATTTACTGCATGAGAAAGGCTTCATTGCCATTTGCCCAAGAAGCCTATATTGGCGATTAGCTCATCAGAAAATGTAGTGTCCCTATCACCGAGTCCGGAATATCTCTGTTTCTCTAGAATTCTAGAAGTCCTTCTGAACATTAATCATTTTAGTTTTCCCACGTTTCCAGACTTAAAAATATTTTCATGGAGTCTACTCAAGATAGACTTTCTTTGTGTCTGCTTCGTGTACAGCTCCAGTCTGGGCTCCTGCCTTATATCACAGAAACTCAGAGAGGAAGAGGACGAGTTATGAGATGGACGCATGGACCAAGAGACAGTGGGCAAAGAGCCAAGGAGCAATGCTGCTCTCTTGGGTGCAAGATCAAGGCTAAGTTACAAGGTTTCCATGGAGGAGCAACAGTTAAAGCGCTTGCCTACCAAGTGCACAGCCTGAGTTCGATTCTCCAGTACCGCATAAGCTGGGTGTGGTGGCATGTATCTGCATACATCTGTGATCCCAGCATTTGGGAGGCTGAGACAGGAGGATTGGCATGAGTCCAGGACCAGCCTGGAATACAGAACAAGACCCTGCCTCAAAAGAGGGAGGAAAAAAAATCTCTGCTTTTATTAGCGAAGCTCATTTTGTCTCAGAAAAAAAAGCCCAGTCTACTTCCCCAGCTTCAGACACCTTATTATCCTCTAGATAAGCAGGCAACTCTTCTGGGCTGCCCTCACCACTAACACTACCACAGTAATTCTGAAAATGACAGTTACTTGCGTCTCTGTGCATTGGGAATACCCTTGTTCCCAGAACCACAGTGCGTGTTAGCACTGGTGGCTTTCTCCTTCTCAGTCTACTGTCAAGAAGCCAGAGAAATTATCGGCCTTAGAAAGGAAGGAGCAGCCCAGCAGCCTTTCCATATGAGATTTTCCCACGGGACCTGATAGTGAGACCTCTGAGATGACGTTGCCTGGGCCTGGACAGTCAAAAACTGCGAGCAGACAGGATGACATAGCCAAAACACTACATTATCAGCAAATTAACTACCAGTTCTAGCCAAGTATGCTGGTCTATTCTTTGTCCTTAATTAGTCACTTGGTCTGTGCTTTTACTTCCCTTCCTCCTTGATTTTTTAGCACCTGATTTAATAATGTTTGGTCCCATCATTTTAGGGTGGGTTTCTTCAAGAGCAGAACTCTAGACAAGTATTCATGCTGTAGCAACTTAATGGACTATTAGGGGAGTGGAGAAGTGAATCAGGGAGAAGACCACGATGAAGATTGTGTCATTACAGAAGAGACTGAAGATTGACCCTGCAAGGAAACCCTGGAAATAGCCTGGGAGCTTCTCCTCAGAGGAACCTGTGTGTCAAGGAAGTAGCTGATGAGTTTATACAACAAATTCTTTCAGCCGTTGCTTAAGACTTGCTCAAGGACTGTGTGGATATTCTAATATTGCTGATTTGATATAGCTTGGAAAAAGCATCCTACGGATTAGTTAAAAATAGAAAAAAAAGTCTACCTTATTCTTTTCTGTAAAACTTCTCAATGCCCATTTAATTAAGTGTATTCTTCTGTAGGTAGAGACTTGGAAGGTCTGAACCAGTAGACAGAGGGCTTAGAGTGCATCTTCAAAATTGTCTAGAGGATGTTCCAAGTCAACATAAATTTTTATAGATAAGATACACATAACTTTTCTAGGTATTTGGTAGCAACTTCCCAGGTGGGTGATGTTTTTCAAATTTCCCTTTACTGTTTTTAGTGTTTGATTGGATCGTATCAGTAGTACTGGCCAAACAGAATGCCTTGACTAGAAAATGAAGGGTACGAGATGACTTTAAGTGAAAGTCAACAAGATTGGCTCACTTTCTTTGTAATCTATGATTTTTAAGACACTGATAGGGGCCTATGCATTAGTAATCATGGGTACTTCTAATCATGATGTTATCAATAAACTCTAATTTCCTTTAAAACGTACTTAAAGAATCCTCCTCACTTCTGAGACCTCTATTCTGTCGCGCAACCCTTCCTGACCTTTTCTTTACCCATGGAAGGTCACCTGTGCTCAGATACTGGGACAGTAGATGTTTCATGGGTGCCAGAACCTTTCTCAGTGCCCAGGGAAAGGGCCAAGTATTAATTTCATTAAGCTCACAGTGATGTTAATCCCAACTTCCCTGTTAATGGTAGATTATAATGAAGCTGTGATATAATTCTGGGTTATGAGAACCAAGAAGTCTCCTAGGGATGCTTGGGAGTGTTGTCTGCTCTTAATAAAAAGCTAAGGACAGCAGAGACCTTCTCTTTTTAGCACATGACACTCCAACCAGAATGCAATACTTGTTACAGTAGCCACCATTTTGGAAGTCAAAAGGACTGGCCTAAAAACTACAGGTAAACTCTGAAAACAGCAAACCTGAAATGAAAGACTGAAAGATGAAGAAATGTTGGCCCCCGATGACACCTTTAAGCTATTAACCTAACCAACACTGAAATTGCATTACAGCAGAACATTTTATAGATAAGAAACTTCTGATTTGATTTTTGCATTAATTGCAGCCAAACACATTCTAAGTCATGCAGGTAAAAATTTATATTATTCAATAACTAAATGATTATTACTAGCTTTAATATCCAGTGATAAACATGAATATTTTACACTCTGTCTATGGAAACCAATGTACTACACACTTACATAAAATTATTTTAACCACTTGAATAAGTGATTTAGATAAGAATTTTTATCCCCAAAGAAACTAGATCCTAAAAAAACATGTAACTTAATATAAAATATGCAGTCAATGAGAGGTTAGGTTGAAAGTCTAAATCACTCTGATTAGACTCCATTACCTTTCAACAACCCTATATTAACTCCTTGATTGTACTGCTTCATAATTATCAGCTCAGGATCACCTTTTCCTATTAGTTGATATACTAAAGAAGCTGTGTAAGTAGCCATGGACAAGTAAGAAAGCATTAATTCAAATGTCTTGGGTTTACAGAAACGTAGAGTTCTAAGAAATCTAATGTTCATTTCTACTCCCTCATTTCTAAATCAGTAGAAACATGGTGAGTTTGTTCTTTTTCCTAAGTAACACAGTTTACTTTTCACAGGGAATCAAATGTGTCACTCAAACAAGTCACAGAGTAATCACTTAACCATGAATATTGTTATTTAAGAAAAAGTGGTTATTATGATTAATAAAATGGGGTAAAAATCACTTAAGTAAAAAGAAAATGACAAGAAACAACATCCCAATGACAAACAGAGAAAAAGACTCCCCAACAACGACCACAACCACAAGTTATAAAGTTAGAGAAAAAGTATAGGAAACACATTAACTTAAAATCTCTATAAATTGTCCTATGGGCATCTAGCAAAGGGAAAATATTTTTAAAATATTTTAAATCTTGTGAAGAACTGCAAGACTCTATAGCGACTCTACTGCTGCTCACGTCACCACGCTGTTATAGACAAGTCCATCACACTCCGTGTACAAGCAAAAAGGCAAACATTTCCTCTTCTGACAGTTCGCAGGCAGGGAAGGGTCATGGTTCCCCCGGGAGAAGTAGATTTCCTGTGTTTCTCAATCTTTTCTACCCCATATTGCAGAAGCTTTATTCTAAGCTTACAGATCTAAGAGGAAGAGGACTCCCAGACCCCACTCACATAAACTCCGCTATAGGCAAGGCAGGTCAAAAATATAAAGGTACTCTTGCACTAATTCCCTTCTAGGGCAGAGGTTCTACCCTTGGAGGAGAAATGGGCTACGACTCTCCTTCCCAAGGGCCTGCGCATAATGCAAAGGTGCGATTCCAGGCAACTCCAGCTCTGATTCCTCAGTGCAGACATCCTGGCCACGAGGATGGGCAGGTTATAAAAGAAAAAGGCTCCATAGCTTTACCTAAGAGGAGTGGCAAGATTTGGAACAGAGTGTGAAAAATGTGATTCCAGGGCCATCCTCAAAAAAATGGAAAAATGAGTGCAAAACATGAATAAGTGCTGTATATCCATCATATTAGTAGGATCAAGCAAAATGGAAGAACAACCAACAGTTCATCAGAGAGAACCAAGGGGATATATAATCAAGAACTTGATTCCACTCCTGGGAAGGGTAGTGGAGGCAATCACCCTTGAGGAGGCAGTTTAGTTAAGTTGGTAAAAATAAACGACCAAGCAAACAGTAAGATCAACTCCCTGGGGCTGAATAACAGTGAACTGGTGTCCAGAGTTACTACATGATAGTCTCTAAAGTGTCTAGTTATAAAACACAGGAAATTCTAAGCCACCCACAGGAACAAGAACGGGCAACAGACACTCCTGTGAAGTGGTCTATAAGACCACCTACCCAGCAGCCTTCAAGCAGCCAATAAACAACTTCAAAGACTGAAGGAAGGGGTTGTTAAAGAATTAAAGGAAAATTTAATGGCATTACATCAACGAATGAAGAGTAAGCAAGATAAAAATTATAAAAGATAAATAAATTGAAATGCTGGAATTAAAAAGTATAACACCATAAATGAATAATTTTCTAGAGAAGATCAACAAATACGAGCTAATGAAAAATTCAGTGAGCTTACACCATTCAGTGTGAATAATGGTCACAGGAAAAAGGAATGAAGAAAGGCGAAATCTCAGAAGAACTTGGGGTACACAAGGCATGTGAGCATATGCATAAAGAATATGAAAAGCAGAGAGAAAGAGCAGAACAGAAAAAAGTAAAGTGACTCAAAAGAAATACAAAGACATTTGAAGTAGGGCGGGGAGGGAGGGCAGAGTGGGTAGGCGGAGGGACAAAAGGAGAGTGGTAAAGTACTTGTCACCTTGACAAGATATGCAGGTGCACACAATGCTAAACTTCACTGTAAACCTTAAATTTTGCACTTGTACATATCAATAAAGTGGGAAAAAAGCATTCTTATGCACCTGTAAGAAACTTTATTAACTTCAAGTAGGATAAACACAGATCTTCTCTGACACATCAAAATAAAATATTAAGATAAAATATCAGTGTTATCTAAGGGTAAGAGAAAATCTTGAAAGCACTTAGGAGGAAAAACAAGCCATTATGTAGAGCAACAATTGCTATCCAATGTCATCTTATGGGCAGAAGAAACAGTAGCCATAAAGGCAGGAGGGTGATATAAGCACTGAAGGTTGAAAAGGGGAAAAAAAATAAACTCTCAACCAAGATTCTCATATCAAGCAAAACTATCCTCCAAAACAAAAGCACAATAAAACATTCCCCATTAAAAAAATAAACAACAATAGCTGAGAGAATTTATTGTTAGGAGATCTGACTTCAAAGTTATATCACAATAAGGTTCACAGGCTGAAATCAAATGCCACTTGTTAGTAACTTAAATTACACTAGGAATAGAAGGTGTTATGTGTCAACTCGCTGGCCTACGGTAAGGAATGTTCAGACGATTGGGGAAGCATGATTTGTGAGTGCACCTGTGAGGGGCCTCCTGAAAAGATGAGCATTCACCTCAGTAGCCTGAGGAAAGAAGACTCCTGTCACGACTGCAGAGGCAAGAAACTAGGTACTAGGACCTGAAGGGTACGAGAGGGACAAACTCGCTCTCTTCTTGCCTGGGACATGCACTGTCTTCTGCCCTCGATGTCTCAGGCCTGTGAACTCCGACTAGTACTTCCACCCCCAGCTCCCACGCTTCTCGGGTCCTCAGGTTTGCACTGCGAGGACACCCTCTGCTTTCCCGGGCCTCCAGCTTGCCTCAGACGGAGTGTCTTCTCAGCCCCCACCATGTGGAACAAACTACGATAATAAATTCCTTTCTATTATTTCTCTTCCTCTGGGAATCCTGTCTAGTGTCATGTGAAAAAACAGAAACTCTAGCAAAGATAATAATGTAACTTCTGTCTAATCTGATTTAAAAGGTAGTTATGCAAAGTATGAATGTGTAATTATATATTAGGGCCTGTAACATGTAAAAATGCAATGTATTTGTCAGTCACAAAGCAAAAGAAGCGAATGGGAACAAAGAAATGACACGTAAATCTACAGCATAAACAAAGAAACCCAAATGGTTTATTAAGATTAATGTAATCAAATATATAATGTCACTTCCTTTTCTTCTCTATTTCACTCATTGACATTCAAATGTATAAATTAATGATTATAAAAATCTCCTTGTGGATTTTTAACACATATGTGTAATGTGTATAATGATAGAAAATGGAAGAAAATGAAGCATTATAGAAATAAAATGTCTGCATTTCATTGAAGTTCAGTTAATGTAGATCTGAAGATTTTGAGTGCAGCAAGGGTTTACGACAATGTGAATCAACTGCAGGAAGAGACAAGCCGAGTTGCGGTCACCTGCTCTAGAAATGACTTGGGCTGGAGTCGGTGAACTACATTCTTATCTGAGGTCTTTTGCAAAGTCTTTGACTAACTTAAATGCATCATAGAATTCCTCATATACTAATTTCTTACCAACAAATACTAAATTTAACTAGCTTTTTCATTCTCCTCCATGTCTCCCCTCCAAAAATTGTTGAACTTCATTCAGTGTTTCCATTTTCTTTTCACACTACATGCTGTCTAGACTATCTTAAATTGTGGCCCTAAACCACTTTATTTTAATACAGACTCTTCAGATTACTATTTCTTCTGTTTCATTTCTAACCAACCTTTCTTTGCAAAAAGGCTTTGTCTTAACACATTTGAATGTTCTCTTCCCTGTGTAAAGGAAGCATTGGTGAATTTTAGAAACTTTTCTCTCCGGCTTTGTTGGAGTTTTGTGGGTGGTCACTGAAGCTGACATTTTTCATGGACTCCTACGATAGGTCCTGGAACTCTGGTCAGTTTAAGAACAGCTTGTAGGCTGAATAATGAGTGAAAGATCTGCTGGCATTGTCAGAAATGCCTGAATGCCAGGTGGTAGTTTTACAGGCAGGGTCTGTTAGCCCAGGACGGCAAATACACTTTTAATGACTCCCTTGGGGAAGTATCAATGGTTATTCTCCCAGGTCAAAGGTACTCATGTTTTTTGACCTTGTCACGCATGTATTTCCTGAAATACAATGAAAAATCAGGAAAATAATTTAGCATGGTGAATACTTTTATCACCAGCACAAATGTTAAGACAACAAAGACTAAGAAATTGCTCTGTTAATTTAAATGTAGGACCAAGAAGGCTATTCTGGAAGAAGGGAGAAAATAAAGACTGGGGAACTCATCAGATACCATGCTGAGAACAAATACTCCGAAAAAAATGGGACCTGACTTAAATATTTTTACACCTCAACTTTGCTTAGCCATGTACTCATAATTTGAGACTGAGAAAGGTTAAGTATCTTTTTCATCACACACACACACACACACACACACACACACCCCCCAAGTTAAACACAATCAGTCAAACCATCATTTAGACGTGGGCATATTTACCAGTAGGCTAGGCACTGTTCTAACGCTAAGTACTTAATTCACAGCTCTGAAAAATAGTCTATTAATATCTACACCAAAATTTTCTTTAGCAGTCATTATCTCACAAAGTACTTAGTAGGTGTCCTTAAGGCTGAGCAGTTAATTCTTTGTATCATTGGTCCAAGGACCTTGAATTCCATTTTACACATAAATTTCTTTTGAGATTAAGGATGGTTTACATTTTTGAGAGTCAAGGTTTAACTGCACAACACACCCACATGTTCACGTACACCCGGGCACCAAGTAGGAGCTCTTTTCCTCACTTAAAGGGGCTTCAAAATGGACATATCTTCCTCCCTCTCTTTCCTCCAAGTCTATTCCTTAAGTTAATTATACAGCTCACTGACATCTTTGAAGTTAGGACTCCTCCTATAGCAGGATGCCCTGGTGTTCAGACCTTAAGCGTCACGTTAAAATGAGAACAAAACTTTGTCTCTAATAGCTCGCCACAAACCCTCAAACAATTCCCAGCAATAATCAAGAAACGATCTGAGGTAACTGAGGCAGGGCCCGGGGAAGGGAAGGAGTACTTCAGTGAATTTTTCCCAGCCTTTGCTGTCCCCATGCCTAGTTGTGCTGCTGGAGGAGATGGCCAGGGGGCTTTTCTCCCAGGTGACACTGCCCCCTGTAAAACTGACTTAGGTTGCAACACAATCGTTTCATAGATGCTAAAGCTAACCATGCTTGTGTAGTAGGAGGAAGGAATTTGAAAGTCAGAAAATGTGAAGTTACCCTAGATTGAACGATTTTAAAACTCAGAGAAGAACTCCCTCCCCTTTGAAACTACCCTGTGGCTTTCAGGAACCGCACAGTGTCTCAGTTTCCACTACCGGCTCATTCGGTGCACTCCCAGGAATAGTAAGAGTGAGGAAGATCTCACCCTGCAAACCTGCTAAGCACCTCTTCCTTCGGCTCCCACACATTTTCTAACAGTTGAAAGTAAGCTAACTGCTTCCTCAATTCGGGCCCAGACCTCGAATTCCTGGCTTTATTTACTTTCTATAGGATATACCTGAATCTTCTTTATTTGTACCTTTAATTCTGGTTTCTAAAGAAGTATTCAGTAATGCCAATCTTCTATCGGCATAAAATTTGTCAGTGGTAACATAGCATAACGGAATTGAAACTCGAAACTGGGGATAGATTCACTTTTCTGGAGTTGAGTCTGCCTGTTATCAACATGGCTTCCTATCATGTGCAGCATCTGGTTCCTTCTCCATGTTTTCTCCCTTGAGAAAATGCACAGGGATATACACACTCTGGCAAAGAAGTTTTGAGACTACAGCAGAGAGCCCGTGATGAGACATGGGACTCAACGCTCCCCGGGCCCTGCTGGTGTCTGCAGTTTATGGGCACCATCTCTGATAGGAAGAAATTCCTGCTGAGTGTGAGCTGCAAAGATTCAAAGTACATCGCTTAGCTAGGCGAACGGTGAAGATGTCTGTGATGCTTAAATCTTGATTGGACTGGGAATGCCAGGAAATGAGCAAAGCATGTTTCTGGATACGTACGTGAGAGCATTTCCAGAGGCGACTGGCGAACGGTACAACAAACTAAGAGGTGGAGATTCTCCCTGAATATGACCAGCCGGAAGCAGATCTGCCACGTGATGGCTCACATGGTGGCCTGTCTCCCCACAGGCCCACAAACCACGGAGCCAGATGAACTGGATGGAAGCCTCTGAAACCACGAGCCCAAATAAATTGTTCCTTCTTTTAAGATGTCAAAGCAAGAAACTAACACGACTTCTTTCCCAGAAGGTAACCCATTCTTACACCATCCTTCCCACAACCCTAATGTCCTTCACCTGCTGCACCATCTTTATGGCATTTAACTCTGTATAGCATGATCTGTGTGTGTGTGTGTGCGCGTGCGTGTGTGCGTGTGCGTGTCTCACTTTCCTCACCAACGTGTAAGGTCTAGAAAAGTCAGGAAGTATGTCTGTTTCTTAGGTGTGTCTCCAGTACCAGGGAATTGCCTGATATTCGAGGGGATCAAAATATTTGATGAATGAAAAATAATAAGTAAATGTGAGTCCCTGTAGTTAGGGACCTACAGTAGTTCAGGACTAGATGATGTATGATCTCTTGGTTATTTTCTTTATATGATATATTCGGTCCCAACTCCATATACATACAATACGATAGGTAGACTATATATATGTAAATAATCATAATTCTCAGATACAAAGTCCGGGCAACTGGGTAAGTAATTGTCTTCAGCATGTCACATATTAGAATATTTCTCTATAATCTACCTATCTAAGTAGGTTACCTAGTAGCTAAGATTCTGAAGTGCATTGCTGAAATTATGGCCTAGTGGCGTAACGGCAGGCAAACTGCCCCTTCTCTGCTTCAGTTTCTTTGCCTATGAAGTGAAAATAGATCACCTCTCTCATTTGGTTGTGGTGAGATTTGAGTTACATAAGTAACCTGGTAATTGGAGCAGTATCTAGCACATCATAGTATTATGTGCATGTTTTCTATCATTATTCTAATTCTCATTTCTCATAACATACCTCTATGTCATGAGAATTCGAATTTTTTGTTACAAATTTCAAAACTCTGCTGAGTCCTTTTGACCATTTCTCATAATAATGGTTTTAGAAATGTAACAAATTACATAATACGGCAAAAAAAAATTATTCAAAATGCATCAAAATAGTTTTAATCTTTGGCATAGTACACTTTTATGAGTACACTCAATAACAAGACACACTGACATGACTCATAAATTTCTTATTTTCAAGTAGCAACAAGTATACGTAGTATTTCAAGTTCCTGACAACAGCAAGGGAAAATATTTATGAACTTAGTCACAAAAATCACATCTACTGACAATACTGTGATGGTCTGGCATTGTCAATGACTGAAGAAAATCCTAAATTTTAGCTAATGGCTAGAGAAAGGTGAAGATAATCTTTTTTTCCCACTGAAGTTGAAAAATACCAATTCATATAACCCAAGCCCTGCTTCAAGTGCTGTTTTTAGCTCCTTTGACAGTGAACTCGACACAGCTTGACAATAATACATCTCTCTTTCTGTATCATTCATATATATATATATATATATATATACACACACACATACATGCATGCATATTGGTATGATATATATGGATATGTATAGACATGTCTCTATATAGTGTATATGCATTATTTTTAGGAATGGAAATAATCTTATTCTAAGACATGCATCTAAGAGAAGCCTCCATGCCCAGGACCACACACATGTATGCAACAATGTTTAAAATAGGAAGACAAAAACAAAACAAGAAATAAAAAAGACCAGATATCTATTAATGGTGATTTCTAAAAATAATTTCATCAATTTGTATATCATGAAATACAAATTGACATTTGTTCATTATCATGAGGAAAACTGAAGACTAAAAATCACCTCTATGTACCGACATAAAAAAACAGTTACAAGCACATATAGGATGTCACTTTTATGAAAATACAACTGTTCGAATGTACTGATTAACAGTGGATGCTTCTTTATAGGAAGCCTACGTCTCTTCCTGGCACCCAGAAGTCCATGTTTTAGCCAGTGTGCAGAAGATCAAGCATGTCTACTGCCACTTGCCTGTCTCTGTGCAGGCTCAGGGAGGTGACCCTTCGGGCTTTTCCCAGCATTCACACATAAGAACAATAGCTGTGGTTCCCAAGCCACAGCTAGGTGGTTTTGCTTTACTCAGATATGAACTAGCATTTAATCTCAACATCTTTCAAGTATTTTTGGCCCAAGTCTGCAGACTCTTAGGTTACTAGATCCCTGTAACAGCCCATTCTTCAGCTTTTCCTTGATGCAAATCATCTACTTAAAATAACAGTCATATATCCACTTCATGTTTGCTTTCCTACCTGCAGCATGTCTACCTCTTTTAAAGCTTAACTCATGCCTGCGGCTGTGACTCACCCAGCTCAAATGCCCTTTGGGCCTTCCTCACCTGGCTACCTTATGTTTGAAGATAAAAGAATCAACTCCTTCAGGGAAACTCTTAAAGGTAAAAAAAAAAAAAAAAAAAAAAAAAAAAAAAAAAAAAAAAAAAAAAAAAAAAAAAAAAAAAAAAAAAAAAAAAAAAAAAAAAAAAAAAAAAAAAAAACCAACTACAGCCTCTCAGCATAAATGTCTTTAAACATCGGCTTCAATACTAATTCAAATGCATTTATCTATACTAGGAATAGATGATTCTTTAAAGTAACAATCGCCACCTTCTGTTCGGTTCATTATTGAGTGGAGAATGTGCCAGTCCACAGGCTACAGGGTCTGGCTAGGCAGAGGCAATCTTAACATTAGTCGTCAGCTGATGCAATGTTTTACCGAGTAATGCAGGATAATTTTTAAGTTGCTAGTTTTGCGTGGCCTGAAAGTCATGCCTTATATATCCAGACAGCTCAGGACAGGAAGAAAAAGAGGTTCCTCACCCCACACATGCAATCAAAATCAAGAGGTAGGAATGACCCTACTGCATTTCTTTTAGCTCCAGTAAGCGTCATGTGCATGCACTGTTCACTGCTCCTTTGTCCTCACGATATCTGGTTCTAATACTGACACATCCCTGAAGATCTGTCCTCCTTCACTTCTGTGACATCACTGGTTACCCTTCTTGAGTTTCACACTTCCCTCTTCCCATCGTATAGGCCAATGCCAGAGCCCCATGTATGGCTGTAGTGCAATGGCCACAGGGAATTCACACTCAGTGTATCTAACCCTAAGCCCATTATCTTTTCCTCAAGCCTTCCCTTTCTACCTCTCCATTTTCTATCTAGGCCATCTCCTTAAATGTCTGTCATAGCTCTCTCCATTGCTTGTGATCTAAGTGTGAAAATTCATCAACCTACCAAGGTCCCTCATTATTTACTTTCTTACTTGTCTTAGTTACTTTTTCCTTGCTATGACAGAACACCCAACATCTACAACTTAAGGGAGGAAAGTTTTACTTTAGTTCATGGTTTCAGAAATCTTCAGTCCATTCATGGGGGCCTGGTAATGGTGGAAGCCCATGGCGGAGTCAGAGGCGGAGGGCCTCTTTATGGCCTCATGCACAGGAAGTCAAGTTAGGGAGGAAGAGGTGGATCACTGGGGCAAAACCTGGAAGGGTAGCTTCTGGAACAAGCCCCAGTGTTCTGCCCCTCCAAACAGGCTCACCTCCCAACAGCATGTAGGTATTTTACACCATCCAAACACATGAAAGCTTCTGGGGGACACACCACATCCAAGCCATGGCATTGCTTTTCTAGACTCATTTCCTGCCATTCCCTCTGCATCTAGCTCAAGTCAGTCACATCACTGCTTGTTCCCGTGGAACACATCATGTGTCTGTGCATTTATGTATGAGTTTCTCTAATTCAAGTGTTCAATATCCACATGCATCTCAGGGCTGTCACTACGCATACCCATGTACACATACCTGATACAAGCCTAGCTGTGTGTACCTGCAGTTCAAAACTCAAAGTGCTGCCAAGGTGCACAGCTTCTTTTATTTTTGCCCTTCAAGACTCTCAGCTACATCTATCTTTTGCTAGTACTATCACAGCACTGATTTCATAGCACTGTTTCCCACACTAAGTTAAAAGCAGAAGCCATATTTCATTAGACTGAATATCACCAGCACCTATTAGATGTTCAACAAATGTTAAAAAAGAGAACAGACCCTAATGAAATTTCCTTTATGACCAAAACCACTCAGCCACTCCATCTCCAAGATGCTAATCAGCTTTTGTTACTTCTTAAGAAGACTTCATTTTATTAGAGTAAGTTTGCTTTCTATCACTATGATAAAATACCTGAGAAAATCAACTTCACAAAGAATAAGATTTATTTTGGCTCACGGTTCAGATGTTTCAGTCCATGGTCATTTGGTCTTGCTGTTTGGGCCTGTGTAGCACAGTATGTCAGGAGGGTATGAGTGGGGGGGCTGCTCACCTCATGGTGTCCAGGAAGTAAGTGGGAGAGAGAGAGAGGAAGGGACCAATATTCCTTTCAAAGGCATGCCTCCCAGGATTCCTTCCACCAGGCCCCACGGTCTAAAGTTTCTGCCACCTCTCCACAGGGCCACGGATTGCCCTTTAGCATATGGGCCTTTGTGAGACATTTAATGCCTTAGTCCAAAGTCCAAGTCTAAACCAGGTCGGGCAGTGAAGACCTATACTCTCAGCACTCTGGGAGGCTGAGTCAGGAGGACTACGAATTCCTGCCCATTCTGAACAACTTCACAACTTAGTGAGACCCTCTCTCATCATGAAAAGCAAAAAATAGGCTCAGGATGTGGCTCAGAGCCAAGGTCCTGAGTTGGATCCTCAGTGTTGAAAATAAAGGCCATCGTAACCTAACCCCACATTGCCCTTTTGGGATTAACTCTTCTGTGGTCCTCCACAGAATTTGTGCTACAGCTCTAACCTACTGCTTATCTTTCCCTGGGTTCTCATGCCCTCACCACCTACTGAAGATAAGCTCCTGAGTTACAGCTATTTGAGAACCTTTGTTCCCTAGCAGCAAGAAGAAATTTCTCCTTCCTACTTACTCTTAAGACAGCATGTCTTTCCTTAATGCTAATTACACCTAGTTTGGATTTAATTGTTCCCTGCTCCACTGAAGTACAAGCTTCCTAGAGATAGAGAAGGTTGTCTCACTGGGGAGGTTGTCTCATTTCTGTTTATCCTTATCTACTACTAGCCATATGTGGACAGAGTAATTAATAAATATTTTTGAGATTAAATGTACTCATATTTTTATGAAAAGTGTAAATCCTCCTTCTGAAAGAAAAGTGTACCTAAATTCCATGTATGCTCTATAATGGTTTATTTTAGGTGTGAAATGTCAAGTAAAAGTAAAAAATACGGGAAAGTATTGTCAAACTACATATCTGATAACGAGTTCATAGCCAAAATACATTTGGTTCTTCAACAATTCAATAGGCAGGAAAGAAAGAAAACTCTGATTTAAAAAGTGGGCAAGGGAACTGAATACGTATTTCTCCAAAGAAGATAAACAAATAACTGAATGATGTAAGGTGCTCAATATCACTAATCATTAGGAAAATGATGTCCCCATGATGTCACCTCAGAACAGTCAGAAAGACTAGTTTTCTTTTTAAGTAAATGCAGACAAAAACACGAGAAAAGACAACTTTTGTACACTATCGGTAGCATGAGATAATATAAATTGGTGTGGCCATTATAGGGAATGACATAGAAGTACCTCAAAAAAGTTAAAAATGAAATTACTCTATGGTTCAGCAATCCCGCTTTGTGTGCACATCCACAGGAACTGAAATCAAGATCTTAAGGAGATAGCTGCATTTCTGTATTCACTGGAACTTTATCCACTCTAATGTAGACATTGAAGCAACCTAACTCTTTACTGACAGACTAATGGATAAAGAAAATGGGATACGCACACAAAGGAATATTATTCATCCTTGAAGAAGGGAGTCTTGCCATTTGGTACAGATGAACGTGGAGAAAATTATGCTAAGTGAAATATACCAAATAGAGAAGGACAAAAACTATATGATCCTGCTTACGTAAGTCATTTAAGCCAATCAAAGGCATAGGCAAATGGTACATCGAAAGGTCGTAGTCAGTAAAAAGACGAAGACAGAAGAACGCTTGCCGAAGATTATAAAGTTTCATGTAAGTAAGGTACATAAGCCCTAGGGAACTTCTGTGTGGATGTGCTGACTCATCCATATGGAACGGTAATACATCACACGCACCAACCAAATGTTTCTAAGGAGTTAGATTCTATGTTAAGTAAACTTGTCACATAATAATAAAGAGGAATAAACTGTTGTCGGGGATAGGGATGTTTATGACACTGACTAAAATAATGGAGTCATGGGCACATATTTTTCTCCAAGCTCACCAAATTGTATACATTAAATATAATACATATTTTCATATATTCATAACTCAATAAAGCAGTTAAAATTAGCAGACCCTCGAAAGTAAAAATGTCATTTACACAATCACAAAAATTTCATGACCTTATAACATCATTATCAACCAAATATCAAGTACAATTTAATATATAAAATAGAAATACTTCATTCATAATAGCTTAAAATATCCTAAATGTAAGCCTAACCAGGTAAAGATCTCTACAATAAAAGTAATAAAACACTGAACAAAGAAATTAAAGAAGACCCCTCTCGTGCTCATGGACTAGGAGAGTAAATATTGTTTAAAAGGACCAATACTGCTGAGATCAACCTACAAATTCAAGCAAATATGCCATCAAAATACCAATATCATTGCTCATAGAACAAGAAAAACCTGCAAAACCCCACAAAATGCCAAAGCAACCCTGAGAAATCAAAGCAATGCTACACACAAAATTTGATAAAATTTTAAAATATACTGCAGAGACAGGACAGCTAAACCGGACACGATTGGCACAAAAATGGACACACACAACAACAAAACAGAAAACCCAGAAATGAACTCCTACACCTACAGCCAACTGCTTCCCAGCAAAGGTCCCAATGTGCAGACAGGATAAAAGGCAACCTATTCAGAAATGGTGGCCGCAAAGCTGGACAGCCAAGTGAAGAAAATGAAAATTAGATCCTCTAGCACTCACACCATACCAAAACCAACTCAAAACATGTCAAAGGTCTTAATGGAACACCTGAAACTTTGAAACTACTGGAGAGAAACAGAGTAAACGCAGCAAGATATTGGCAAAAAAAAAAAAAATAGAATTGACAAATAGGATAACATCAAGTTAAAAAGATTTTGTGTAACAAAAGAAACAACAGAGTGAAGAGACAGCCTACAAAAGAGGAAACAATTTGCCAGCTACTCATCTAATGGAGGGTTAATATATGGAATATATACATAATGCTGAAAACAACCTCAAAGAAATAAGGAATCCAATTAATAAGTGGGTAAATGAGATGAATATTTTCCAAAAAAGGAGAAATACATATGACAATTAAAGCATAAGATATGCACCTCTCTAGCCATGGCAAACACAATTCAAAACTACAATGAGATTTTATCCCACCCCAGTGAAGAAGGAAGGGGAAGGAAAGAGAAAAGGAATTGCTACAAATAGCTCAACTAGTGTATATGTAATATGTTGGTAAAGCTGTGGTTCATTTATATTTAAATAAAAACCATGGAGAGAAAAGAATATATACTATGGATGAGAATGTGAAGCAGTACAGTCAGTATAGAAAACAGTATGGAGGTTCCGGAAAAAAAAAAAACCTAAGGTTACAATATTATTCATCTCCACTCTTCTTGGGTGCATATCCGAAGGAAATATCATCAGCATACAAAAGAGCCATTTATATTGCAGTGGCTAAAACATGGAGTCAGCCTGAGGCGATCAGATAGAAAAGATGAGGTGGATTTTAAAAGTATGGTGTCCACACAATCGAGCATTATTCAGCCACAAAGAAGAATGCCGTTGCATTTGCAGAAAAATGCTTGGAACTAGAGGATATCGTGCCAAGCAAAATAAGGCAGACAAATAAAGGTAATTATCATGTTTTCTCTCATATGTGGGGAAAAACAAAAGCAGTAAAGGAAGTGTAGGGGGCTTAGACAGGACCTGGAGAGAGGGCAAGGGAAAAGTCGGAGGGTAGATATAATCAAAGTGCAATTTCTGCATGTATAACAATGTCACAAGGAAACCCATTAATTTGTACAAATAATATGCATCAGTTATAACAAGAAAGAATGGCTATAATATATGAGAATAATATTGTTGTTATTATTATTCTATAAATAAAGTTATGCTTCCCACAGAAGGGCAACCTTCTTAGTAACTTAGTCACTGTCGGGACAGAATACCCAACATGCACAGCTTAAGGGAAGAAAGATTTATTTCAGCTCATGGTTTCAAAAGATCTTACATAATCCATTCATGGGTGGCCAATAACTATGGAAGCACATGGTGGAGGTCTACCTGGAGAAAAGCTTTTCATGGCACAGCAGACAGAAGGCCACATGAAGAATGGAAGAGTGGATGTCGGGAGATTAAAGCACAGGCCAAGGCTTTCCCAAGGAAAAGCTGTAACAGTATTTCTTCTTCCTTCCTTTACTTAGTTTAAGCTGCCAGTTGGGCCACCCACACTGCTCCCCCTCACTTCCAGTCTTACAAGCCAATAGCACACACCTGAAAGCTCTGCCCTGTGTGCTCCTCAGTCTCAACAAACTGATACAATCTCCAAGCATCAGCCCCTTCCAGCAAGCCTTCACCTCTCAACAGCACATAGTTCCACAGATATTTAAGTGCATCCAAATACACAAGGCTTTTGGGGAACATTCCAGATACCAACCATAACACAGCCTCTCTTTAGTAGAAAGAATGTGTATTGCCTTTATTGATTTTTATACGAAATGGGATACAAAAGAGGCCATACCCAGATAAGCTTCACATTACTTTGACAAAATACCTGAAGCCATTAACTGCAAAGAGAAAAGGGTTATTTTAGCTCACAATTCTTCACTTTGCGATACAAGAATGAGTGACCCTGTCACTTTGGCCTCTGGTGAGGGTGGCACGGCATGGTAGGTGAGTATGGCAGAGCAGATTGCTTACTTCAGGAACCAGGAAGCAGCAAAGAGGACTGAAAGAGAGCAGGATCTCAAATCCCCTTCAAAGACACACCTCCAATAACCAAAGGATCTCTCACAGGGCTCCCATTACCTAAAGTTCCATCACTTCCCAATTTTCACCACCCAGGGACCAAGATTCTAATACATACTTTGGGGAGCAATGCCCTAATTACAATGTGATTATGAGGACTATTTAAAGTTGCGTCTGCCAAAGTTTCAAGACAGTCAATAGGCCAAGACAGGTAGCAAGAGCAGAAAAGATAAATCTCTTATTGATGCAGTCAGAGCCTATGAAATAATACAGTATTCAACAGCAAAAGTGAAGGAGATATCTGTGGGTATATTAAAGCAGCTTTGAGTATGTGCCCATACTCTCAGCCCATCTTCAACTTCTCCCGCTGCTGCAAGAAGGATGGGGAAATTCCAAAGGCCTCCTGTGGCACCGACCACAGATGAGCACGTTGAGGGTAACAGAACTTTCTGGTCTCCTGTGACTGTGTCAGAAACTCGCGCATCTAAGTATTACTCAGCATGCGATGCCTTTAGTAAATAAAGCGCTTCAGCCAACGACAATAATAATGCAAAGAAATCTAGGTAAGAACAGAGGTTGAGGTACAGATGAGGTTAGGCTGGTAAAGAGAACAAATGAAGGGGAATCCCCTACCTGACTCTGGGCACAGTTTTTTCCACTCTGAGGTGTCATTTTCATCAAGCAAAATTGAGTGAGCACTGCTTGCGAACTTCACACTTTTTGCAAGACCCCATAAGGATTTACAAATAAAATTTCACACAATGACAGAGCAGTCCATCCATATTCATGGAAAATAGCTAGAAAATAACAAGAAATTCTATCGGTGAAGTTCAGTTATAACCAAAGGATTCAGAATTCCCGCTTTAGTGAAGCTATTTATAAGCAATATTTAAGGTTTTTCTGGGGAATCTGAAACATAAGCTAGCTCTGGAAAGGTCCGCTATTTTTGACAGGATACAGGAATCGACACGTCACAAGGCACTTGGAAAAGTTAATTGCAAGTTGTTCATCTTACAAGATGCTGGAAAGTTGAAGTCTCTGAAGAATTTCCTCAAAAGCCAATTTATTTTAGTCTCCAAATTAATTCTACTTTCCTTCCCCATTCTTTAAATGCCTGAATACTAAATTTTCTTCAATTGTATGCTTTCTTATGTCTCAATGTAAGTCTAATTGTTTTCTTCAACTATAGATTCCTAATATAGAGACAGTAAAAATAAAATCTCAAAACTAAAATAGTTATTTTTTCTTCCTTTTCCCTTCCTAAGATATGGAGCCCAAAAGCCACTGGATAGAGCAGAGTAAAAAATAAATTTGAATGAATACTATGATTTTGAGTTGAAATTGGGGGTAATGGTACTAAAGTATGCATTTTAATATCGAGGTAAACAAATGTGATAAAAAAACACAACAAAGCAGAAATACACTCCTCAATGGATCTGCCCACTAAGGGGTCCAAGGCAATGTCCCAAGAGCAATGAGCACGTCTAGCTCTAGATCAAAGGTTCTTAACATCATTCTCTACTGAAAGGGACCAGAACTCCTTGCAGAAATGGCTGGTTTCACAATTGGGGTAGGCTAACGACAAAAGAAGCTGGCCTGTCTTGTTATGCGATAAGGCAAGAAAGTATTCAAAAGATGATGGAATTACATCAAAAGGACACAGATGTCAGACTGAAGAGTTCCAAAAGCTAAATTGCAGATAATTTGTACATCTAAAGAAAACAGCAGTAACGTATTACAAACTATTTAATAAAATAGAAATCTATGAACCTGAGCTGATATAAGTAAATGTAAAAGAATACTGAAAGTTGGATAAGGAATAGGGTATTGATACAGTCTCAAAACATTTTCCCACTAAGTACATCTGAATTGCAAAAAAGTAACCTTGGAGTCACTTGGATGATAGTGGTTTAATGAAATGATCAAGTTAATATCACCAGGGATGTGACAAATTTAATGTTGTGCCATCTCACAGGAAGAAAAAAGAACACAGCCTCTCTCCAGTTCTGCACCTGCCAACCAATGACCTGAATATGATCACGTTGAACCGACAGACAAAACTCAATGGACAAGACCACAAACTAACAAACCAGCTGTCTTCCTCCATGTTACACTCACAAAAGTTGAGAAGATTAATGACGGAGGCAAACTACAGAAACGTGGTGTCAGAACTAGCGCAGGATTCTGAACAGAATTATTTTCAAGGATACCATTGGGACAATCGCTGAAACTTCATTTGGGGTTAGCATCAGATGGTAAACATGGGCCAAATGTTAATTTCATGATTCTGATGATTGTTTTGTGGAAACATTTCTTGCTTTTGAAAAAGCTTACATACCGGTTTAATTACTAATATTTGCACATTTTCAATATAAAAGAGAACACCTAAAGAAGTAACATTTTGAAGTTGAGGCTCAAATCTTGTCTGTGGACTATGAGGACACACGACACCTGAGCGTCACTTCACGAAGCATGGTGTAAGTGTGGGGAGGGAAACTATGAGTGCGATGGGAGAGAGAATCTCATACCAAACCTTCCCAGCTCTGCCACACAGCGGCCTCACTTGTAAGCACAAATATTCGTGATACTTCTTGGAGAATTAATTAAGTGTTGGTGCTTAAAATTTGGCTCAGTATTTAGAAAGTGAAAAGTGTGATCATAAAACTATGAAGTTGTGGAGATAAAGCAGGTCTAAGAATCGGTCCTGATGAGAGACTCCTGAGGATGAAAAGTAAGAGGCATGAGAGGAAGAGGGGAATTAAGAAGGTTCTATTGCTTGTAGGATCTCAAATTTAAGCCTTTAATACTCGATGACCTAATACTCTCTGTAAAATAGTTTCGTTTACAGCATGGCCTATTCACATGGAAGATGCGTATTGGTAAGTGTGTTGCAGAAGGAACAGGAAAATGAGATTTTGGCTAACACTGAGGCAATAATGTTGGCTATGTTGATTTAAATCACATATGTACTAGAAATTACGCAGGCACAAACATTGACCAACTTTTCGAACTGGGATTTAGAAAGGGGCAAGAGCATAGAGGATTTCATACTCTATCCAAGTCCATGTCATCGAGGTGGTTGGAATGATGCTTTCAGGATGAGTACTAAGAACATTGGGCTTTGTTGCTCCTAGACGTCACTGTACCTATGTACAATCATGTGTCTCCAAATAGTATACCACTGTATATTGTACTAAAGCACATTTTAAAATATAATCTCAATACAGTGTTGGTTAAAAATAAGAGCTCTGATGGGCTGAGGTCATAGCTCAGTGGAAAAAACTCTTGCCCAGCATGAGCAAGGCCCTGGATTCAATTCCACAGGACCATATAAATGACATAGTGACACACACCTGTAGTCCCAGAACTGGAGAGGCTGAGGCAGGGGGATTCCTGTGAGTTCTTGGCCAGCCTGGGATACATAGTGAGTTCAGGACCAGCCTGGACTATTGAGCAAGATCTCGTCTCAAACAAAACAAAATAAAACGAAACAAAAACCTCTTGAGTTTCTGAGTTTTAACTGCTTGAATGAAAATTTCAGCTTGGCCTTTTACTCCCTACAAAAACTGGACAAATTTCTCAGTTTTTCCATCTATAAAATGAATAGTATTAAATACTTTATAGAGATTGTGAGGGTCTGAAAATATAATGCACATTATCTAGAACATATAGTTGCCCAATTGATTTAATAATTATTACTCAAAATTATAGCCATTGCTCTATTTAAACCCACATATTTAAATTTTCATAGAAATAACTGAATAAATAGCATGCACACTGAGATGCCAATCCTTAGCCTACAACTGTGAACAGGGTAGACACTGGAGCTGTTGGCAGGGAGCCCGTCAAGTCCAGCCCAGCTGGAGGAACGTGCGTTTTGTTGGGGGGGGAAGGACTACAAGCCAAGTAGCGGTGGGCTTCAGATGCTGAAAACTTTGCCCAACGTTTACTGCAAGAATGGCATAGGAAGACAGCATGGTGCTTTCAGCCGCACTATTCCCATCCTTTGACTTTTCAGATCCTACTTCTTACTTCCTTCAGCAGGGAAACACATAAACAACACCCAGAACAATTAGATCCTCTACATAAACTTTGTATTATAGACTCAGTTTTTCTTAACTTATGTAAAGCTTTTATCTAAAGCAGAAAAGTTGCAGAATTCTGACACAACCTTCACTTCGTTTCAGTTTCTGTTACTGCTCTCATCTTACGTAACTGTTGGCTATTCGCCAAATCTAAAAATGTCACATTTGTGCACCGCCATCAACAAAATCCTGGAGACCATTTGGATTTTGCCAGCTTGCCTGGTAATGTCTCCCGTCGTTCCAAGTGCAAGTCCTGAACACCACCTGCAGTGGTGATTGCGTGTCCTTAGACTCTGGCACGACAGAGTTCCTTTCTTTCCAATCCCCTCGAGGGAGGCTGTGTCTTTAGTCTCTAACATAGCTTCACTCCTTTGATGCAGTCTGCATTCATCCTACAACCCCTCAATTCCTTCTTTCATGTCTGCATGCTGTGACATTTATTGTCTGTGCTATACAGTTTTAGCAAAAGGACGGTGTGATGTTTATGACCCCATCAGGACTATGCAGAACAGCTCTATCACCCCCTAAATTCACTGCAATATGCAAATCAGTTTCAACACCTCAAAAGTCCCCTGTGCAGCCCCTTCTCAGCCAGTCCTCCTACCTCCTCTAACCTCGGGCAGGGGTCTGTTTCCTTTGCCTATAAGTTTTGTCCTTTACAGAATGTCACATGAATAAAATCATATAGTGGATAGACTTAAAAGTCCAGCTTTTTTCACTTAGAAAAATTCATTTTCTGTTTGTTCAAGTTGTTGCATGAACTGCTAGTCAATTTCTTCTTACAATTGAGGGCTATCACATTCTATGAAAGTTTCATAGTTTGCTTACCACTGGCATGATGAAAAATCTGACATTATTTCTAATTTTGTTGATTATTAATAAAGCACTTCCTACAAAAAATGTAAACTGCTTTCTCTCAGGAAAAATAAAAAACAGAGAAAGAAAAAAGGAAAAGAAACCAGCAGTGGGTGGGACACAAGGCCTGAGCAAATGTACACTGGCTGTATGGAGAATGAGGAATGCCCCACAGGGCTGCAATTCAGGGGACAGTTGAGGAAGCGTGGGTTAGAAAGACCTGTTCCAGCAAAGTCTAAGATGCCTAAGATACCAGGGAAGCTGGCACAGTCACTGTTAGGCCTTGTTGCTCTAGAAATAATGAATGTGGCTAAAGCATTTTTCATGCCATAGTGAAACCAGGAATACTCCCAGACAAGGCAAGTGTCCCTTTTATGCCTATGCATTTGGTGAACTGAAAACATCCCTCCTTGAACAACAAGAAAATAGATTATGAAAACTCCTGGGGTAATTTCTCTTGGTTTGACAGTGTTCAAAGTTACTGGCCTCTGTGCAACACAGTCCAAAGTGTAATATCAAGATCTGGGTTGATATTCAGAGATGAAAGTTTTGTTTGGAGATTATCTGGAGTTGAGACATTAACCTATGCAAAAAAGTAAGTTCTTTAAAAATGAACAAATTGATGAGTTTCCCAATGATATTAGTGAATTATATTAATATAATTTAAATGTTATAACTTATAACAAAAACTATTTGAATTATATAAGATGTTTAATAGCCATTTCAAATTTTCATGAATCCTTGGGCTATTTTAAAAAATATCTTTAATGCTGAATTGTTTTCCTTTGACCGATTAACAGCTTTTTTTAGATATAAAC
This sequence comes from Ctenodactylus gundi, assembly GCA_004027205.1. Taxonomy (NCBI): domain Eukaryota; kingdom Metazoa; phylum Chordata; class Mammalia; order Rodentia; family Ctenodactylidae; genus Ctenodactylus; species Ctenodactylus gundi. The sequence goes on along the minus strand of PVKB01003160.1, from coordinate 103,409 downwards.
TGTTTTTCTCATAAATATGTAAGATTCATGTTGTAACAGGCAATCTAGATTAATTAACATTAAAACATGAAAAGTAGGTAGGTAATCAACTTCATAAATTGAAATCATTCTAGCCTATTTTTTATTTTGTTGTGTTTCCTTAAATATTCAGATATTAAAATTTATTACATATACTCATTGTACAGATTTTCCATTTCTTCTCAGTGTCATCATTTAATTGGAAAAGGATTATAAGCCACTTGTTTATTCTGACTCAGTGTGGGGTTTAGGTTTATTCATATGACTGGACAAGCAATCTGTTCTCCAAGCATGGGAATAAACATCTGTGATTATGGCTTCAGTGTCTGGGTGTGAGGATCTTAGTTTTGAGTTCTGCAACTGGAGTTGTCCTCTTGCTTTCATGAAGTAGTATGTGCTTCAGTCTGTTTAGTACCTGTAGAATTTTGAGAGCATAATCATCTTTCATCTTAGTCTCTATGGCCCATTTCAGTCAAATCTGAAAGTACTTCTGTTGGTATGAAATTTTCTGAACGCTCGTGGGTCACCTGTGCATGTTGTGTGGATTTTCTACATTTAGTAAGTGACCCCTGCATAGTACCATTCCTTTGCTGCGATAATTGAGAGGATCTAGGAGCCACGCCCATCATTTCTTCAGAGTCCTGTGTAAGGTCACACCCAGATCTTTCTTACCGGAGTATGCTCTCCTGACAACAAATTATGATTTAGTATTTTTAGCAATTTAGGTAGACTAGGAATTTCCCAAATTGTGATATCCTGTTTTCTTTTTCAGTTAATAGTTCTCCCCTTATCTCTGTCATCTCATATTTTACTCTGAGAAGCAAGAAGAAACCAGGCTGCACCTGCCGTGCATGACTGGAATCTCAGACAAATGTCCAAACTTATTGCTCACAGTTTCCACATAGCTGCAAGACACAATTCAGCTAAGTTTTCTATCATTAGATAACAGACATTCCTTTTTTTATCTTTACCTGATTCCTTATGTCATTTCTTTGATATGTTGAGAAATTTATTTCGTAGTGCTTTCTGAGCAGATACGTTGGCAAATAAAACCCTCTTTGTTTTCCTTAATAAGTAAAATATTTCGATTATCTCCTCCTTCCTGAAGGATATTTTCACTGAACATAGCACATTGATTTAAGTCCTTTTCTATTACAACTTTAAAATGTTATTGTGCTTCCTCTGGGCCTACAGAGTGTCTAATGAGAAGTATATTACCATTAAAATTATTTTTCCTCTACAGATATGGTGTTTTCATTTTGATTTTTAAAAGATTTTTCTGTCTTTTGTTTTCACAATTTCAAATATTTGTCTAATTTTATTCCGTTGAGGACGGTTTAAACATAACTCTTCAATTCTGAGTATTCTTTCTCCTACAACTCTGACAATGTACATATTAGCTACTTGTTACAGTCTTACAGGTCTTTAAAGCTTAATTTTTTCAGCCCATTTTCTCTCTCATTTTCTTTTTCAATTTGGGTAATTTCTATTGTTCTATTGCCAAATTCTCTGCTTCCTTTTCTGTTTCTTTCATTACAGTTGAAGGCCCATCTATTTAGTTTTTAAATTTGTTTACTGTATTTTTAAGTTTCAGAATTTCTATTTGACTTTTCTTCATAGCTTATAAACCTTTGTTGAGACTTAATCATGTTGCTAAGACTACTTTTTATATTTGTTTCAAGTGTGTTTATAACTGTGGGTTAAAGCATTTTTATGATGGTTATTTAAAAATCTTTGTAAGTTATCTCTAAAGCTCTGTCACTTTGGCATTTGCATCACTGATCCTCTTTTTCATTCAGTTTGACGTGCTCCAGGCTCTTTAATGGTAATTCCTTAATTAAGCTTTTTCATTCGGGGTATTTCTCTGTTTTAACTGACTCCAATGACACCAGTCTGATAAATGAGTTATACTCACTTTACCAACTGGAGTTCGAAGTCCTGGTTCTCATGTGGTTTCTGCCGCTACACAAGTGTGGGACACCTTGTTATCACAGGCAAAAGTAGGAATTATTGCTCCTACTAGCTCTCCATTGACATCTTGTTTGGACAGAGCAAAAGGGCCTCTGTACAGTATCTTACATGGCCTCTACTAACACTCAGGACAATAGGTGACCTTATTTGTGCCTGACAAAATATGTCTTAGCTGTCTACTCAGCCTTCTTTGACATCACCAGAGAAGGGTTGATAGTGGTGGTGGTTGAAAAATCTTGTCATGGTCTGAGAAGTCCAAGTCTAGCCTCCTTCATTAGGCTTTGCCAGCTTGAATACAAGAGGATCGCAGTTTCTCCTGTGATATTTGATAGCAGTAGAGCAATTAAGGCACAAATGCTTTCTGTCCTGCTGAGATACCCCATTTCTCTTTGTTTGGTTTATTCTTTTTTGTGTGTGTGGTAGTAAGGATTGAGCACAGCACCTTCACACTGAGCCACGTTCCCAGCCCATTTTTGATTTCAAGAAGACAAGGGTTCCACCAAGTTGAGAAGTTGCCCAGCCTGGGCTCGAACTTGTGCTCCCTCTGCCTCTACCTCTGAGAGTAATAGAACTATACCAGGCCCATTTGTTTATAGCTTCTTGTAGTTCCAAGAACTTAAGTTTTAACCACAGGCAGCTATTGTAGATGTTCTTTTACAGGCGCAATTAGTACACTGAACATTATTAAAACTTTTTCTCTATGAACACTATATGTATATATATATTTTTCCCTTAGCAAAATGTAGCCTATTGGAAACTATATGTCAATGATCCAAGTTCTTCAACAAATATAATTTTAGGAAAAGAAAGGAGAATTAAAATAAATTTAAATGACAAGAACATTTTAAAATCCAAGATTAAGGCTCAATGTCTAGGAATACATGTTTAGGTGATATAAACCTGTAACACACAAACACTAGACACGCACATGTGCACAAACACAGAGAAATGAGTGTAGGGGGTGGCTAGAAACATCCTATTTCTTGATCTCAGTAATTATATAACATATTAAATAATGATAAAAATTTAAATGTTTCTCACAAGTGAAAGAAACTATATATGAGTCTAGTGTACCTAAGTAAACTGAGAATTTTAAAAACTCAAAACAGTACCTGAGAATGTTGTTTAAAGACAACATATCAATCATTATATTATCTCTGTACTTCTTGAAATTCTCACTAAAATAAAGAGGCATATATCAAAAAGGCAAAGAAAAACAAAATTTTCTAAGTTGAGAAGTGGTACTGATTCATGGGAGACCACAAGTTAAACCCAAGCCAGCAGTGAGCAAATTGATTCAGAACTGATCACACCAGCCCCCAAATTAAAGCTGACCATGGGGCTAAAAATGAAATTAGATGAAAGATCTTTTCAAGAAGTTAGGAAGGTTCCTGGTACTATCTCACTGCCCACAGTGGTGAACCCACCCCTTTTCCACTCCTGTGGAACACTGAATGTTTATTATCTGAAAAAAATAGCAAAGAATTCTAGTCTCAGCATAGGCATCACTGAAGGTGAGAGTCTGTGCTAACTTGGTGGCTGAGCAAAAGTCTACGTGAAGAATGGTAATTCCCATCCTACTTTGCTGTCTCCTTCCCCAAAGTCTAACAGGTGTAAATGCTCTATGCATAGAGTGGAAGGATTTTGTCTGAGGGACTGACCAGACCTGCTAAATAAAGAAAATCCTAAAAATACTAACAGTCAGAACATTCCCCAGATGCCTACGGATCAAGATCCAACTGGCAGAAACCCCATTAATGCCCACGGAATTTCCAACAAGTGCCATGGTGGTCTACTCCTATGTAAGCAGGTATGTGAGAATTGCCAGACATTTGAGAAAGTCCTACCTATGAAAAAACAGAAACAACTTGGAAGAAATCTAGCTCTGAAACATAACATTTCTCAGAGATAGCAATATTTTATATCAGATATGTAAAAATAAACTATAAGGGTGAAAAACAGAAAAAAATAGCTCTCAGAAATCACAGGAGTAAAAAGTACTACAGATAGCTTAGGGAATAAAACTAAGAATATGGGGAAAAAGTTTGAAACTAAAAGGATACTAAGAGATATCCAAAATCTGAATAGATTGAATGCCAGTGGGGGACGGAAGAGAAAAAGAACAAGGCCCACAAGGATAATTGCAGGACAATGACAACGATGGCTACCACCCAAGAAATAACTCAAGAGGGGCTGGAGGAATGGCACGGCTGTTAAAGCACTCCCCTTTCAGGTGCAAGGCCCTGAGTTCGATTCCGCAGCACCACATAAAACTGGGCATGGTGTCACACGCCTCAATCCCAGCACTGGGGAAACTGAGGCAGACAGTCCTGAGTCCAAGGCCAGCCTAGGCTACACCAGTGAGTTCAGGACCAAACTGGGCTATAGAGCGAGATGCTGTCTCACAAAAGGGAATAAAGAAAGAAAGAAAAAGAAGTAACTCAAGAAAGTCCCTCTGAACTAACAATAAATGTTCTAACGCTTGGACAGGCCTGTCAAGTTTCAGCAAATATTACAAAGGAAATAATGTAAATCCAAAAGAGTATTCACAAAACTTCAAACTCTGAGTATATAAAGAAGATTCTAATGCCTTCCCAAAACAGGGAAAAAAAAAGCAGATTACAAACAGTAATTAGGTATTTAAGTTGCATTGTATTTCTCAATAGCAAACTACAGCTAGAAGACAATAGAGAAACAGTTCTCAATTTTGAGAGAAAACTATTGGTAACCTGGAATTTTATACTCAGTATTTTACTGTAACAAATAAAACCAAACATTGCAGCTGCAAAACTTTATTTCCTGTGTAGGCAACAGGAAAACTTAATGGATGGGAGGCCACCCGCTATTGATCTGGTACCTTGTCTACTAGATTATGGTTTTGCCATTGTCTAAGAACCTGAAGTCCTCTGCCTTCGGAGTAAGATGGAAATAAGAAAAATGGAGAAGATCCGTGGGTTTATGGAGTTCATTGACCTGAAAGTGACCCACATCGCTTTCCTTCAGATGATGTTGGTGCAAGGAAGTAGGAACCAATAGTTCCCATGTGATCATTCACTTCTTCCTAACAAAAGGAAAAAAAAAACCCAATTTGCTGGCCATTGGTTATTTCTGCCACATTAATCTAACGTCAGTTGAATACAGATGAAAAAATATTTTAGACATGTAACTTTTGTTCCACGAATTCCTTAGTAGGGAGACCTTTGAAGACATGTTCCAATAAGTAAATAAGGACTCAAGGTGACAGAGACACAGAAAACTGCGACAAGGTCTGAGAATAGCACTATGGAACAAAGAGAAAATGAGTCTATTTTGATGTTTGAGCCATTATATCAGGCACCAGCTGAAACCAACCCTAGTTTTGATATTTTAGGTTACATGAATAAATACAGGTCTTTAAATTTTTAAGTGAAAATGAGCTGGATTTTATACTGCAAGCAATAAAACGACACTCAACATCAATGATCCAGAGAGGATTTGAGTAAGTTGCACCTGCCTGGTTTGCTTTCTGTATCTGGCTAAGGTCCTCTTTAACTTGATTTACTGCAATTCATTTTTTAAAAAAATCACACATTGATACTTAGGCCTTGAGAAAAGATGTAATTTTATTCAATTCCAGAAATTTCCAATTTCTCTTATATATCTAAGTAAAATTGTGCGCTAAAAGAATATGTATTTTAAGACTATTTATAGACATCAGATTGTCCCTCAGAAAGGTAGCACTCAAGCATTCTTAAGAGGGTCAGTTTTCATGCAAGAGTTGGTTGTGGTTTTAATTGTAGTTGTTGCTTAATTGTCAGACAAATTTGAACTTTTTTGTAGGCTTTAACAGAGGAGAGGTTGAAATATAAAATAGGGGAAAGGTCTGCCTTAGCTTCGTTTTTGTTTCTGGCCACAATACCTGACACTGGCAACTTAAAGGAGAAGAGATACAAATTAGCTCACATTTTCAGAGGTTTCAGCCACTCCAAAGTAGACATGGGAACAGAAGAAAGGCCTAGGGTATAGGAAAATTTCTCATATGACAGCCAGGAAGCTGAGATCAAAGGGAAGGAGATATCCTCCCACGCCTATCCACCCCTCCCTCCTGTGACCCATCCTTCTAACAGCACTTGAAAACTTCAATATTTTACTTAATCAATGGATTAATCCATCGATGAGTAGAGTATCCCATGATTCAATCAGCTTCCAAACTCAAGAGACTTTGGGGGGACATTATAGACAGCAATGAATAATGAAAAAAAAATTCAAATCCTAGATGAAGAGGGTAACAGAAGAAATGGAATTTGGAGTCCAGGTAGCAAAATTATTCTTAGATGCATTCTTAGGCTCTTCTTAATACACCCAAGGTGAGCAGACAGTGTTGAAGATAGATCATACACACACACACACACACACACACACACACACACACACACACACACATATTCTAAAGCTAAGAAAATTGAATTACTACCTAGTATCAAAACATGTGCTCCCTAGAGTTAAGGCTCTCTAGCTGTAAGCATAGTGACTGAGGGTTATCAGGCTGAAGTGGACAAGTTATAAAATGATTTCTGAGAACAATGAGGTGAGATCAAGTCCATAGAAAAAAACCACTGAGGACAGCACAGCTGAGTCTGAAGATTATATTGTTCCTATTTTTCTCCAGCTGTATTAGTTTGGGTTCTTTCTTACAGATTTTATCACAAAAAGGTCTATTATGAAGGCTTACAAATCCAAGGATAGAGATGGTCCAAGATGGCTGCTCAGCCAGGAAGTAGATCTCCTGTCCGGGACTGCAGCACTGCTGGTGAGCTGAGAGTCTGCTGTAGATCTTGGGTGAAAACCTAAGCCTGAAGATTAGTGAGACTGGAGGGAATCTGTGCTGACGAACTGCAATATGTAGTAACTCGGCATCCACAGGCAATTGCGAAGGCGAGAGCTTTCCCAGAGGAAGAAGCTCTAACAAGTTTCCCTTTTCCTTCCTTTTATACCGTTGGAGTTCCAGTTGGCCCTCCTACATCTGGGTGGGTGCTCTTCTCTCATTGGCCGGCCCTCAAATCACTCACACTCTAATCCAGACCAGTTCTTGATCCCTAATCTGGTGTAGTTGACAAACCCTAATCCTAAAGGAAGTGTGGACATAATCCACACAAGTTTACATAATCCCTTTAACGAACACACCAGATAAATCCAACAATCCCGAAGATAGAGAGGGGAAAAAATGACAAGACTTTTGGGTAGGTCAGTGTTGAGAAATTTTTCAAAAGAGTGGCCCAAGGATAACGAAAGTGATGAGGCTGTTGGTGTGGATGTTGGAATCACACTAAAGGTTAAAGATATGAAGGGAAGGAAACACATGGGGAGTTTAGGGACGTAAAGATGAACAAGGAAATGAACAACATGGGAGGAAAATGTTGGTGTAAATCAAAATCCAATGATCAGCCAGGAGCAGAGGGGTCTGCTATTAGACAGAAGGAAGTAAGTCCTAACAGGAAAGTTGGAAAGAAATGGACTCATAGAAGTAAGAGGGTGTAAAGAAGAGACGGTCAGGTTATGACAACTTAACAGAACTCGAGGCTGAGTGGCTATTTACAGAGTAATTATGGTAACTATAAGAAAAGCCACTTCAGAACGACAATACGGCAGAGCCCAAAAGGGCTCAGTCCACAGAAACTGCTGGTGCGAACGACTGACTCAGAAGGTTGCTGGCTGAAGGTAAAAGAACGGAGATGTAGCACCTTGAATAGCAAGTGGTTTTGAGGTATCTGATTCTTTGTAGAGAGGGGCAGAAATTAAGAGGCTGGTTAGGAGGGGGAGGAAAAACATAGCGAAGATGTGTAGATCAACAATACAGATGAAAAATGAAAACTCACCAGAAGCAGGAGGGGTTCAGTAGAGGCACAGGTGGAAGTTTCGCCCTGGAAAAGACATTCATTTTCCTGAGAAAGGACAGAAAGACGGGAAGTATGGAGGAGGAGTAAAAGTCAGTTGAGGAAGTCCTGACATTGTTCTTCTAGTCTCCTAAAAGAGTGACTCAAAGCGGGCGTTAGATAAACACATGATGTGCTCTCTCTCATACTTTCATGAGCTTTGGAAAGGGCACCACGGAGGACAGTAGCAATGCCACGAGGAAAACAAACACCATCGACTTTCTGAGTTATTTCTAAAATCCAGGGCTGGGGTTCAGCTCGGCAACAAAATGTGTGTTTTGCCTGTACAAGGCAGGCTTTGAGTCAAGTCTCCTAGGACCACTGCCAACAAAGAGTTTCTAAAATACATGCTTAAATTAATGATACATTATATTTACTAATATCCCTTTGAGAATTAGCACTAGTATCAGATATGTTGTGTTGGGATAGAACAACTTAGTCTATTCTTTCTAAAACTATTACATAATTTTAATCTCCTTGTGTGCTTTATAAATACTAATATGCTACTATAACTTCATGTTACATGGACTACCAGAGTTCGTAAACTAAAATATTGTAGGTATGTTTCATTTAACCATGGCTGATGATTACTATTAGCTTTCTAGTCACTTATTAAACAGAGGTTAGAATCCATATGATTTGGGTCTCAATAGATCGATAAAACAACTTATTGAGTATGCCACTTAAAATAAAAAGGAACAAAGTCATACTATTGCTCATTATATGTGAAAAGACATCAAAATCAAGCATTTTTCAGTAGTCTGATTTTTTACAAAAATATCTTAAGATCAGAATTTTTCATAATAGTATCTGGGTAAAAAAATCAATAGATAGAAAAAACTTTATAGAAACAATTTTTGTTTGTTTTTGAGACAAGGTTTCACTCTGTAGCCCAGGCTGGTCCCGAACTCACTATGTAGCCCAGGCTGGCCTTGGATGCATGGCAATCTTCCTGCCTCAGCCTCCTAAGTGCTGAGAGTACAGGCGTGAGCCACCACTCCAGCTTTGTGTGGTACTGAGGAACTGAATTTAGGGCCTTGAGCTTGCTAAGCAAGCACTTTAACAGCTGTGCAATACCTTCAGCCCCTCACAACAGTTTTTGACCCTCTAAAATGAGGTCAGCAAGTTATGACTATGAATAGGCAAATCTTAGTAACTTATTTTTAGTGGGCTATTGGTATCTATCACAATTGTTTGATGAAATCATCTCAAAACAGCCAGAAACAATGCTAAACACCTAAGTGTGGCTGTGTTCCAATAATCTTTATTTACAAAACAGGTAGATGGACATCTGTTGGAAAAAAGAGCATTTTCCATAATCTTGTTTTTCTTTCTCCTTTTTTCTTTGTGTAGTACTGGGGACTGAGTCCAGGGCCTTGACACCGAGCTACTTCCCTGGATCCTTTTGATGTACTTATTTTATTTTTTGACACCGGGTCGCACTAAGCCATTAAGTTGCCTCAGCTGGGCTTGAACTTGCTATGTTCCTGTATCTGCCTCCCGAGTGCCAGAATTACAGGCCTATGCTGTGGGGCCTGGCTCTGCCACTGTGTTCAAAGCTGACACAACCTCAAATTCAAACCAAGTGGAAATAGCTTACACACACAAAGTGAAAACCTGACAAATGATTTTATCATAATGTGCAATAAAACATTCTTATCACAAGTTCTGTGATAGCAGAATCACCTCTCAACAAGTTTCTTTTTTGTAGTACTTGCAGCTATATCTCTAGCAACAAACTTGTGTTTCCTTAATACCGACATGATGCCGGATTTCTTGTTTAAAACATGAAGATCACGAAACTGAACTTTAAAAGTTGTCAGGAGATTTTTAAAGTGTATTTTTCAATACACGGTTATAAGTAAACTTCATAGACTCATTTTGATACTAAATTGTGTAATTAGTAATTTCAAAATTAAAATTGACAAGTGCTGCAGAAGTAGCATTATTACTACTAATGGTGACAACCTACCAAATGATTGCAACTGCTAGCCTCTCTTTTTCTTCCTTTCTGGTTTCATTCTTGGGGTGCAATGACCCGAAAAGCATTATGTGGTAGACCTATGTAACAGCCAGGAAGACTGGGGGTTTTTTGGGAAATTTTTCATACACGTTAAGGATGCTTTCCTTAAGAAGAGTGCAGAACTGGTTAGGGGAGAGAACATTCTTCATTTGGAAAGATTTTCACGAGCCTAATCAAGATTTGGCCCCATGTTTAGTCTGGAAGAGAAATACGGCTCAGAAGTTGAGCTAAATTTCTGTTTAATAAACAAAACTTTGGCAGTGTCTCCTGGTAAGATCTTGCAGAGAAGATAACTAAGATAAAGACTGAGGAAAGAAGGGGTGTGCAGTACTAAAAACAAGGGTGATCTGAAGTCAACTGTGTCCTAAACAGGAAAAGGGTCAAGGAGACATTAGGCATGAGGTGGATTACTAAGGAATGTTAAGCTAAGAATACATGGAATGTTGAATTGTATGTTTCCACATTGTGTTGTAATCTCATCATGAGAGTCCCAAGCACACAACAGAGGCCAAACATGATAGCCTTTGGCAGTAAAGGGGATATGCCCCTATCCATCCTTGGGATGAAGCAGTGAAGAGAGAAGAAGGAAGCCAGGAGAAATGAGATGAGAGCGGCCCAGATGCACACCTTGGGAACAGAAATACACAGCAGCAGGTGATGTCTGGAGCACCAACAACCATCATGTGTTCTCGGCCTCAACTGTTAGTTGGACACTCATGTTATATTCATTCTTTAGGTTAGAGCTTTGCATTTCTTTCATTTATGCATGTGTGTGTGTGTGCGCGCGCGCAATACACAATAGTTACCTTGAGCTTGGAAACAGTATGCACAAATATGTCACTCTAATTTCATAATCCCTCTCCTTTTCACCCTCCTGCCTTCCTCTTATCCGCTTGACCCCCAATATCTCACCCATTTGACTCTTGTTTACTTGTATTTTGGGTTTCTCATATTACGGAAACCATGAGACATTTAACCTTCTGAGTCTGACTCACTTCATTAGGCATGATGGTCTTGAATTGTGTCCATTTACTTAGAAATGACTCATCTGTCTTTATGGGGGACTAATACTCCATTGTGTAAATATACCACATTTTTTGTGTCCATTGGTCTGTTGACGGGTGTTCTGGCATCTTCACAATTTTGTTATTGTTCGTTGAGCTGCTATAAACATAGGTGTACATGTATCTTTGCTATATGTTGCTTTTAACTCTGTTGGAAACATACCCAGAAGACGTATCATTGGGTCAAATGAAACACTTATTTTCAGCTATTTGAGGAATCTCCATGCTGCTTTCCATAATGTTGTACCAGTTTACAGTCCCAACAGGACTGTAACCTTGACCTCATCAGCCTCTATTGCTACTTGAGTTCTTGGTATACACCATTCACCATTCTCACCAGGGTAAGATCGTATCTTGGAGCTTTCCAAAATGTGCACTGAAACTTTGTAAGTGGTTTGTGAGCTCAATTTAAAAGAATATGACTAGGATTTTTATAGAAAAATAAAATACAATTTAAAATGCCAGGGTGAAACAGTTCTTGAAAATTTTTGATCAAACTATATTATGTATTTTTACCATATAGCAATGTGACATGAACTTACTTGTCATGCAGTTCAAACAGTGTTTCCTTTGGAGGCTCATTGTCATGCCTCTGTTACTGATTCATGAGTACAAATTTACTTCCTCAGTGGAACTTAACTGCCAACCTCCAGATTCATCTATGAGCTGCTTAGAGTAGATCAGAAGTTGGATAGCCACGAGGGCCTCAAACCAGGATGACTTAACCTGTACACCAGGCACCACCGGGCATGCTTTATTTATTCCTTTTTCAGAAGTCTCTCCCACTTCAGGAAATGGAAATTTTATTTCCTGGTTCTACAGGCCGAAAATTTCACAGCCATCTTGACTTAACCTCCCTCTTTCTCATACCCCATATTGATTGAGCCATCACGTTCTGCCAGTTCAAACTGTTGCACAGGTGATCGACCTGACCTCTTCTCACACATGCACAGCTATTGCTCCAGCCCGGCAGCGCCTTGGCTATTTACCTCGATCAGCCTCCTTCGTTCCCACTTTTCTTCAGTCTATTTTCAAAGGTGCGAAGTGACCCTATGTAAATATCATTCGCAGTCCATATGTATCTCCTCTCTGACTTAGAATCCTGTCATGACTTCTTAATCTTATGCAAATAAAATCCAAGTTCTTACAACAATTATAAGGTCAGACATTAACTTTTAACCTTCACCACACCTCTCTGACCTAATTACTGTGACTCTTCTCATTGCTTTGCCCTTTCTGACAATTGTCTCCTTGCGGTTCTTAGAACTCATAAGGCTTGCTCCTACCTTAGGACCTTGGCATATGCTATTGTGTCTGCTCTGGATTTTTTTTTTAATACCAAGTACCTCTACTGCATTCAGACTTATTTGAATGTTGTTTACCAGGCAGAGTTTCCTCTAATCACTATGTGTGAAATTCTCTATAAGTTTTTATGTTAGACTTTTTAAGAGTTGTTCGTCTTTAAAGTAGTGAACAACCAGAGATGTCAGTGAAGTACAATTACTAAAAATCAAGGACATTCTGTCTGGAGTGGGATTTACCAGTGAAGAAAAGCATGAAGAAACAAGTCGGGACAAAGGAGAGAAATAAAAATGCTAAAGTTCGACAAAGACAGTAAAATCTTAAAATGAGGAACACATTAAAGCTTGAAAGGAAATGAAAGCCTCAACCTGCAAAAATAAATAAATGCAATAAAATAGCTATAAAGATGAGATTAGGAATTCAGAAATAAATCTCATGAAAGATTCCATTGATAGGTTGATTTTAAAGAAAATCTATATTCGATATAAAAGATTAATAATTTGAAGTATTTCACCAATGAGATAAATGCTGATGATGCAGGAAGAAAAAACATGGGTTTCCAAATTAATCTAAATTAAAATTGAAGACTAATAAAAATTTACAGAAGAAAAATAGGTCAGAGAAAAAATGGGAGAAGATAAAATTTGGAGAGTATTAATAAAAGTAAAGAAGAACGAATTAGGAGTGTGAGGGTCTAAGGAAAGTCCCAGGGTGTTGTCGTCAGCTCAAACAATGAGGGCGGAGAGCTGTGGGCTCTCTCTGATTCATTTCTTTTCTTCAGTTCATAATTCATAGCATGCTGAAAGCACTGAATAAACCAGTTCCATCAAACTTTCAATTATTTTCATAATATCAAAAGGTCAATAGCCAGACATTCTGGGCCTTCTAGAATAAATGTGTCCAACACATGGCCTGAGGGACGCATGCAGGCTGGGGCAGCTGGTAATGCAAACCCACAAGATCATAAACTTTCAACCTTATTACATGATTTTTAAGTGATTATTTGCATGACTCAATTGCATGGTGCTTGAGTGTCAACTTTGCAAGTCTCAGTGGAAGCTTGTGTAGGCAGGTCAGGGGGCACTGAGCAGTGCCAACTCTACGTCTGTACCCACCAGTTTATATTGCCCACTTTAAAAGAAGTTACAATAAAAAATTTTAAAAGTTTTATTACTTATATACATCAACTATAATACTTATTTTTATATGCAACTCAAGACAATTCTTCATCCAATGTTGCCCAGGCAAGCCAAACGTTGGACACCTGTGTTCTACACTTATTCTCAGTAGATCCTTCTGGTTCTTTGTTCCATATATTGATATTTCCAGTACAAACAGTCCTATTTAGGAGTCCTGAACTTCTCACAGCTTCCCTACAACTCTGCCTTGTTTATATTACCTCCCCCGTCTGGAAAAGACTCCTCAATTTTTACAGTCACTTCCTAAGAACTTGATCCTTAACTACATTCACTAGCCACGTGGCCCCTAGGACAGTTTATAAGGCTACGGAAATTGAGTTACCGTGATCTGTCTGGAGCTCCTGCCTCCTGTTCACGGGCATCTTTTGCATCGGGGAATACACTGACTACACCACTCTTCTTTCTTGGCTACTCTCACTCTGTGATCTCACTATCTTCTCAAAGTCTCTGGTTTTAGCACCTGCATCCACTGGAAAGCCAAAGGTGCAAACGCAGGCCCCACTCAGATCTAGAAGCAGGCTGCAGTAGAGCGCGGTGATCTGTTTTTTGACAAACCCTGAGGGGACACTACTAACGCAAAACTGAAAGAGCAACTGACATACATGGTTCTTAACATTTGATTTTTGATTATTACTAGAAGAGACTCTAGATTTGGACTACCTAGGAGCAAGCCGAGCTCTGTCCTCTATCAACATCGCACAAGCTTCTCAACCTCTTTCCTCCTGGATTTCTTCATTTGCTGAACATGAGGCAGGGAGCTAGGCTTTAATGCAAGTGAAGTCACGTGCTCAACGCCAAACAGAGAACAAGATATAGTCACAGATTTGAACCCAGGCAGTCTTACTCCCCACTCCAGGTGTATAACTGAGGCAGAGAGTTAAGCAGACTTTAGACAGGACAGAGAGAAAACAATGAGGCAGCTACAATTCTGGGGGTGATGGTATGTAATGGCATGGCTTGTGATGCCAGAAAGGTAAAAAAGTCTCTTTTCTGAGTGCTGCTTTGACTGTGGAGTAGCCAGCTCCGCGATTCTTTTCCTGGAGCTGCCCTGCCTGAGGAGTGCCTGGTGTGTTTCTTTCCTATAATTCCCTTTCATTTTATTTTAGCCTTGGAACTGGTCCATGCATGACTTCCATCTGGTGTGGATCTAAGAATCCATGCTAGCCAATTGAAAATTAATAATAATAATAATAATAATAATAAATAGCATGCTAGTTGCCAGACTCCCTGCTTTCTGTTGGTCTCTTCTTCACAAACCCAAATTCTCAAACTTCTGTATATACTTTACTGGTTCTCCTGCATCTTTAAGACTCAAACTCCCAGCCATCAAAGTTTTTGCTGACCACTAAGCATCTTCTTTCCTGTTTCTCCCATCCGGACTACACATCAGCGGAACTCAATCTCTTGTACTTCTTGAACTGCCCAGGGAAGCTCACATAATGTCAAATTGTCGTTTTTGAGTATGTGGCTCATTCTGGAATACTCCCCTGCTGCCCTGAACCAAACTAGCAATCCCTCAAGGACTCACCTCTGCAGTGAAGCCCTCTTTAGTAACACAATCTCTTCTCCTTTCTTCCATCTCTTTTTCTCTCTCTCCCTTTCAGAAATGATCAGTTCTCTGAATAATCACTCAGCTGGATGTATAAGCTAGTCATTGGCTACAGAAGGGAGATTTGGGTGACTGGTTTGTGGAAAGGGTACATAGGACAAGAGGAACAAAGTATCAGGACAGAGAAAATAAACAAACATGGATACGAAACAAGGGAATGGCATCTAAAGACAGGCAATAGCCAGATAGATAGACAGACAGACAGACAGACAGACAGACAGACAGACAGACAGACAGACAGATAAAATAAACCTGAGCTCAAGGAGCCTGTTAACAAGAGCAGGAAGAGTTTTGGAAACAACTTGAACATCATCGAAAGCCAACCCACAGGGCCTTTCTGCAACTTCAGCGCCTCCAGCTGCTAAGTAAATTACAGTAAAATCCAGAAGTAGGGCAAAAGATGAACTCTGTGTGGGAGTTCCAAACCACATCAGCTCCAGGCCAGGGGGACTGCCCCTGGGGACAGCCAGGGAGCTGGCCAGGGCTTGAGAGTTCCGTCAGATGGATCACGAACACAGTCCCCAGGGTTGACAGAAGGCTGCAGCATACAGTGGTCACCTTAAGAATGAGGAGGAGCTCACTGTAAGGTTGGAGGAGTCGGTAAGATGAAAAATTCATCATGCAGGCAAAATTATCATGCAGGCAGCATCTCCATGAATTTATGGCTTCAAATATGACGTAAGCCTTGAACGGTGAGAAGACTACAGATGACTGAAGGGGGAAGGGAGGGTATTTTACAAGGGGAAGCACTGAGCAAAGACTCTGAAGTGGGAATTATGCAAATGAGTGCGTGAACATGCGCAGATGGGTGCAAGGGAGGACCAACAAAGAGCAGCCATCCACATTTGTATGGAAAAGCAAAAGGAGTCAGGATTGGAAGTAAACTTTGTTTTAATCTCCAACCCACTTTGGACTGAGGTTTTACAGGGAACCGATTTCTCAGATCACCTCATCATTGTACATGCCCTGAGAACCTCCAGTCCTCCATAATTTAAGACCTAAAAGTTCACAAAACTGAGCCAATCAGGGCGACAACGTATTTCCTATTGCTACATTCTAAATAAACTGATAGATAATATTTATTAGGAAATTCTAAGAAATACAAAGACCCCTCCATCCCTCTTTTTCTTTATTCCTTTTTCTCTTTCCTTCATTCCTTTATTTCTGCTACTGTTTTTGAAATAAACTGTGTGCCAAACATGTACTAATGAACATAACTGATATGATTCTTAACTTTATGGAGCCTCCGTGGTAAAAAAAAAAGAGAATATGTGCATGGTTGGGACAAGGGCGGGGGGATCCAGGTTGCCATGATCAAGTTCAGGAAGATCCCTTTGATTTCCACCCCAAGCCAAAATAAATAAATTCCTCAGCAATATGCCTGTATTCCACTTTCATATCTATTTTCTTGGTTTAATGTTGGTTTAATAGCTAAGCTTAACAAGAATTAAAATAATGTAACTAGTTTACTGAACAAGTGACAATACATTCAAAAAGATTTAGACTCCCAGGATGGCAATTCAAATTAAGTATGAGGCTGGGTATAGTGATACATGCCTATAATCTTAGTACTTTGTATTAATGAGGCAAGAACATCATAAATCCAAGTTCATTCTGGGCAAGTTAGAGAGAATCTGTCATAAACATATACAAATTTTTTAAGGTAGGAAGCAAGAATACATAAATAACTTTATATTTAAAAAGGATTGGGAAATGCAGCTCAGTGTGAAGGCAATAGGTTCAATCCCCAGTAGTTATTGGATTAGCTTAAAAATTCAATATATGTAAAATAATTAATTAGGCCACTTTGGAGAACCATTTGGCAGCATAAAAGCCATAGATCTGTTATAACCTACAATTTAGTCACATAGGTCGGTAAAACACATAAAAGAACAGAATCAGAAATAACTGCTTATAATTACAGGTTTCAAAACTTGCAAGATCCCAGAGGACCGCAGGAATAGCCATGACATTTTCCCACTACTGTAGGATTCTCCAAGGAAGAGTCAGCCATCACGTTCACCATCCCAGTCCATCTTCAAGAGAGGACACATTTTCTTATTGGACTATTTCTATGTTTTGGGTCTGGAGCATTCACCAAACGCCTCATGTATTTGGAACCTTGTGCTTTTGGGAAGTGGGGCGTGGCTAGAAGAAGCTGATGCTTAGGCTTGACCCGAAAAGATTGTGTACCCTGGTTGAGATTTGGGGGTGCCACCAGCACAGCTGTCAGGTTTGTCTTCTTGAGCTGTTGGCAAGGAAGTGAAGGAGGGGCACCAACACCAGGTATGGAGGGCTCAACTGGCAGCTTGAGCTAAGCAACAGAAGGAAGAAGAAACACTGTTACAGTTTCTTCCTGGGAAGGCTCTGGCCCCACTTTTGTCTCGGGACATGAGCTCGCTGCTCGCTTCACTCTGCTCCTGCTTCACGTGGCTTCTGTCTGCAATGGGGTGAACAGCTCTCCAACCTTTGCCATGTGCTTCCCCGCTTTGCTGGCTGTCCATGAATACAGGGAGACCTGCGGAAACTGTGAGCTAAAATATATCTTCTCTCCCGTAACTTGTCAATGTTAGGTATTCTGTCACAGCAATGAAGAAGTAACACAACTATCCAACAAAACTGGACTGTTACGTTATTTTCTCAATAAAAATAAAAATTGGGAAAGATAAGGCCATCTCCATGACAGAAATGTTCACTATTTATAAATGTACTTGTTACAGGTTGATTCATTTAAGTTTAAAAAATCCATTTGTATTTTCCCATCTGATTTTTAGAATTATTATTTACAAGGAGGCTACAAACAGAAAAAGAATCTATAGAACTAGCTAATAAAATGTCATCAGTTATAAAATTCAAATTTCATTTAAATGATTAAAAAGACAAGAAGAAGTGGGATATTAGTATCATACAATCGGGGGGGGGGGGGTGCTCATCCAGCTAAACATGAGCCGCTCATGGTAACAGCTACCTAGGCCTGTACGCATGAGTATGCAGAATGATCTGGGTCTATTTCCTTTTACAAATGACCCATGGATCAAATTAGCCTGAGAAAAAGTGAGAAAAACAAAGTGAAAAATTTGACTTTCCATGGAATTTTGGATTCTGTGTGTTTTCCACAGAGGAATCCACCCAGTTACCAAACTTGATAAAAGATTTCTGTTTGCCAGAGGCTTCTGGAGGGCTAATGTGGTACAGAAGACCTTTAAAGCACAGTAAATTTTTTAAAAATTAACTTTGTAAGAGAAATATTTTATGAAACTTTTTAAAAGCTCATCATGTTACAGTATTCTGTCCTTTGATCTTTAATACTTCGCATATTTTATATTCAATTTTAGTTGACATTATTTTCAAATATTAATGTTAGTATCATTTCAAGTATCTATACAACCATTCTCAATTCAAGAAATGTTCATTGCTACTGTTTAATATCTGAGGTTCTCAATACTTTTCCTTTCTTAAAATTTGCTCAGGGACACAATTCATTTCTATCAACAACAATGGCTCAGCTGGGCTGATTGTTTCAGAATCTTTCAGGTTAGTGGGGCTGGGCTGAGGGTACAGGTTATAGCTGGGAGGAGGTTCATGACTCATGTATGATTTTTATTTGCCCTCCTCACTTAAGAATGTCCAACTGGGAATCTCTGTCCAAAATCATATGGATCAAAAATTACATGCAAAAACACAAACATACACATAATAAACTATACTGTAAAACTGAGTGTGAGATGAAATAATGTCATTTTTTAAAAAGGTAAAAGTTCTAAAAAGTCCAAGAGAGAAGAAAAATAATTTGTTTTGGAATTTCGCAATCAATTGAAGAACACATAGTCGTTGTCTTGTTTTTCTATATTCTGCAAATTCAATGCATCAACAAGTCCTATAGGTTCCAAACACCCTCAAAATCTAACAATGGAGCATATTTACTGTTTACCATGTGCCATGGGTAATGTAATTTATGAGTATTATTCTAACTTATACTGGTTAATATTGTGTCTTCACAACATCCCTACAAGCAAACACCAACCACTTAATTTTGCAGACAGAGAAATTGAGACACAATAAATTTCAGCAAGTTGTTAAGGGTCCCACAAATCCTAAGTGTTAGAACTTGAAGAGCCCAGGAGTCTGGTTCCTGAACCCGCATTCCCATCATTACGCCCTTTGGTTCCCTTCCACCTCTGCTCCCTACTGCTCTTCAAATCCGTGGGACCATTCTAGACAGAGCCACCATACTCTTCTGCAATAGTCTCTCAAGAAGTCTTCTTGCTTTTCCACCTTTTAAAAGTTAAATTGGTTCATGTCATGCTCTCGTTAAATTCCCTCAACATCTCCACCTCACACAAAGCAAGCTTCCTACCAAGTCAAAAGGACAGTCCCCTGAACTACCTGGCCTTTAATTGATATCTGCCATATCATCTTAGAGAAGGTCCCAGGAACTCTTTCTTTCCTTCCCAGATCTTCCCTTCCTTAGAGATTTTACACTTGTCAGTCTCTTCTACCTAGAATGGCATCCCTACACTTTTCTCTCAGTGAGTTCTTTTTTGTCTTTTGTTTTCTAAGCCCTGGCTCTGCTCTCCTACCTAAAATAAATAAATAAATAAATAAATACCCCAACCAATCAAACAAAAACAAAAAACTTTCCTGGATCTGTCTATCTAAAACACATCCCTCTCTGTCACCCTCACAATATCTTGTAGCACTTCTCTTTGGAATACTGTTATTAATATATCACCCTACTAGAATAAAAGCTCCTTTAGACAGGTGGGTCTTATTCATTCCTGTTTTTCTACCCCTTAGCAAGATTCCTGGCTTCTAATTGTTGGGGTTCACTAAATATGATGGATGATCAAAAATGCAAGAGAATGTTTAATTTTTAAATTTTATTAAGAGATACATTGTCATTAATTCTCCTCAAAATAGTCTCCCTCCTTTCAAGCATACTTATTCTATTATTTTTGCCACTTTCTGAAGTAATCCTAGCCATCTTTTGTGTCCTCAGTTGCAGTGTGGTTGCTGTTCTGATGCCATGAATCAGTACAAACCATTCGTCTTCCATCGCCGTGTTGACATTGATGAAGAGCAAAAAGTTGCACCTGCAAGATCCGGTGAAAAAGGCCAACAGAGATGCATTGTATGTTTATAGGTTTGCCTTTCCATTAAACAGCAATTGCTCACCCAATTTTATAAAAGGCACTTAAAGTAAGTGTCTTTAAGTAAAGACACTTAAAAAGATAATTTCCAGAGCTGCTTCAGAAAGTGGCAAGAATCATGGGATAAGTTCAGTGAAAACAGTGAGGAGTACTTTAAGAGGGATTCATGTCAATGCGTTTTAAATATATTTTTTAAAAATTTAAACATTTACTGTATATTTTGATGACCCCTTGTCTTGAGTGAACTCACAAATATAGAAGCAGAAATGTTTGAATAATATGGTCAATTAAAATCTCATGGTCAAAGTAGATTATGGCTGCCTCAAGCTTAAACTGATCAAAAAGAAAGTGAAAAAACAGCAAGTTCAGCCACACAGCGATGCCTTCTAGATCGTGCTGCACAGCGTCATGGGGCAAAACTTAAAATGAAGATAGGAGAACCGAAGCTTCCAGATTTTCTCAGTCATTGACTTAATTGAGGAGACACCGAAAAGAATAAAAATAAGATGGGAGGAGGAGGAGTAAGAACAGGCAGACAAAGGAGGCTATGTAAACATGTATCAATTAGGACCTGTTTTAAAGACTCTTTGTATATCAACTGATTTGCATATCATAACAATTCCTCAGAGTGTCTATTACAAGACTATCCTCAAAGTTCGTGGCTTGAAAAGCATTTCCTTGTGTGTAACAATTATGTATTTGAATAATCTGGGGGAGAGTTGGACTGGACTGGCCGCTCAACATTGCGCACACCAGGTGGATCTTAACTGGTGGTTCAACTGGCCGGAAGATCCAAGATGGCCTCACTCCCATGCCAGGTGTCTTGGCAGCGAGAGTTGAGAGATCGGGCTCTGAGGAGCCTTTCCTCCTCCCCTCTTCATGTGGTATGCCCAGAGAGTAGCTGCATGTCTTCTATGAGGTTTAGCGTTTCAGGAGACCAAGGAAGAAGCTGCCAGTCAACTTATTAAAGCTTCCCATTACCACTTCCTTTTTACCCTTTTGGTCAAAGCAGTCACACCTCAGCCCGGATACAAGGAGAGGAGAATCAAACACCATCTCTTGAGAGGAAGTGGGAAAGAATTTAATTTTCTATAACTAAGGCACTATCACCCCCAAATTTCAGATGAGGCTACTGAAGAAAGATTTGGTAGTTAGGCAAGTCTCTGCCTTAATTTCTAAACTGGACCAGTGAGGTTTTTGGGGGTTTGTTTGTTTGGTTTTTTTTGTTCTTTTACTCTGTTGAACAGAGCAAAATAACAAGTGAACATTGAGTAAAGAAATCATGTAGAACACACTCTCATAAAAGGAAGAGCAAGACATAAAAACTAGTTTCTTGTGACGTGTGTGTGTGTGTGTTTGTAGGCAGATATGTATATAAACCTGTTTTCTGATATATTCTAAATAAACTTTGTAAAAAAACATGAAATTTAGCTGCTGAACCTATCTCCATTAGTGGCTGAGGGTCTGTGGAAATTCACCAGTCAAAGAAGCATTATACAAGTGACTTCTAGGCTTCCTTCCAAATTTGGTTATCTGTCATTCGAAAGTTTAAATATCCTTTGTGTTACTATTCAGTTTCCTAAAGGATGAGTCCTCACCTAAAATAACGATATCACTGTGCTTTTAGCAGAGTTTTGTCAGGTCTTCTAGGCCAAAGCAGCCATCCTTCCAGGAAGAAAAATTCCCCGATTTCCCCTTCAAGACACATTCAGTGTCTGTCCAGGGCTACCAAAGTTGGTGTCACATGGACTAAGTGGACTGCTCATTATCTTAGGAAAACAGCTATCTGTATTTTAAAATCTTAAAAGTATCACATTGGAGAAATAAAACAATCATCACAGAAAGACTTTCATTCTCCAAGCCAGTCACCACAACAAGCATGCCTCCTTGCCTCGAACCTTGAAGCGTCCCCTTCATTTCCTATGGTACTGGATCTCAGTTGGTTTGAACATGACATGCCTTCTCTCTCACTCGGCTGTAGAGGTAAAGGATACACAGAGAAAGGGCAAGACTCACGAAGCCCTGACTCATTTTGGGCTTTGATCAAATGACAACAGTTGGCAAGAAGTGAGTCTTGGAGTTTATGGAAACCGATAATATTATACATGATTAGTCAAGTTTCATTATTAATTTTCTTCTTCCTAAAATTGAACATAAATGTGCCACTGTAGGCAAAGGACCAATCCTAATCCTTTCTGAGAGAAGTAGCAGTTGCCCTTCGAGCAGTTCTTTTCAGCTACACGTGTAATTTACTTACATACACTCAAGTGAGAAATGATTAGTAACCGGTCATCATAAACTCTTGGGTTTCAGATTAGAGTGACAAAGGTATATTGTTATTTATGGAAGCTATTACAAAATGAGTTTCTCTTTTAAGATGTATTAATTTTCTTTCCATAAAAGCATAAAGATGAAAATGATTTCTAAATTGACCCATATTGACATCACATGCAGTGTGCCAGGATGAAGAGTTAAAAGGTACATGAGAAAAATAAAATAAATAAGACTTTGGGTTTGTGCTTTCTCCCCACTTCTGCTTCTGCCTCTTTAATGACACTGGGGCTTCTCCATGTGGCCTTTGTGGCCATGCTTCTCATTTCTGGGAAACTTGAGAGGAAAAATAAACTTTTCTTCTAATGGCACTGACCTCTGTATATCATCAGTCATCTTTATAAAATAAGGCTTGGGTGCACATCAAGATGAGAGCTTCGTTAGCTGAAGAATCCTTGCTGGCAGCATTAGATTTGTGTTTGAATGACCAACACTGCTAAGGGGTAATTAGTTAGTGAGGCTTAGTTGGAACCAATAGTAAATCTTCACTGTCACACATGTATGTAAAATATTTAATAGTTCATGGTACAAAGTGGAACTAAAAAAGTAATTAAGGTTCAACAATAATTTCTAAAAAATAATATGTGCAAATAAAGCAAATACCAGTTATTTACTATCCTTATAAGCAAAAAGGCAAAAGAGTCATCACCAAGTACAAAGTTTGTGTTCAAGACAGTCTGACCTTAAACAGATTATGATGTAAAAAAAAATGTCACTTTGTTGAAGGAGACGGGGGCGGGGCACCCTCCAGGCAAAGCTAGCAACCAGGATAGATGACTTGCTAGTCGGGAGTGGCACTTGGTACTTGACGCTGCAGGCAGAACTCAGTGGTATAACAAGAAAGTCCAAATCAAGACACAAGCACGGATGTTCTAAATTACAGTCACTGCTTTGTTATCTATTTTTCTCACATAAACAATGTAAGCAGACAGCAACCAGGAGGATTTAGTAAGAGGCAACGAGTGATGCACAGCAGGCGACTGAGTTTGCATCCAGCACTTTACAGTGTACACAGCACTCGCAGACACCCTAATAAGAACCAGAAAATGGACCAGAGGAGCCATCTGCTCTTCCTACAATGACAATCAGGCTTCCTGTATTCAACAGCAAATAATTCTCCCTCCCTATTTCTCTTTCCAGTTGAAACTTCCCATGCTTTACTCTCAGAACTTGGATATATTTTTCTTCAAGAATAAAACCCAGAAAAATATTCAGGGAATGGATGGCATTAGAATCTATAAAGGTGACCTTTCTATTCAGGATGCATCGAATGCTTTTACTCCTCACAACGTAGCCAATGGCCCAGTGATAGCACCATCACTCAGAACTTAGAAATGTAGAACCTGAGGCCACATCCCTGATTGCATGAGTCAGAGTCCACATTTCAACAAGACACCCAAGTCATTTCTTACATATATTAACATGGCTCTGAGATTTTCTGAAATCGTGTGACTGAGGTACGCTAGGCAAATGGCATGCAGGTTTGGGAAAAGAAAAAGATTTGATTGTAACTAATAAATCTGCAAACTTAACCCTTTTAGCCGATTCTTTCTGAAAGTGGAATCTATTTGCAGAAAACAGAGTTCTTGAAATTAGAAAAGAGAAACCCAAAAAAAGTGTTTTCCTATACCATCATCAGTACTTACTAACGATGGCCATGTGACTGACCAGTGCATGTGCTTCCTCTTAGAAATAATGAATACATTTGATCAGTAAAGTTAGATACCTGTCTTAACTAACTTTCTCATTCCTGGGACATAATATCAAACACAACTTAAGTTTATTTTAGCTCACAGTTTCAAGAGGGTGACTGACAATGGTGAAAGCACATGGTAGAGGCAGATGAAGAGAAGCTGTCCACAGCATGGTAAACAGGAAGCCGAGAGAAAGACAAAGGAGGAAGGGTGGAGCTAACATGTGTTCTTCTAGGTCAACCCCTAGTTACCATTCCAGGTTAAGCCCCAAGATTCTTCCCTTCTGACCAGGCCCCTCCCCTTACTAGTACATGGGAGCTATAGCTATCCTACAACATCTAAATACAGCAGGCTTTTGGGAGACATTTCAGATCCAAACTGTAATACTCTAACCCTGACTCCAAAGACTCATGTTCATCTGCTAATGCATTTAGTCAGTTATCTAAGAGTCGCCAAAATCTTCACAGTTCTATTACTGCTAAAAAGTCTAGGTCAAAAGTCTCCTCTGAGAATCACAGTGAATTCTTAGTCATGAGTTCCTATGGAAAAAAATCAAAGGAAAATTAAATACATCTACTATACAATGGCACGGGGTAAACATTACCATTCCAAAAAGGACTAGGAGCAGAAATGCAATCCAACCAAAGCAGGAGCAAAACCCAGCAGGGCAAACATTAAATCTTAAAGCACCATGTCCCGCAACCAGTGCCAACTGTCATGACATGTGAGCTTCAAGGGCCTTGGTGGCGCTACTCCTGTGGCATTGTCTGCAGCTGCAGCCTCGATGGCTTTTGTTTGGACTGGCTCATCTCACATCTCATGGTATTCCTCTGTAGACGATACACATTCCCAACATCTACAGGTTTCCAGGGTTAAGTGCTGCATTTTGGCTTCACCTTCACAAATTCAGTCATTTCCTTCTCAGGGACACACTGGCTGGTCACCAAGCCTTCTCCTGAAATCTGGGTGGAAAGCTTCGACCCCACAATTCTGCACGACTGTGAAACTAGAACCATGTGGATGATGCCAGGGTCTGCCACAGACTTTAAACAACACTTGGCCCCCTTGGACCTTGCCCACAGAGGTCTCTGAGGTCTTAGATGGCTGCAGGCCTTGGAGATTCACTTTCCTAGGTTGCCCTTTAGAATGCCTTGACGGTCTCTTTTCAAAACGAAGTATTTTGCCTTTGTACCCCTGAACCTGGAGAAGGTGGCACCTTGCTGATTCCAGAGATGCCACCAAGACATGCTCACTATATTCCTAATTCCAAATATTTGGCTTTTTTATGTTAATCTCTTTAACAACCATGTTCTCTTTTGTTCCTTCTTTGCAGTCCCTTTCAGTCTGGTAAAAGTGCAAACCTTTTATGTCTTTTTTTGTTGTTTTTTTCTTCTGCTTTTCAGTGGAGATGTGGCTAAAAGCCACAAGCAGTACCCATGTGACAATCTGAACATAGTGCCGTTTTGACATTTCCCACTTGCGATTAGCTACACCATCATCCTTAATCTTATTTTAAAGCAAAGTCTCTGGATGGGCAAAATGCTGACATAACATTTCTCCAGAGCATAGAACACATGGTTTCTAGACCAACTGCCAATAGAGTCCACCGAAACCTCTTGAGCCAGCCTTTATGATTTATACTTCTATCAGCATTCTGCTCTTCTAAGCTTCTACAAGAATCTTCCACTAAGTTCAGCTCCGAGCACTCTAAGGCTTCTCTATCTGGTATCTTCAGATTTCCAACGTCCTTCCTCAAACCAGTTCCAAAGGCTTCTAAACCACATTGTTTGGTAAAGTCACAGCAAGGACCCCGCTTCTGGTACCAGTATCTGTCTTAGATACTTTTTCATTGCTGGGATGCAATAGCAAATTCCCAAAAGTTAAGAAAGGAAAAGTTTATTGTAAGCCGAGTTTCTATGTGGCTGAAAATGTTGCCCAGGGGTTGGTAGATTAAACCACAGATATGCTGCATCCTAAGACAACACTATCTAGCTTGTATCATCTCAGGCTTTCTTATTCTGGTGTTCAGAATGGAATGATACAGAAGTAAGCCAGATGGGTCTAGAAAAGGGACAGGCAACAGAGCAGAGCTCACCTTGGTTGGGGTTTAGGCAAAAAGACGTCTAACGAACTCAGCAAGTATTCTAGTTACTTTTTTGTTACTGTGACTCAATACCCGACATCCACAAATTTAGGGGATAAAAGGTTTATTTTAGCTCACGGTTTCAGGAGGTCACATTCCACTCAAGGGTGGCCTGCAGCAATCGAATTACACGGCAGAGGCA
Source organism: Ctenodactylus gundi (assembly GCA_004027205.1). Taxonomy (NCBI): domain Eukaryota; kingdom Metazoa; phylum Chordata; class Mammalia; order Rodentia; family Ctenodactylidae; genus Ctenodactylus; species Ctenodactylus gundi. Next base: position 76,851 of record PVKB01003160.1, on the reverse strand, counting down.
GAGACAGCTCATGACATCACATACAGGAAGCCAACTCCCATCAAGTCCAGTCTCTCCCCAAAGGAAAAAGCTGTAACGATCTTTCTTCTTCCTTCCTTTTTTACCGTTTGAGTTCCCAGTTGGGCCTCCCACATCCCAGTGGGTGTTCTTCTCTCATTTGCTACTAAAATGGAAGAATTGTGAAGTTTCATCACGAATTCAAAGATTTCAAACCAAAGTCCCGTGTTTTCCACTTCTTTCCAATCTTCCTTTTCAGAAATAATGTCACCATTTTTCTACCGTTTTACCTCAAAATGTCAGAATTTTTCTCTTTTATCATGTGCAACCACTCTGTCAATTTTTCCTCTAGTGGCTGAGTTAAATAAAAGGCAACAAAAAGAAATAAAAAATTTAGAAATAAACCTCGCCGAAAAGGTGAAAGACCTATACAAAGAAACCTTCAAAGCTCTGAAGAAAGAGACTGAAGAGGACTTTAGAAAACAGAAAGATATCCCATGTTCTTGGATAGAAAGAACTAATATTGTTAAAATGGCCATTCTTCCAAATATACAGCACAGATTCACTGCAATATCAATCCAAATACCAACTACATTCTTCACAGAACTAGAAAAAACAACTTTAGAATTTATATGGAACCAGAAAATACCCAGAATTTCTAAAGAAATTCTAAGTAACAAGGGCAAAGCCGGAAGAATCACAGTACCAGACTTCAAAAAATACTAAAAAGCAACAGGGATTCAATCTACCTGGTACTGGTATAATAATAGACAAGAGGACCAGTGGAACAGAAATGAAGATTCTGAAATAAACCCAAATAACCTTAGTCACCTGACCTTTGACAAAGGGGCCAAAACAATCCACTGGAGAAAAGACAGCATCTTCAACAAATGGTGCTGGAAAAACTCAATCTCCAGACACACAAGAATGGAACTAGACTGATTTCTGTTACCACACACTAAAATCAGATCAAAAATGGATCAAAGAACTGGACATCAAAACAGAAACACTGAACCTACTGGAATACAAAATAGATCAAACTCTAGAAGACAGAACAGGAATGATCTTCCGAACAGATTGCCAAGTGCATAAATCCCAACAAGGATCAGCAAATGGGACTACTTTAAACTGAAAAGCTTTTGCACAGCGAAAGAAACAATCAACAAGGTGAAGAGACAACCCACAGAGCGGGAACGAGCTTTACCAGCAATACTTCAGACAAAGGATTAATATCTAAAACATACAAAGAACTCAAAACCAAAACCCCCTAAGATAAATGACCCCATCAAGAAGTGGGCAGCTGAAATGAAAAGAAGCTTCTCAGAAAAAGTACAAATGGCCAACAAGCACATGAAAAAGCGTCCTTCATCATTGGCCATTAGGGAAATGCAAATAAAAACAACATTGAGGTTTCACCTCACTCCAGTGAGAATGACCTTCCTCAGGAACTAAAAAAACCAACAATTATTGGGTTAGCCAGGGTGTGGGGATAAAAGGCACTCTACTCCAACCACTGCTTGTGGGAATGCAATCTGGTACATTATGGAAAGCAATCTGGAGGTTCTTGAGAAAACTGAGAATAGAAATTCTATTTGATTTAGCTACTGCTCTACTGGGCATGTTATCAAAAGAAATCAAGTCAACATACCAAAAAGACACATGCATATCCATGTGTCAATTGACAATTCATAACAGTCAAATTCTAGACACAACCCACCTGCCTATCAATAGGGGAATGGTTAAAGCAGATGTAGAATTGATACACAATGGAATACAATGCAGCCATAAATACAGGTACGAATCCTTTGAATGAAAATGGAGCCAATTGTGAGCCAATAATGTTCAGTGAAATGGACTAAACACTAAAGACTGACCTTAGACGGTGTCCCCCTTATGGAATTCACAAAAATAACGGCATAAAAAAGTCTCAATATGAGTGACAGGGTTGCAAGAGGGGCAATGGTCAACTAGGAAAGGGGTGAACCTCTGAAAAAGTGGTGGGCATAGATGGTCATTGATTCCCCAAACCGCATGTCTCTAATGCGTTGTAGAACTTGGAATTAATGTATGTATAAATTAAAAAGTACCAAAAAACCAAAACCAATTCTTCCCTTTTCCCACAAAGCTGCCATTCTGTTCTCAGGCCTCGTCTGACACCTGCTTAGCGGTTACGCCTCCCTACTGGCTCCACTGGTTTCCGTGCTGGGCTGCTCATCCTGCAGTAGCCCTCTGTAAATGCCGTTGCTCTGTTCAAGAGTCCCCAGTGCTTCCTGTGGTGATAGAAACAAGCCCCCAAACCATCAGCGGCTTCTGATAAGTCAGATTCTGCTCTACCACACCTACCCACTCCTCTGCCTTGGAAACGCTTTGCCTGGCTAGTGCTGCTATTCTACGGGTTTCCCCAGATGTTCGCACCTTTGCTCATCTAACTCTTCCGATGATACTTCTTACCTCTGTCCAAACTTTGACAACCAAGTCTGATCTCTTCCAAGAAACCAGACTCTCCTGTAACTATAGCTCGGCTTTTCTCAGACCTGGAGTACACATTCCAGCGCTCTCTCTCAAGGACTCTGCATCTCAAGGGGGGCATGCTAGCTTCTGTTCAACAAAAACTTATTGGACACTCCTTGCGCACTATGCACTGTGCTAAAACTAGAGACATAGATGGGATCTGTTATTTCAAGGTATCCTTGCCTACTGGAGGACACAGATACACATACATACCATTTCATTGAAAGATAGAAAATTTCAATTGAAGATAAATACAGATGTAGATAGAAGAGGGCATGTGGTTCAATCAGGGGTTAAAGAAAAGCTTTTATGGAGAGCTTCTAAGCAACGAAAATGTTGAAAGATTAATGAGAGAAGACAAAGAAAGATGGGAATGGAATGTAAGACGAAGGGAACCATAAGTGGGGCATAAATGGCAGAAGAGAAGAAGGAATTGGATGCAGCTAAGTATCATTAGACAATAAGGTCACGAAACAAGAACTGGTGAGAACTGAGAAGGGAAATGACCCAGAAGATGTAAGTCAGGCAGGTTTTGGGTCAAGAATTTTGCAATCCAATCTATAAATAACAGGGAACTCCTAAAGATGTTTAGGTCAGTCGGGAGGCTGAATGGCTAGGTTTTGCTTTCAGAGAAAACATTTTCTCTTCATTATACAGCCCACATTGAAGGAAATCAAGCCAGAAAAAAGAAGGTGATCTGCTGTAGGGCTTCAAGCCAGAAGGGTAAAGACCTGAACATTGGTACCAGGGATGAATCCAAGGACACAAATTCAAAAATTATGTAGCTAGGAGACAAACCATTTGACCTTGCAGGTTGCCTAGATTAGAGTGTGTAAGGAAATAAGGGTTACACAACTTCTATTCTCTGGCCTAGGCAACTAGATTGATCAAGGTGACTATCAATGCCAGACTTAATCTTTAACCTTGAGCTCATAGTTGATCTTTAATTTCATTTATTCCTGAAACAGCCCGAACACATCTAAAATTGTGCTCATTGGCATTCTCTGCTCATTGCCTCCAGCGCTTACTGCCAACCCTGACAATGTCAGTGGCGAGTTCTCCAAGCAAACTATGCAAGGAAAACTGAAAGCAAAACTGGAACCATGGGGTAGACCAGCAGTTCACGGGTCAAAAAAAAAAAAAAAAAAAAAAAAAAAAAAAAAAAAAAAAAAAAAAAAAAAAAAAAAAAAAAAAAAAAAAAAAAAAAAAAAAAAAAAAAAAAAAAAAAAAAAAAAAAAAAAAAAAAAAAAAAAAAAAAAAAAAAAAAAAAAAAAAAAGCCAGGCTGGTCCCGATCCCTTAGGTACCAGAAGAGGAGAGCTACAGATGGAGAGGGTGAATTACAATCAACAAAATAAATCAGAATGTAAGACAGAACACAAGATCTGAAAAATGGCCTTGGTTATAGCTCCTATCTGTGACAAGTCTAAAAGTAAACGAATTTGAATCATGAATTATAACTTAGGTGAAAATAAATGAGTAATTTGGACACAGCTAGGGATACCTTCCAGGGAAGCTGAGTAAGGCCAGAGGAATAACGACAACAAAGATATATAGTAGAGTAGTGGTCTTGACTCTGTTGCCTTAAACAGAACACCAACACATAGGCTACAAATACTCTATCAGTATTCAAATATTTCTTTCAGATAGAAGACCAGAAAGAAACTGTCTCATGTATTGCAATTAGAATTCTAGTCACATTCTTTTTCTTTTTTTTTTTTTTTTTTGGTATAGAAAAATTAGGATATTTCTATTCTCCCCTGGAACCCAAAGCACATACGACGGGTTCTTCTCTGATCTTTGTCAAGTGTCTTCTGCAGTCTGAATTAATCTTGTTAATCTAAGCTGAGCACTACTGTTGAGAGGTGTCACTGCACCACAGTGTGGCCAGTCTTGACAATAGCATTTTCCTCAACGTCCCCCTAGTGTTGGTTACGAGATGAATCACAGAAAAAGATTTCTGCCTCTGAGACTTTAGAAACCCTAGCTTTATTTTAAAGGTGAGAACAGATGTGACTTAGCTAGTTTCGCAAAACGTCCTTCTACTTTATCTTGCTCGTGGATGTCTCACACACACGTAAGTCATTAAATACATATACAGCAGACAACGTTAAATGCAAGGTCTTTTCAGTTCTCACCAGAACTCAAAGGTAGCATCCCAGGCACACTCTGTCTTAAATCCAACGAATTGATAAGATGCAGGAATATGGTGAAATCATTGTCCTCAGGCTAATCTTTACAATGACCATTCTGCCAGTAGATCAATATGTTTATTTTACATCATTTGAAAAAAATATGAGCATATATGCAAACTCAAACAGAATGGTGAAATAGAAAATGTGCCTACTAAAAATCAAATCTAAGGTAATAAAGAGAATGTGTACCTGTATACATTAAATATATTATAATGTAAATAATATATAATATAAATATATTAAATATAAATATTTATATATTAAATATAAAAATTAATTCTATGATATGTTTTATTGTCATTTTACTTTATAATTTTTCTCTGACAACAAAAGTAATATGTCATCAAAGAAAATGTGGACATTTCATGGGGGGGCGAAGTATAAAAATTACTCAAATTCCCAAAGGAACTGTAGCCTGTGTTAATATTTTGGCACATTTAATCCTTTCTAAAAGTTTTTTAAGTTAAAGATACACAACTAGTCCTTTTATTAACACTACTTAAATTATTGTAACTAAGAGTCAAAAAAAAAGATTTCTCATATCTGCAAAAACTACTTCACTCTACTTTAAGCTCACTTAACCAAACACAATTACCAATTCTGGGGCTTTAAATGAATACCAAACAATTAAGACATATCAATATTAGTAAATACCGGTAACCTTTGTCCAAAATGCTATCATTAGCCAAGCCATTCACTTGCTTATTAATACTGTCTTTGATTATTTCTAAAATTTCCTAGCACTTTGTGTCCTGCATTTTTTTTCATCTGCTAGTTCAAAAATGTTTCCACTGAATTCTATATAATTTTAAGTGAGAGCACCCTAAACCACTAAGAATGGTAGAACAGGAGAAGAGATCACAGCAACGCGATTTGGATGCTAGCGACAAATGGACAAGTCGTAACTAACTTCACAGACGTTGATAGTGGACATAACTGAGAAGAACCAGCCCAGTTAGCAAGGAGAAGCCTCAAAGCACTCAGAAACCGGAAGCCCCAGCATACGGGTGCACAAAGGCATCGGAAATAGAGAGGTAGTTAGAATCCTATGTTCCCTCGCCTTCTCCGTATTTTCCCTCTCCCTCCTTAGCAGAAGTCTGAAGACATGTTCTTTGGAAAGAACAGCACAGGTGGTTTCTGGAGGCAGGAGTACAGCAGGTCCAACAGCGAGCACAAGGACCTGAGCAGCCTGAGGAGGGAGAGATCAGGGATAACAAAGGCCCAATGTATTCAAATCCTGCCACCTTCCCAAATTCTGCTTCCAAGACGCTGGTAGACCGACCCTCATCATCCAGGCAGGAAGTCAGACTCCAGGCAGCCGGGCTAAATTGAAGCAGTAAGATACAAGAGACGGGCGCCTTGACAACGACCCTGGCCCAAGCTGAGCCATCCTTAGGCTTAGACGCAGAAGGCTCCTGACTCAGTGCCACCTTCCCTGCCCGCGGCTCATCCTGAGTTCGTGCTGACAGAAGCTTCCCCGTCTCCTACACATCTTGCAGCGGAGGCCAGCACAGGATCATTCAGCCTGGCGCTGCCCCCAGGGCTGCCGGGGGCGAGGGTGACTGCGTCTGATCGCATTCTGTCGGACACCATGAGTCTGTTCCATACAGGATTCTTGCCATATGTTCTAGCTGTCATGTCCTCTTTGCTCCTTGCTCACAGTCTTGCACACTGAATCCCCCCCAAGAGGCTTTAATCAACTTTCAGGAAAACTAACTTGAGACTATGGCCCGGACACTCTTAGCTTATCTTCTCCTGGAGCAGCCGCGTAGGAGAGGCATCAGTGCCCTTTCCACGCACAGAAATACCTGTGCTCATCACTCAGATTTCCAAGAGCAGCTCCGTATACAGTTCAGGGACCCCCACCCAAGTGCTGCACCTGACGGCTCAGCGGTCAAAGCAAAGATAAGCAGAGGACAGGCACTGCAGTCATACCTGGCCTAGGTGACCCCGGCTCTATGTAACACTGGAGTCACAGGTGAGATCTCCGCAAACATAAAGGCACAGCACCTCGCCAGGGCCTTGTGAAGAGCGCAACACGAAGATGGACCGAGGCTTTCTCCTCAGGTCACATGGACCACCCGGTTCTGCCAGGTGAGGCTCACAGAATATCTGCTACTCTGCCTGATGAGAGGTTTTGTTTTGTTTTGTTTTTTGAGAATACACAGAAACTGTCCCATGAAAACCCCCAAGCACAACAATTAGATGACAAGAGAAGAACATTAAGTTTAGCTTTCAAATCACACTAAGTCAAGCCCAGATTGCAACATCTGTTAGCTACTACCTTAAGTACATTTATGACTTTTCAGATTAATTTTCCTTAACTATAAAATCAGCGTTGTCTCACACACTTTTGCTGAATAAATGACACGCAGCCATCTGCTGAGCAGATGCTTATTGATGCATCTGGAATGTATCAATTTTAAAAATTAATTTCATTTTTCTTTGGAACTTATCCTTTAAAGGGGTGCATGAAAATAAGCATATAACAGAACGTAAGTAAATATGTATTGATTAGAAAGTAAATCCTATGTAGAGTATAGTGGGGAGGGTTGGGAGTTCAGGAATGTAATCTACACTTTTAAATAGTGTGAAGTAGTTGAGCAGAAAATTAAAGGTGAGAATTATGTGACATAATGCAAACAGGTGCTCTTACTAAACACCATTCATGACATAGTAAGGGCTCAATAAATTACCATGTGTCACGGAGGAGGTAGGAAGAGGATTTGTAGGAGACTGGGGTCATGAATGAGCAGGTAAGTGGGAAGATGGGTTGCAATATTTGGGCTGTTCTTGAGAATATGATACTCTCATAATAGCAGCTACCGTTTATTATTCATTGACAACATGTCAAGTATACTACCAATTTAAAAAATGTTTCTCTCTTCTAATCCTTGCTTATAACACTATGAGTTTAAACTGAAGTTGAGTGAGATAAGAATTTTTCTGAAAAATCAGTGCCACCCATAAAACAGAGAAAGCAAAAATGTTCCTCCGATCTGGGCTTAGTTAACATGCCACTCAGATTTGATCTCAGACACTAGTGGGGCAAGGGCTAACCTGGATCACACGGAGCAAGCCACGGCATGGGGTGGCAGAGTCAGGGGTAAGTAATTATTCTTTTTCTGCATCCCTCACCTAACAGGTCCATCCTAAATAGTATGTGAACAAGACATGCATTCTTCTAAACAACTTACATCCATGAATAAAACATGGAACTCCATGGTAGGCGCACTCATTTATCTGTGTGCATATAATAGATTAGATCTGCTTAATTCAGTATCCTGTGGCTGCAGTTGATCACAGAATCCTTTTGGCCCCTGACGTCCCCAGCAGTAGGAAAAGTGGGTGTGTGATGAGCAGGTACACCACGGCTCTCAGGGAGGAAAATAGAGATTTTACCCAAAGTTCCTTTCAATCTAGCAAAAACATTTAAACATGCATTACAATTGTGTTGGAAAGGTAGGAAGTCACCAGAACACGAGAAAACAGAAGGGAGAAGATCTACCTCATAGAAGGTAACCAGTAAAATCTGAAACCAACAGATATCTCTGTTACGCAGTACTTCAGCTCCCAAACCCAGAAAGAGTCTCGGATATTCACAATAAGCAAGATGTTTTTCACCATAAAGCTGGAGGGCATGATGATTCTGGCAGATTTCTCAGAGAATCTAAACAATGTAGAGGGATGTGAGAGGCAGGGCAGCCCAGAAACACTGAAAAGAAAGAGAGAGGGCGGTGAGATGCCTCCTCCTCCGCTGTCTGAGGCTGCCAAGGCTGCTACTTGCTGCGTAAGTGACAAGAGGGACTTAGCCAGCTCCCATATGCCAGAAAATGGGGGAAGTGACACAAACTGACATTCTCCATTAGAGAGACGAGTAATACTGTCTGAAAGAGCATGTTCTACCGCCCCTGCAGACCTCAGCAGGACACCTCCTCCACCGAAACTGTGAGCCAGCAACAAACAGCAAATGCAGCAAATGTCACTGACAAATTTTTTTTTTTTTTTTTTTTTTTACATTTGGGTCCCTCTGCAGCCAAGGCTGGGGAGGGAGGAGGCCGGCTGAGAACACAGAAGTCATGAAAAGTCACACCACAAATGGCCTTTCAGTAACTTTTACACAGGTGCCAAATTGAGTATCCCAGCTTGCCAAAGTCTAAGATACTGGTTTTTTTTTTTATATCAATAGGAAATAGAAACTTTTTTCAGAATGGTAGTGCTAGGGGCCTCCACTATCTGTTCCTTCATAAAAATCAATGGATATAATAGGAAAATCTGTCAAAATCATCCTTTTCAGAATTTTGGGAATTATCCAAAGGCTTTCAAAGGCTTAAGGAGCATTTTTTTTTTCAAGAAAAGTAACTAAGTATCAGGAAGGTCACTAAGACCTGATGCATTTAAATTTGCCCTTTTTCCTTTCCTGGCAATCCTACAATCCTGGTATGAAGGGAACTATGACTGTAATGACTTCACAAATAATATAAACTTCACAGAATTAATCTAGGAGCATTAATAAATAACAGTCTCAGCAGCAACAAACAGAAGCAACAAAACTAGATGTGAGAATTGCAAGACAATATTATTTAAAATGCCTTATATTCATCATAAATCAAACACACCTATAGGACTACAAGAGAAAAGTATACCTCCTACAACCACTAAACAGATAAGAGAACCCACATGTTGGACTTAGTAGACAAAACATCTAAGTGAGATATTATAATATGATAAAAAAACTAGTTTAAAAATACTTGAATAAAGTAGAGTATGATAATGATTTCCAACAAATATAAAATATCTCTAACAATGCAGAAATTGAGAATGAGAAGTGTAGAGGAATGTAAAAATGCAAGAGTTGAAATAGTTAGCAATGAATGAAAAAATTCATTACAGGAGCTCCATGGCATATCTGAACTGGCAGAAGAATGAATCTAAAATTTGAGATGCATAAACTGCCATTGATATTGTCCAGTCTGGAAAACAGAAAGAAAGAAAAGAAGTATGAAGAAAATTGAAGAGAGTCCTCTGAGACACCACGAAGCAAATGAATACACACAGAATCACGGCTCCAAAGGAAGAGAGAAGTTGGGCGTAGCGGTGCACGCGTCTAATCCCGGCCCCGGGGAGGCTCAGGCAGGAGGATTGCTGTGACTTCCAACCTGGGCTACATAGTGAGTTCAGGATTCACCTAAACTACAAAGTGAGAACCTCTCTCTCTCAGAGAGAGAGAGAGAGAGAGAGAGAGAGAGAGAGAGAGAGAATTAAAGAAATACCTCAAATACGACAAGGACATCAATCTGTGAATCAAAAAGGCAGGAGAAACTACAAATAGAATATCAATAAACTCAGCTGTCAAAAGATAAAGAATTTCAGGAGCACCAAGAAAACTATGACTCGTCACACAGAAGGGAACTTGAATGAGATGAACAGCTGACAGGATGAGAAACTATAGAGGCTAAGAAGTAGAGGAACGCCACATTCAAAGCATGGGATGAAAAGACCAACACAAGAACATATCCAGCAAAACTTGCCTTCAAAAATTAAAAACTAAGGCATTTCTCTGATAAATCAAAATGAAATGACCAGCAGTTTTACTTCACAGGTTTACCCTGAGGATATAGCTTGGTAGTAGAGCATTGGCCAATCTCTGATACAGAGAGAAAGAAAGAAAGAAAGAGAGAAAGAAACAGAGAAAGAAAGAAGACAGATGAACAGACAGAAATCCTTCAGAATAAATTAAAGGGCACTAGATAGTAACTTAAATCCACACAAAGAGTACAAGTGAAAAGTAAATACAAAAAAGAATAAATGACATCATAATTTACCAAAAAAGTAGGTATTCAGTGTCCATCTCCCTTTCCCAACACAAAACCCTTAAAACCGCTTGACTGCAATGTGACAAGTGTCTTTTTATACTTGGCTTTTCCCATTTGATGTGATGACTAATGACTGAGGTGTCCTGGACAACTTCAGAATAAAGGATAGTTGCCAGGGTTACCAATCATCTGATTAGAAGATTAGAACTTTCAGTCCATTCCTGAATTTTGGGGAGAGAGGAGAAACAGAAGAGTTTGTCAATCATGAATAGCAGTTATTTACATATTTTTACTTATTTATTTTACTTTTTGAGACAGGGTCTTGCTCTGTAGCCCGGGCTAATTCTGAATTCACTATGTAGCCCAAATTAGTCTTTGCATCATGGAGAATTGAGTTGAGTTGTATCTGGGGGAAATAACATACTCAAACATATGGGGGTAGGAATGTCATGGGAAATATGTAACATGTAAACAAAAACCAAAAGACAACCGGATGATACTAAATCAGATAAAATATAGTAAGTAAACAATTGTTCTTAGAAACAAGGGAACATTTATAAAAAGAAGTATCACTCAAGGAGAAAAAAACAATTGCAATTATAAACACAGACACATTTAACATAATACAGTACAATGAGCAAAATACAATGTACAAAAATTAAACAGAAAAAGGGAATAGAAAATCCAATAATAGCAGCTAGAGTGAAGCAGCCCTCTTTCAGTAGGGGATACGGCAACTGGACACAAGAAGAAATCAGAAGGTTTGAGTGATGGCATTTACCAGCTAGACCTACCATACACCAACAGACCCGGCTGGCTGTCTTCTCCCGCCCCCAACATGACAATAGCAGAATATGTATTTTTCCCAAATGCATTCCCTAGGCTACACCAATAAGAGAGATTAAAAAGCAAATCTCAATAAATTTTAAATGTAAAAGAGAAAATGATTTCCAATTTAAAATTATTCATATATTCACAGAATTTCTGACACCAAAATGCAGATTTTTAACACCCCAAATTTTCGAATTCTCCGTGGACATCACTGTGTGATTTATAGTGTAATTCAGCTCTGGTACAATCTACCTGAAGCTATTATCAGATCCCACTATAGAAAGGTCTCAGTCCTACAAGACTGCACACCCACAACCACGCAAGCCCAGCCACTAGTCTGGGCCTCTTGTGCTTCTCTAACTGGGGGTTGTCACAGCCATGCCTTTGCGATCAGTCATTGCTCGAGTGGCTCACGGAACTCAGGAAAAGAATGAACGTACTAGACTGTCAGTTTATTATAAAAGGATACAACTCAAGGGCAACCAGGTAGATGATAGAAACAAGGACCATGGAGTTTCCACTCCCCTTCCAGGGGTCTCCATCCTAACATGCCCATATATTCGCCAACACAGAAGCACGCTAACTCCATCTTTTGGGTTATTTCAAGTATTCACTATTCATAAGTGATTCATTAAATCTTCAGCCTCGGGGCCTAAACTCACATCTAGTCCCTCTCCCCACCCCTGGAAACCAGGGTATAAAGCTGAATTCCAATCCTCTAATCGTAAGATCGGTTCCTCGAGGATAACAAGAGACTATGTGCTTCAGGACTGGTGGGCACCTGGCCCTAGGACACACACACTCTTCCATGGATATCAAAATCCAGGAACGTTAAAATCTCTCATACAAAATGATCTGTATTTGCATATAATCCCTGTTCATCTTTTCACATGCTTAATTCTAGGCCATTTATAATTTCTTTTTTCCCACTATTTTTATTAATATACAGATGTAATACATAGTATTTACAATGAATTTGGGTGTTTCGTACATCTATGTATCACATCGACTTCACAATCCCTTCCCATCTTCTACCCTCCCACCCCCTCCCTGTCCCTTCCCCCGGCTCCAGCTATCACTTCATATGGTTCCAAAGAATGTCTGTGTTCTGGGTTTTCCAAGTCCGAGAAACCACACGGTGTTTAACGTATTAATCTTCCGCGCCTAAGTCATTTCACTTAAGTCACGACTCTACCCCAGCTTCCTATTCCTCTAATGGGTTCACAGTAGTTAGATATTGATAACTCTTCTCTGAATCCAACCAATCCCTTTATTAGGATATTCACCAAAAGTTTTTTTCCCATATTTTCCTATATCTTTGTTATTGTTAAACCTGGCCTTACCCACCAGTTCCCATTAGAAAAATAACTGTAAGCATGAAGTTCAAAACACTAGTTAATTTGGGAAAGAGAAAAAATAAATAGATACATAAAATTCAATTGCCTTAGCTGAATACTGGAAGGTGCGTATTTGTACATTCACAAGGTTATCTTTACATCAATCAGTTTCCTTAGGATAAACTTTCATTAGTGACCTAATAGGTGAATTGCTACAACAAAACAAAATTAAAACTATATTACATTGCTACATTAAATAAACTTAAATCTATACCATATAGACATACTTAAAGCAACAGACATGAAGGCAAATCTAGTTATTTCAGAATTCCTTTCATATCTTATTTACTCATATTTCACTGATTACTAACCTACTTTTTTCTCAGCTCATTCTCCTGTAGCTGTTGTCACTTTTTCTCTGTCTGGGGTCATTGGTGTTGCTGGTCTCCCTTTCACTGTCCAAGTTTCCTGGAAGTATTTTCTGCAATACTGGCTCAGAGGCTGCAAATTCCTTTAAGCTGCATCTGTCGTGGAAAGTTTTTAAGTTCTCCCTTTCAATTAAAAGATAATTTTGCTGGATATAGCAGTCTTGGTTGGCATTTATGTATTTTTAGTGCTTGGATGATATTGCTCCACAATTTCCTTGCTTTTAAAGATGTATATGACAAAAATGATGGCAGCTTCTGGGCCCAGAAATTCAGTGAATTAAAGCAGGAAGTAAAGCAGGAAGTAAAACAGACAGCATAAGAGCTACACCAACACATAAGCAAAAAGCAAGCCTTGAAAAGCAGCTAGAGGAGACCAGAGAAGAAATATACCAGAAGATCGTGAAGACAAGAGAAGAAATTAGAGAAGTACACAACAGAGATATAGAAAAATTGAACGCAGATATTCAAGAAATGAAAAACACACAGGTAATGATAAGCAACCACTTTAAACAACTTCAGAATAGTATGTCAGACCTAGAAAATAAAGTGACTGAGCTGCAACATACAGGCCAGGAAGAATACAAAGTAAATAAAGAAAGCAAGTCATTACAATGGCTGATAGAGGATTCAAGGAGAAACAACCTCAGAATTATGGGAATCGAGGAGAAGACTGAGGACAAAACAAAAGGCTTAAAGGACATGTTTAATGAAATAATGGAAGAAAATTCCCAAATCTAAGAAAAGAAATGAACATGGAACTTTCGCAGGTATATAGAACACCAAACAACTTTGATCAGAAAAGATCCTCATCACGACACATCATAATTAAAATCTAGAAACCCAACACAAAGAGAAAATACTAGAAGAGAAAAACAGAAGGTGACCTATAATTTCTAACACAAGACAAAGCTATATATACAGCGTTATATCATATTAAGAAATAACAAGAAAATTGTACATGTCCAGTACTGATATGATTTTTTTCTTATTAGTATGTACATGAGATACAAAGTCATGTTAAACTTGAAAATTTTGTGCATATGTATATATAATCACAACTTCACATTTTTCTTTCCTTGCCCTCTTTCTCACTCTTAACAGAAACTTTTAATAGCTCACAATCACAAGGATACCTTTAATGTCATAAATTTCTTTTTTCCAGTTACATATACATATAAACACACACATATATGTATATGCAACACATAATGTTTACATTGAACTTGAGTATTTTGTGCACACATATATTGCATCAACATTACGATCCCTGCCCCTCCTCCTTTTTGGCCCTCCCACAGCCTTCCCCTACCCCCTAACACTCGGTATCACCCTCATTTTGTTACATAAAATAACTATATTCTGTGTTTCTCGTATCAGAGAAATCATGCAGTATTTGACTGTGTCTGACTCACTTCACTGAGCATAATGGTCTGAAATAGAATCTGTTTACACCCAAAAGCCTCAAATATGTCTTTATGGAATGGTAGTATTCCATTGGGCACATGTACCATAATTTTTGTATCTATTGGTCTGTTGAGGGGTATTGCAGCATCTTCCTTGTTTTAGCTATTGTTAGTTGTACTACTAAAACACAGGTATACTTGTATTTCTGTTATACACCACTTGGTGGTGTATAACTCTTTTGGAAAGATTTCCAGAAGCAATATTGCTGGATCAAATGGAGTATTTCTTTTTCAGCCCTTTGAGAAATTTCCAAAGTGCTCTCTATAACGGTTGTACCAATTTACAATCCCACCAGCAATTTAAAAGGTGTTCTTTCCCCCACGCAACCTCACCAGCATTGATTGCTGTTCAAGTTCTTGATGAGCACCATGTTCTCTGGGGTTAGATGATACCTCAGTGATGCTTTGGTTTCCTTTTTGCCAATGGCTAAGGTTGTTCAATATCTTTTCATGTATTTGCTGGCCCTTTGAGCTTCTGAAAACTGCCCATTCATATGCATTGACAATTTTTTAATCAGGTCTGTGAATTTGAGAGCTTTTTATTCAATTCCTTGTATAGTCTAGTTATTAGCCTCCTATCTGAGTGGTAAAATTTTTTTCCCATTCTATCAGTTCTCTCTTCATTCTGTTGATAATTTCTGTTACAGTGAAGAAACTTTTTAGTTCCATATAATCACATGTGTTGATTCTGGGAGCTATATCTTTTGCATTGGGTATCTTATTAACAAAGTCCTTGCCTACACCTATATCTTTTGGATTTTCATCTATATTGTCTTCCAGAAGGTTCAATGTCCCAGTGTTAATTTCTAGGCCTTTGGTCCTCTTTGATTTGATTTTGGAGCTGGTGACAGGTACATGTCCAGATTCATTCTTCTGCATGCGGATGTCCAATTTTTCTCAGCACCAGTTGGTGAAGAGGCTATCTTTTTTTTTCAGTGTATGTTTTTGGTTCCTTTATCAAAATCAGGTAGCTGAGGGTACTTGAGTTTGTTTCTCCATCCTCAGTTCTGTTCCATTGGTCAACCTGTCCGTTTTTGTGCCAGTACCAGAGCAGATCAATTTTTTCCACATACGTATCTTTCCTCCCTTTTTTTCTTTTGACATGAGGTCTCTCCTGTGTGTTGTTCAGGCTGTCATCAAATTCATGAGCTCAAGTGATCCTCTTGCCTCATAACCTCCTGCTTCATCTTCCAAAGTACCAGAAACTACATGACATTACACCAGCCTCTCCAAATATTTTCATCTAGAGTTAAATGAATTCATGGATGAAGAATTCATGAGTCCACTGGGACAACTGCACTAGGAAAAAGTGTAGGTCCACAAACCAGACAACTTCAATCAAATGGGCAATTTCTCAGGAAGACACAAACTACAGAAACTGACTCAAGATGAAATTGAAAATCTGAATAAAATATATAAACGAAAAGGGATCAATAATTTTAAATCTTTCCTCATAAAAATAAAAACCTGGGATGAAATGGCTTCACTTGTGAAATCTATGAAAGGCTTAAGGAAGAATTGATAATAGTTTAGTAGCCACTATTTGCAATGGTGGTGATCAGAAACATTTCTGATTTCAATTTTTGAGGGGGGTTGGAATTTTAAGGTTCATAATGGTGGATTAGGGACGCTTTACCTGTACCAATATTTCACAATCTATTCTAAAAAAAAAAAAAACACTTTCGAACTCATTATATAAAAGCAATATTACCCTGAAACCAAAACCAAACAAAGAGATCTCCCCCCAAAAAATTCAGGCCAATATTCTTCAGTAATACAAAATCAAAGATATTTAACATTAATATTCACAAAACAAATCTAGAAACATATAAAAAGGTTATACATTGCAAGAAAGATTTATTCTAAAAATAGGTTTGTTAACATACAAAATCACAATGTAATAAATATTAATGAAAGACAAAAAAATATAGATTTTCAACTAATCATTTAATATTTTTTGAAACAATGTCTTGCTCTCCAGGCTTATCCTGAACTCACTGGTGTAGCCCAGGCTGGCCTTAGACTCAGGACAATTCGCCTGCCTCAGCCTCCCGAGTGCTGGGATTACAGGTGTGTGCCACATGCCCAGCTTCAGAGGAAGCCTTTAAAATATTCAACAGCCAACAGAAGGGAATTTCCTTAACCTGAAAAAAACCTATGAAACACCCACAGATAAGATCACAGTGGCGAAAGGTTGAATGTTTCACCCTAAGGTCAAGAAAAAGAGTATCTGTTCTTGTCAATTCTATTTTATAACGTATTAGAATTTGTATGTGATTTGAAAAATGAAAGGAATCTAGACTGAAAAATAAAAAGTGAAATCATCTCAATTTTCAGATTACATAATCTTTCAGATGGCACAGAAAATCTAAGGAAATCCCTGAAAAGACTATATAACCAAGTTCAGGTTTTTGGGGGAAAATATATAAAAACAAATTACATTTTTATACACTAGCCAAATATATAAAAAATTAAGCAAACACATTTTACTCACAGTAGTACTGAAAGCAATAAAACAAGAATATACTTAAGAGAAATACAAAATTCCTATGGGCAACTACAGAATATTGTTTAAAAATATTGAAAATATGAATAAATGAAAAAAACTTACGTTCATCAATCAGAAGACCTGATACTGTTAAGATGAGATGGTCCTCAATTTACAGACTCAACACCTTTTGTAAAAATTAACTGTTGGGGGGATTTTGAAAAGTTGATTTAAAAACCCTTAGAGATAACAGGGAAGCAGAAAAGCAAAAATAAATATCAAAAATAATAGTAAAGCTGCTCTTCCCAGGCTTAACTGAGTAGCAGTCGCTATCTTGAGACATTCACCCCAACAAAGATGGAAAGGTTTGGAGCAAGGATGCCAGTCTACCCATCTACCTAAGGCTGCTGGTTAAGCTGTCTAAGTTTCTGGCCAGATGAGGCAACTCCACCTTCCACCAGGTTGAGCTGAAGACATGGTTTATGAATCACACCAACCATCCTCCTCTGTCCCTTTCCCAGATAGTTGGAAGATGAAGCTTCCTGGCTGGAAAAATAAAATGGCTGTGGTCATGAGAACCTTGACAGATGGCCAAGGGGGTCTGGAGGTTAAACAAACTGAGCATGTGCATACGGCAGTGGGCTCCAGGGCAAGGTTCTCACCTATGACCAGCTGGCCCAGGATGCCCTAAGGGTTGTGGCACCACCCTGCCCTCTGGGATGTAAGATCTGTGAAGTGTACCGGCATTTTGCCGAGGCCACGGGAAAGCCCCCATGTATAGCCACACCAAACCCTGTGTCCAGATGGCTGGAAGTTCCACCGTGCCAGGGCCCAACAAGCCAGTCAAGGCAACAAAAACTAACTCAGATCAACCTGTTACTAAAAATATTTTGAATGCCAAACGCAAGAAAGAGTAATAATGCCAGAACACTCATGTTATGCTATTTCAAAGCTCACTACAAAACTATACAATGTACACAAATATGGTTCTGGCATACAGGTGCACATATAAATCAATAGAATTAGGAATTGAAAAATCTTTAAATTTATGCAACACTGATTGTTGACAAGAATGCTGTGACAATTAAAGAAATAATTTTTCCCCTCGGCAAATAATTCTGGGACAAATTACTATCTATATGGAAAAGAATTACACTGGATCCTTATCTCACAAAATTAATTCAAAATAGGACATGGATTTAAATTAAGCCTAAATTAAAGCTACACATTTATTAGCAGAAAATGTAGGTTTCCATGATCATGAATTTGGTAACAGATTCCAAGCTATGACTCCAAAATCATGAACAAAAGAAAAAAAAAAACAGTTAAGTGGGGTTTCATCAAAATGTAATATACATGCTTAAAGACACCCAAATACAAAAGAAAAAGTAACACAGATGGAAAAGAATGTTTATGTCATTATTTGATAAGAAACGCGTATCCAGGATACATAAGAAATTCTTGCAATATTAATAAAAACAACAAATGAGTCGATAAAAGTGATGCGGATTTTTTCAAAGAATGTATGGAAGTAACCAATAAGCATAACAACATTGTCATTTAGAAAATGCAAATCAAACCACAAGGAGATAAAATTCTTTCCCACTGAAATGACTAAAAGCAAAAGACAGAAAATAGTTAAGTGTTGACAAGGATTAGAAAAACTGAAACTCTCATACATTGCTGGAGAGGATGTAAAATACTCAGCTACCTTGGAAAATTGTAAGTTCCTCAAAATATTAAATATAAAAGTATGATGTGACCTGGCAAGTCCACTCCTAGGTATATACCCAAGAGAAATGAAAGCATATGACACAAAAAATTTGCATGAGAATATTCACAGAATCATTCATTACAGCCAAAATGTGGAAACAACCCAAATGTCCATTAGCTGGTGAATGGGGAAAAATGTTTTTGTCTATCTACACAATGGAATATTACCAAATAACTACAAAGGAATGAAGCAATGATACATGCCACACATAGGTAACTCCAGCAAACACAGTGCTGAGTAAAAGACAGCCATAAAACACATATAGTGTAAATTTCCTCTTATAGCAAATGACCACAAGAGACAAATTCATAAAGACAGAAAGAAGATAGCAGAAAAGAGATAACAGGAAAAGCGACACACTTCTCCCCCTCTTGCTCCACCCAGCCTCTTGCGACTCCCACGGTCCATGAAGCCCTTTTTTCCACCATGCTCTACGGGAGCTGGCTCTGTGTTATCCTTACCCTCTGACCCTTTCCCTCTATTCCACTCACTCAAACACTCCTAGAATTTGCATCCTGGCTCAGACCAGGACTTTTAAGGCCCTCGGCTTGGCACCCCTCGCTTTACTTGTACGGACTCCTAATCCACAGAAAGGAGAGGTGACCCAGAGAAAAGCATGTGTAGGATCGCTGCTGCAAGACCTATGGGATCACCTACATTTTCTGAGACTTCTTTACCCACGGGTTTACAACAAGGTCGTTCAACGTAGACTTCCTTGTCTTTCCCTCTTCCCACACCTCTCTTCCACTCCTTCCTCCCACTTCAACTTCCTCAGATTCGTGTTTCCACCCCCTCCACCCCCACCCCAGTGCTTCTGCTGAGGCCTGTCCACGGCCCACCCTCAAAAATCTCAAGCATATACAGGCACTTTGGACCTTGAAACGGCATTAGAGCCATCCATCAAAGCATCTTTATTCCCTGAACAAGCAGCGACTTCCACTAATACCAACAAATGACATTGACAATATTTGCTAAATATAAGAAATCAACTGATGCTCAGCCCAGGAAGGTGAATATTTTATGTCTTTATATCGCACATACCCATAAACACACTCTCAGATACATGCTTCAGTGCCAGCTACTGTACGGTTTTCCCACCCGTTGGCCTTCCTTCATATAATTATAAAGGTTTCATAAGAACTGATCAAATTGGTTACATGAGAATAGTTCTAACCCAGTCCCTCTCCAGTTCCCCTCAGAAATGAGTATGGCAGTCTTGGACATCTCGTGTCCTCAAGCTTTAGGTCCCTAGAAGAAGAACGCTGCTGACAGCCCAAAAACACACTCACATAACTCAACCAAATCCCAGAATGGAAAGAGCTAGCAAGCTGGCTTCACGCCAACAGAACAATCTCCACTTTGTCATTCTTTTCTGCTGTCCTAGGACTAGCGGCAGGATCAGCTTTATGATTGTGTGGCTTTCGCAGTCAGAGGCCACAGCCTGGGACAGTTAGGCTGGGTTGAAGTCTCTGCTGACGCTATCTACAACTAAGGGTCCTGTCTTTTGGGGTTTTTTGCAGTGAGTGCAAGAATTTAAATAGTGAGTCTGACCAGCAGTCACCAATCACCCTCGAGAAGAGGAAGCCTCTGCCAAGTTGGCTCTGCTCCCATTTCCCTCCTGGATTTCAGAACAGGTTTCCTGGGTCTTCTGCTCCTAACAGCGAGTACAGAAATGGAGAGTAAGAGAATGAGTAGAGAAGGATATATTTTCCCAGGTACATCAGTAAGAGATCCAGGGTCACAATTCTGTTCTTCCTGAGAGAAGATGGGGTTTTTTAAAAAGCTTTTCTTGGGGCTGGAGGAACAGCTCAGCAGTTAAAGCGCTTGCTTTGCAAGCGCTAAGTCATGTGCTAAGTACCCGAGTTCGATTCCCCAGCACCACATAAACTGGGCATGGTGGTGCATGCCTGTAATCCCAGCACTCAGGAGGCTGAGGCAGGAGGATTACCCTGAGCCCAAGGCCTGCCTGGGCTCCATAGTGAGTTCAGGACCATCCTGGACTACAGAGCAAGACGCTGTCTCAAAAAAAAAAAGCTTTTCTTTTCTTAACATGCAGGTAAGTTTAATCATATAAAATACAGAAATAAAGTATGTGTGCATTAAAGAAGTAGTATTTACTCTGTGTCTGACAGAGAGACACAGAACTTTGTATATTAGGTCTCATTTATTTCTCAGAGGGAAAATGCGATAAATGCCATTATTAATCCAACTTGCAGATGAAGAAAATGGCTCTTGGAAACATTACATAGCTTGCTCCATATCACAGGGTACCTCAGTTACCTTTCATTGCTGTCACTCAATAACCAGCATCCACAGCTTAGGGGAGGAATGATTTTCTTTGACTGACAGTTCCAGGTCTCAGGCCATTCATGAATGAGTAGCTTGCAATAGCCAAGACACAAGGCAGCGGCCAAGCAGGGAAGCTGTTCACAGCATGGCGGACAGGAAGCCAAGTGAGGGAGGAAGGGTAGAGCTGGTGTATACACTTCCGGGTCATGTCCCAGCAATCCACGTCTTCTTCAAGCCTCAGTATTCTGCCACTTCTAGGCCAAACCATAACGATCCGCTCCTTCCAGGTCAAGCCCTGGTGTTGTACTCCTTCTGACCAGGTCCCACCTTCTAACCACAGCGCATGGGTCCACTGGTATCCCACCACACCCAAATACATGAGGCTTTGGCGGGACATCACAAAACCCCTGCTGTATCAGCAGGCCATGCAGCCTGGCTAGGGTCCAGTTTGATTATAATTGCTGTCTTAGTCACTTTCACTTTGCTGGGACACAATACCCAACACCTACAACTTAAGAGAGGAAAGGTTTATTTTGGATCACATTTCAGAAATCTCAGGCTACTTATGGTCAGCTGGCTGTGGCAGTAGGCAGCAGGGCCTGGCACAGAACAGCTGCTCATGACATCACAAGTGGAGGGAGCAGAGGCCTGGGGAGAAACCGGGGCAAGCATGTGTCCCTCAAGACCACACCCTCAGAGATCTGCCACAGCCTCAGTAACCCATCCCTTCTGATCAGTTCTCATCTTTTAATAACACAGGGGGTTGACACATTAAGCCCCATGATTAGATCACCATGCAAACACACGAGGTTTGGGGAACACTTCAGAGATCCAAACCATAACAATTTCCATTGGGAAATAATTTTTTAACGCAGGCTATGTGCCAAATATTTTGTGTCTTTTAATTCAACCCTTGCAACACTCTGTGACCTACTTTTATTCTCCGCATTATATATAAAGAAAGAAACTGAGGCATATTTCTCAAGGTCATGGGGATAGTAAGCGTTAAACAGATTTTTAAGTCATGCTATGTGGCTTAAGATTTCGAACTAAACAACTACATTATACTATCACACTATAAAAGAAATTAATAGAATATAACCCTGAGCAGAAAGAAGTAAAGAAAAATTAACCAGATTTTCATAAAATAAATCAGTTCTTTTCATAAGTTGGTTAAAAAGTTTTAGGACAAAGGATATCCTAATGCCATTTTCCAGGACCTAGCACTCAGAGACTGACAATCACGAAATCTCAGGTAACAACAGTCTCCCACCCGCCCCTACCACCATCTCATAACCATCAAGGGTCTCTTACCCATCAAGGGTCTCTTCGCAGTAATCCTTGATGCTGATTAACATGAGATACTGAGAAAGAGATGCCCAGCCCACACAGGCTGACCGCTGCCTCATCTCTTACCCCACCACACCACACTGCCCTTCCTTTGGCCTCTGGTTTGTTCATCTAGAGCAAGAACAGCATATTCAAAACAAGAGCCAAAGCTCGGGAGGGACAGTGGTCAATAACAGAATTTCCAGATGAGTAAGAGTGACCTTTAGGTTTTCATGTTTTTTTTTCTCAGCCCACCATGTCTACCCAGTAGCTTTTCAATGAGTGTCTTTTTTTTTTTCCATGAGAAAATAGTCGTGCTTTCCCTCCCCAGGGTGGTCACAAGGTAGGAAGGCACACACGAACCCAGCCACACAACTGACCTTGATAAATTAGATCTGGAAATATACCTTGGTACATGTGCTGGAAGCAGAGGTTAGGCCACTAATTTTAGAATTTCACAGGATCTTTTTGTGAAAACTTGAGGTTTTTATTTTTTCCCTTGCTGAGATGTAAGAGAAATAGTAGAATGAAGAAAGGGAATTATTTGTGATACCCATGTTCCAACTTTATCAGATGACTGGTAAAACAATTTCAAATGACACCACTCAGGAATATTATCTTTGGACTCCAGAATTGACTGGATTACTGTAGTATAGTACTTGAAGACAAGGTTGAAATACTTTTCCTGAAACCTAGTATGGACCAACAGAAGATTCCCAACAGATGTCTCAATTTGTACTGACTTACACTTGTTTCTATTAATCTCATACATGCACCTTTGGTCGCTAGGAACCCCTTCATTTTTCTGTTACATAGTTTATTGCACACTTAATAACTTCATATTACGTGAATTCACAATGAAGAATTTTGCTACCTTTGAGTAATAAAATTATTTTGCATGGATTTTTCTTCAAAAATCTTTCATACCGATTATCAAATATGAGTTCATATTGAACTGACGAGCTGAGCCAGGAAAACATCCTGTCACATAATGAACCTGCACAAGCTTAACTAAAGCCACGTCGCATGCAGTTTTTCAGAAATCCTCAAGACAACGTGGAGTTTGCCCACACTAATAACCCACTCATTATAAATCCCTTTCTAACTTCCTCCCTTATTATTTCAAATAACTCTGAAAAAGCATCTTAATAGTATTTGGCTCTTTAAAAAGCACCTCAGGCTGGTCCAACTTAGGCTAAGTTTTCTAGACACGTGGTGCTAGAGCTTCTTTCTGAAAATGGTCTGGACTTCTGACTTTGGCCTTTCCCCTGATATCTGAGGTCCTTGAAGATGATGTGAGGATATAAATCTAGTCACTCTGGGTAACTTTCATAGATACTTTGTGACTTTGGAAAAATATTTCCTGCTTAGATTTTCCAGTAAAGTTTTGTTCTATACCACTTTGAAACTTATCGGAAGCTCCTTCTGCTATTAGGGAACCTATTCCATCAAAATACTAAGAAAAACCTACGAATTTTGAAGCTTTTCTTTTTATGGATCCTAGGTTGTTTTCCTTTAGAGGCTGAAATTCACTTACCTCCTTGTGGAGCACTAATCTTACTATAATATATCATTGCTACATTAATGAAACTACCATACAAAGAGAAACACCAGCTCTTAAGGAGGAAGATATCTGACCAAAAAAATCAAAGTTAAAAAAAAATGCTTCCAGGAAAACCAACCAACTAAAAAAAAAAATCCCCTCAGAATTAGCTAGAAAATGGGAACAAAGTAATGGAAGATTTTAACAAGTGATTACATCCACATGTAGTATTTACATATAAGAGAATCTTGCCCCTTGATTTAATATAAAGCATTTCAGGAAGATAGGTGAGTTCTTCTCAGAGAATACTAAGTAAGGGGTCGCATTTGTTTCAGCTTCTGTATCAGATAAAATAAGCTCAGAAAAGTAGATTGACGCAAGGCCACGCAATCAATGAGAGGCCAGGCAGGAGCTGAGCTTTCAGGAAGGTAAGCAGCAGGTGTCACAGTAACCCATCAAACAAGTCAAAAATGAAAGAGCTGGGCCTTTCCTTGCTTACTGTAATGGTAAAGCAAGCGGTAAGAATGGAGAGGTAGTATTGACCTCTGTTTCATTTTCCACCATGGAAGGGTATAAAAGGTTCAAGGGTCAGGTCGAGGTAGGGATCATTTTTCTGCTCAGAGAGCCCCAAACTAAAAGAAGACAGGGAAATGAAACGAGGGAGAATAGTTGTAGAGACCCACTGGACACTGAATTACAGTGAGAAAAAGCATCTCTAAGACTTCCCTCTCCATTGCTCCCAGGGAGCTTTCAGCAGAGAGCCCTGAAGACCCCTGCCCAAGGCGAAGGAGCCCGAAGGTGCCTTGGCAAGGACTGTAAGTATCTGCAAAAGCATGACTGACCAGGGTGGCTGAGTCCTCAACATCATCTCTCCTCAGAAACTGCAACCCACTGGCTGTGCCCCAAGTCTGCCATGAAGGAGGCAGCTTTCCCCGTGACGCCCGCCAGCTAGGGGCTACAATTACCTATGGCTAGGTCTGAAACTTACACTCAGGTTTTAACCAGGAGCTGGCTCGTCAGGAACTTTTGGGAGACTTGAGTTCCAAAACTAATTTCATTCTCAATGCATTAGTCCTGAGAATTTTGTTTCCACACACTGATATATGAGGGCATGATCTCTTTAGGCCAGAAAGATTTAAGCAATGAATCACCCAATTTGTCACCGAACATTTTCAAATACAAACACAGAGAAGAGAAGGGAAAGAAGAGGGAACAAAGGAGCGAAAGTGACTTTTGAAACACTCTGTTAGCACCAATTGTTATCAAGCTGAAATAAAAACAAGTGACCGTTTTAAAAAACTTCCTTCATGATTGCTCCAGATATTTCAATTCCTTTACCTATCTTATGTGTTCAAATTTCAGATCTTTTATTTCCTAATTCAATATATCAGATATCAACTAGTACCATATTTTAAAAGAAAACTTTTTTATTCAATATGAAATTAGACCTCTGTATGCTCACAGAATTTTACTGATTTAATCTGCAATTAATTAGCCTTTCCATTCTGATGGGTACACTTGGCTGCCTTGGATCACTGCCAAGTGGCCAACCCTGACTCAGTCACTTCTTGTGTAATAATTCCTAAGCCCTCCCATTTCATTATTTCCACATGCAGAGAAAAAATTTATTTCTAGCTATTTTTAATATTCAAGATTATTGAACCTAATTTATTAGATGTAGTAATAAATGGATAAGATAATAAAACAGAGTGAGATTAAACATTCTGGACAATCCAACTTGAGTTAAATTCTGAAAACTCTAAACTATACACTGTTCTTTGGACTATTTCATCTTTCAAAGGCAATTATGCTAACCTCATGACTTTTCCGATTTCTGTATCTTTGAAAATTATGGCCACTTCAAATCACTTCACCTCCAAAGTAAGCTCCCTTTAAACTTACAAATAAATGACAGATTTAAGAATTTTAAAATCGGAAGGGACCTCTGAGAAGATCTTAACTGCCTCCATGAAAAGCCCATTTCATAACAGTAAAATGGGATGTTTCCGCCTCATGCTAAAAGCAAGTATTTGCAGATGTCCTTCAAGAAGGCTGAATTAGGATCAACTTGTAGCCCTCCGATTACCCAAATCCAGGTCACAGGTCACTAGAAGGAACTGCAGGAGGTAAAGGGAAGAAAAGGGAATAAATTACAGCCTCTGTACATGTAGTGAGTTACTATAAAGAAGGGGAGGGGGGAGAGGGGGAGAGGGAGAGAGAGGGAGAGGGGGAGAGAGAGAGAGAGAGAGAGAGAGAGAGAGAGAGAGAGAGAGAGAGAGAGAGAGAGAGAATACCTATTTAAAGAAAGCCACTTAAAGGCTCCATAGCACCAAGCAATGCTGAAATATACTTCTGCCATTTCTGCCACTCCTATTGGCTATTGATCTGAGCCAGTCAATAACGACTAATCAATCTTTGATCAGCTGGCTCCTGCCAAGACATGGTTTTACAATACAACCGCTGGGTGTGCAATATCCACACTAGATAAATTGAAATACACATGAGCTCACCTTTCTGCAGAACTAGGATGCCACATCAGCTGGTATTTCCAAACATCATCACCTGGGGCTCTGCTGCCACCTTCCAGCCTCCTTCAGCAGAAGGCCTTCATGACCTTCTCTCTTCTCAGTCTTTTTGCCACCACTGCTGGTTGTTTTTCTGTCTTTACTCTTTTCCTGCTTTTCAGCTTCTTCTACTTCCCAAAGCTGCTTTTATGCTCATCTCCAACAGTTCAAAGGCACCAAAACTGACACGTAATGTTCCAATTGATTGTTCATTTCAAGTGACTCCATGTCAACTGCCTAGTGACAAACAAAATATAAACATGGTAGTCATGTTTCCTTCTAGAAAAATTAGGTCATTCATCAACTATTTCTTGGAAGATATATCTCCCACCGTCTTCAGTTTCTTCAATTCAAAATATTTCAAGTAAAACAAGTACATGGTGCTGACCTTACCCAAATGCGGTGTGAGCTCTTCAGTGTGATCTTGGAACACACGGAAGGACCTAGGGCTTAGGGGAGGTGGCTGAGAGCAGAATGAAGCAAGAATGATACAAAATCACAGAGCCACCAGAAACCTCTGAGATTACCTACTCTAACTGCTTTATCTTACAGGCGAGGAGACAGAGTGCCACAGACCGTAAGAGGTTGCTCAAGATCACCTTACTGTTCAGAAGCTGACGAGCTAACCGTTATACTTTCTCTGGTTGCTACTGTCTTCTTTTTCTTCCCATTTCACAATCTATTTCTACCTTATAGCTTCTACAAGGAAAAAGGCATGCTATTAATACGGTTGTCAATCACGTGTTATACCATTAAGGTGTCCTTTACTTGATCCTAATCGCTGGGCTTCATTTTTCACCCATTTCATATCTGAGATTTGTCTCTTGTATCTGGAGTACACATGACCAGCTAGCAAGTACTGCCTATCAACTCTAGTGCAAGGTTGAACATCAAACACTTTGACCCCGAGACCAATGCAACAGAGGCCCACAGAGATCTGAATCGCTGCATCCCCAAAATTAATACTGCCTCAGCTAGAGACGTAGCTCAATGATAGAATGCTTGCCTAGCATGCACAAGACCTGGGCTCAGTCCCCAGCACCACAATATAAACAACAAATCAATGAAATAAAATAAAACACATTCTCTCTAGGCTATGACCAAGGCTAGAAGGACACATGTATCTCCCACTTCATACATGTTATAGGCCCAGTCACCTCATTGTGTCCAGTGCTGTGTCACCCCAAATAGTTCCAGATGCAAAAAATTAAATTCAGTCATATCATCATCTAAACATCAACTTCTATTTTTCCATCTAAGTTACACTCTTACTGCTACTCTTCATTTTAATCAGATCTTCACCTTCCTCCTACTCAGACTCTCTCATTGTGGCTTCCATCCCTACCTGACACTCTAAATATTTTTTTTTAATGCAATTTGACTTTCCTGAGCCATGTCTCCCATTCCCACGGAGTCGTATTTGGTATCATCATACCAAACATTTTGCCTTTAACCCATATCCCCCCCTTGTTCTGTGTTAATGTGCTAACTGGCCATTTCCTAGTGTTACGGCTTATTCCTGGAATGTTCCCCAAAGCCTCATGTATTTGGGTGTTGTGGATGATCTATAGATTCCACGTGCTGTTAGGAGGCGGGGCTTAGTTGGGAGGGGGGGTGACTAGCGCAGTGTGATGAATCACTAAGGGTGTGGCCGGAAAAGATGTACTCTTACCCAGCTTCTTCCCAAGCCTTGATCCTTCCTCCTGTGATGACCATGAATAGACTGAGACCTCTGAAAAGGGAGGTAAAAAATAAACCTTTCCCTCCTTAAATTGTTGGTCTTAGGTATTGTACCCAAGCAACGAACAAGAATCTAAGACACCCAGTGAGGATTCCATAAAAAATCAACAACTCAAAATCTCCATGATTTAACTAATTATTGTCTACCTATTGTTTTTTTGAAAATAGCACTTTTATTAGATGAATACAATAACAAATACCTGCTTGTTTAAAAACCTGAACAAAGTTCAAATAATAATGCATGAGTCGCTACTGTTTTCCACTGCTGGGGATACTCCAACAAAGCACAGATCCCTAGAGTTACCAGACACAACTCTTGAGAAATGCTACCTTTAGACAATAATGTGACATTAACTTAACATGGTTACCAGTCCAAAAGGACCCTATCATCTAAATATTGTCTCGTTAGCCCCATTTGAGGTCTTTATTCATGAGTCCTAGTCCTGATAGGCTTATTCTATTCTGTCTTTACCTAATAAAACTCTCTCACCCTTTTTGTTTTTAAGCACTTTGGGTATTGTTTTGGCCTAGTCTTTGCTGCTAGAATATTTTCTGCCAGGCCACTCCCTCCTTATAAATTAGTGTGCTACTGTCTGATGACTCTCCTAGGAAACTAATATTTCCACTTTGACTGCCTAATATTTACTTGTTCACCATCTCTTTCCTTCACAGAATATAAGTTTAATTCAGCAATGAATTTTTATTGAAGATACCATGTTGGTGTCTTCAATATCTAGAATAGTAATTACAATACAATGAGTCTGCAACAAATAAATCTTTGTTGAGAACTTGAAAAAATGCTAATGACCCTCGGTCTTCTTGTTGGCAGTAGAAGACTGGAGAAGAAATGGAAAAAAGAATAATATTTTGGAGTGCTTGAAATTTAAAAAGAAAAGTATGAGCAATACCGCACAGAAAAGGTCAAAGTTTAACTATGTATATTAAATAAATATATTAAATACACATAAACAAGATTTGATGGTAAAAATTAAGAATATAAGGTATATAAAAACAACTAACTCATAATGGAAAATTATAAAGAATAAGGTGGAAATGACAGTAAGCAGAACACTACCTAGAAAACTTCAAAATCTTGATTATTCTCTTTGATTACGCTCTTTGATTAGGGAGTAGCTCTGCTACAATGATCACACAGCTTACAACGAATCCCATATATTGAGTTTTAACTTTGGGCCTTGCATCCTGATTGATACTTTACGAACCAGGAAATCACCTAAGACTTTTCTCTGCCTCAAATTC
The DNA here is from genome assembly GCA_004027205.1 of Ctenodactylus gundi. Taxonomy (NCBI): domain Eukaryota; kingdom Metazoa; phylum Chordata; class Mammalia; order Rodentia; family Ctenodactylidae; genus Ctenodactylus; species Ctenodactylus gundi. Next base: position 47,288 of record PVKB01003160.1, on the reverse strand, counting down.
ATGCTTCTTAGCCACCAAATCCTACTGAACTCCAGAAGCTGAAGCAGGAGGATTACAGTGAATTTGAGGGCTACATATAAAGTTCAGGACTAGCCTGGAGTGAGCCCCTGTCTCAAAAAGAGAGACAGAGGAGGGACAGACAAACAGGACCAACAGAATCTGTTTGTAGGTTACATGTAGAGGCAAGAAAAAGGTAAGAATCATAGATCTACTTTCTGTGTGTTTTAATTGGTAGCATCATTTCTCAAAATACAAAGAGAAGAAGTTTAGAGGTTGTAGGAAATCAACAGGTCTCTTTTAAGCATGAACCGTTAAAAAAAAAAGTTCGTTTGCCATTATAGAATAGATGTCAAAGAGCAGATGTGCTTCTAAATCTGGTGCTCTAAGGAAAGGTCAGCTGGAGATCACAGTGAGAGTCATCAGCCCTGTACACAAGCACTTAAAGCCACAAGATTAGGTGACATCATCTAGGGGAAGCGTGGAGACAATAACAAAGGGTCATTTTTTCACCCACTTCTCTTTAATGAATCACCACTACATATGCTTTGCACATTTTTTCTCTTTGAGGTTTTCACCTTTTTTTTTAATCATCAGGAAGATGGTTTAAAATATTAATAATTTAACTCCAAATTGAGATAGTAGTCAAATCTAGCCATCTTTTCCACTATGGATTCTGGGGTTAGTGTCAGGCTTTAAAAAGGTCCCTTCAGTGGGCTGTGTATGTAACTCAGTAGCAAAGCACTTGCCTAGAAGGTATGAGGCCCCAGGTTCCTCCTCCCATACTATGAGAGGGAGGTCCTGTTTGTCATCCTGAAACAATTGGGATATCCATAAAGGTAGAGTACAGGACAGGCCTAATCACTGTCCCTGTCCCCATCTCCTCCCTGAGCTTTAACTGTCGAGAAAGTCAGCAGCGGGCTGAATTGGAACCAAATACATATTAACAAAAAGCTCAGTAACTTCTGTGATAATGTGCTCACTGCTAAGACACCCAGATTGCACCTGAGGCTAAAACAGGCTTTTCTCAGTCTTGGCTTGGGAGTACCAGTGCCACTAAGAAGACGACAGGAATTCTTAGCCCACAAACTACCCTACAGGTCCAGCCAGAGTAGGACAGAAAGGCCAAGAAGGCCAGGGTCAGACTTAGCCTTAGGCTTGTCATTCGAGCAAGCTCCCAGATGCAAGTCTTATATAAAAGGAAGAGGACAGACATGTTCTTGCACACGCATATCATGGTCAGGGCAGGAGAGAAGGTGTGGGGTTTGTTTCTTCTCCTTCATTCTTTCATCCAGGCGATGCTGGAAATCCAACCCAGAACCTCTCACGCTAGGCAAGCCATGGAACTACACCCCCAACTTTTATCTTGTCTTTAAAGTAAACTCTGCTTTCTAGAAACTGGACCCAGCCCGGAGAATAAGGGTCTCAGCCATCCACATCTCTTTCCTTAGATGTAAGAGGTAGGAAGAAATACAGCAAATGAAAGGATAGGGGGAATTTTTTTCATATTAGCTACAGAGAAATATTATTTGGGAAGAAAAGAATAGTCTCAGTAGAACCCACACGAAATTTTCTACCATTAATTTCAGACATCGTCACATATAAATAAAAAATACCATGAAAACATCTTCACCCTTCAGAAAAATCAGCTGAGGGTGATGGCTGGGAAAAAGCTTTGGCCATCTTGAGGCGGACATTTTTATGAGCTAAGTGAACTTGGTTATTTTGTAAAATACTTCTCAGCATGGTGCAGTCTATCAGAATTTACATAGAGCTGAGATTAGACTGCATCTACTTTGTTCAGCAGTAATCCCAGGCAGAATTGCGGCAGCAGCAGCAGAAATAACTATCCCGGGACTGTGCTGGACACAGGGCACAGTGTGAAGAACTCGGGGAAGACTGTAAGGTTCTACTCCATTTCCAACAACTACTCATGAAAATCACTATGATGCCTTTCAAGAAAGAGGATGGGTATTGAGGATTGTGTTTGACAGCATTACTATTCTTTTAAATATCCCACTTTCCCTTTCTGCCATGTCCTTCCCTGCAGGAGGATTCTATATCATTCTGTGTGGCATTAGCTTCAGCTTGGTGACTTGTCCATTACACACAGGCAGAAGTGATATTTATTACATATGAGGAGAAAATTTCGGAGACAGTATGTGGTCACTGGGCTCTATTTCCCTCACACAGGAGAGCAGCGACTGTCAAATTAGAAAAACAGGTATTTCATCCTCTGGGAGCCACAGGGAAGGTACGAGCAGAGCTTACCTGACCCATGATGAGCATGAAACTTGAGCAAAAAATGAATTGTTGGATTTTTGAGTCCCTTAGATTTGGAGGTGATGAGTTATCAAAACACAGCCTAGCCAAGCTAAAGGTAGGGTACTAGAAATGGCAACCTTTGCAGTGGCTATGATTCGGTCAGCAAATGCACCTGAAGCAAAGTGTTTTGGTGAAGCCATATACATGCAAAAGGCTCTCGTTGGTAATGCAACAAGGACTTGAGCGCCATTACCCAGGGGAAGGTAAGCTGCCCGAGCAGGCAGTGTATTAGCTCATAAAAGACAGGCTCTGCTATAATAATAACTAGATCCCTAGATATGAGAAATGTCTAAATCAAGGATTCATTTTTCATGCCCACAAGTCCAGGGCAAGTTGAGCACTTGTCTGGATTGCTGGCCTCCAAGCAGTGCCTCGGGCTCAGGGCTCAGGCTATCACTGCCAATCTGGAGACCTTTATTTTCAGCCACATACTAGAATGAACACACGGAAGAAAGGGTTTATGGCTTTACCTAAAGAAGCCATGTTTTCTGTGCACATCCATGACAGTCACCTCCAGATGCAGCAGAGCTGAAAACAAAGTGTTTCTACGTGACCAGGAGGGAAGTAATGTGGCTGCATGGACAGTTAGCAGTTACATTTTTCTAAGTGCTACAAGAAAGCATAATGTTCATAAAGGAACCAAATGAGAAATGATCTAAGTGAGACACTTTTAAAAAGCTCTGCTGTCACTTGGTGATAGTAGTTACCAGGGAAGAAGGGATCTCGGCTCCAGGCCTTCAGGTAGGTAAAAGTGAATGGAATACAATCAAAATCCAGTGTTGGTCAGTTAGGACCCAGGATGTGTCTGCGTGGAAGAGCCAAAAGAGCTTCCTGCTACAGCCACAGGACCCGATGTAGACAAGGGAGCACTGCAAAAACACAAGGGACAGACATCAGGCTGCTGAGGGCACTGCTGCAGCAGTAGACAAGCGCCACTAGGGAGAGGTGCAGGACCATCTCCAGCCACAACCCCAGGTGGTGGTGGAAATAACCACACTACAGTGCTTTCCATGTTGAGCACTGGAAAAGGGCTGAGCCCTTCTCTGCAACCAGTAAATCCAGGAATTGGAGAACTTAAACGGGAGAATATCAAAAAAGAAAGGAAGGAAGGAAGGAAGGAAGAAAGAAAGAAACTGAGGAGCACCTCAGGCAAAAAATAAAAACAAAATGGTGGCTCCTATTTGAGTAACAAGTTTATGGAGCAAATTCATTTGGCTCACTGAAAGAACAAAGCATGGGAGTAACAGACACAACAGCAGAAGGAGAGCTTCAGAATGGAAGATATTTAACATGAAAAGCCAACAGCTCACTTTTATTAATTTTAAGTCATTAACCACCAGTCTTGCAGCACTTTGAGCCAGGTAGGTCAGCTAGCCACACTTCCCTGTGAAGTGATTCTACTTTAGAAATTCTGGGTCTGTACCTCTTTGGGTATCTTCCCAAAAGAGTTGAAGTCATCACCCAAGAGAGATACATGTTTACCCGTGCTCACAGAAGCACGATTTATGAAAGCCAAATCTTGGAAGAAGCCATTATGTTCAGCAACAGATGGTTAAAGAAGAATACATACGCGCATACACACACAATGGTGTAATGGAGTACTACTGTGCCATGAAGAAAGACAAATTTGAGTCATTTGTAGGAGAATGGGTCCACCTAGAGACCACTATGCTTAGTGACATGAATCAGACGCAGAAGTTTAAATAGTTAATGGTTTCTCTAATAGGAGAAAACCAAACCATAAAAAAGTAAAAGAGAGATGGAAGAAAGTATGAAGATAAACTTGGAGAGAGGGGAAGGTGATGTGGTGGCGGAGTAGGGGAGATTGAGAAGGAGGGACGGGAAAAGGGATGTGATAAATATTTTAAAAAGAAAGAGAAAGCAGTTCTAGAGAACAGAGCAGCATTTCCATTCTGAGCACTCGGAGGCGGGCGGAGGTGAGAGGGGACCCTTCCATTACGTAATTAAAGTACTTGTATGACTGTGGCCATCTGATCAAAGTTCTTACCTATACAGGATTTGCATGTGAGAACACTTTCAAAGGTTGAATGTAGAACTTTGCAAAAGACAGCAACAGCAGGGCGGGAAGCCAGCCAACCAGTCCCACGGGACTGGAGTGCAGGCCTGGAGGCTCACTGGCTCCTCGCCAACTCCCTTCTTCGCTCAGCTCAAACAGAAACCCAAGTGAAGGTGCTTCTCACCTGCGGGTTGGCCCTGCACAAACCCCAAATGCACATCTGATCAAATATGTAAAGGCCTTTTACACAGAGAGCCAACTGGCTTAAACTTAACATTTTCCTGGGAAACTGCAACTCTGCCCAAGAGCACGACGTTCCCCAGGGAGCGCTCAAAATCTGTTTTCTCTCTAAAAAGGAGGAAGCACGGGCATACGAGTGCTGACCTGTCCTTCATCTGTTCGTCAATTCAACTGGTTGTCTTTGTGACTACTGCAGTCATCTAGGTGGGACCAGGTCCCCTGGTCCATGCTGGGCAGCACCCACAGTGTACCTGATCTCAGCCTCTGACCTTGGTTGACGGGCTCCAATCCTCCCCGGTGTCACAGGCTAATGGACTCCCCGCTGGCAGGTCTAGTGTTCCTGTGTCTGCTCCTTCACTGAGTGGAGGCTAACCTCTCTAGCTGTGCGTCAGTCTTAAAAGTATGAATTCACAGTGCTTTGGTCAAAAAAAAAAAAAAAGTAAGACTTACAATCAGAGCAGGCCATCATGCACTGGAGTGACACCACTCTGGGATCAACTTACAAGTGATTTTCCTAACTATGGTCACACCCGCCAGTATCACACTCCACTTCAGCGGCAGTCTCTGCCACCCCCCTGAAGGTCTGTTCCTGTACTCGCAAGCTGTGGTTTCTTTTGTCCAAATGCCCCTCAGGAAAGGCTCTCTCCAGTTAGCCGTGGCAATCCTAACGCAAAAAGCATCCCTTCCCTGTGGTAGTAAGGCAGGTTTTTCTAATGTAGGCATATAAATTAAACTCCTGGGCACTGAAGCTGTACAGCCTTCCTTCACACTGAGTCTGACTTGGGGAGGAGGAATAGGACATGATATTTGCACCATGAACAGTTGTGTATTTGGTAGGAGGAGAAGCCAGTGAGGAAGCACATTTGTGAGCTAAGTGACATTAGGATGCTTTCTAGATTACAGCCCAGAGTAAAGACGGTTCTTGGTAAACCATAATTGTTGCAAAGAACCAAGGAAGTCCCCCACTAGGATTAGGGGTAGCACCTTCTGAAGACTTACAGCAAAGGCAGTGGGGTAGAGAAAAACTGAGCTGGAAGGAAAGGAGAAAACACATTTTCACTTGGTTATTTGGTTTTCTCTCGGGACATATGGCCAGTATTATTACTTCCATTCATAGTTCTATGACAACTGTCCTTTCTCTGTAGTTCCCTGAAGAGAGACATCTAACTATAAAGCAAGAATTTCCATGAAAGCCAGAAAATGACCTGAAATAACTGCATTGTGTTAGCAAACAAAGCACCTACAAAGACAAGTTAGAATGTATGAAATAGTAGATGAAGTTAATACTAGACAATGGCTTCAACGTACTTTAGTTTTCAAGACGCAACTGGGTATTTTGTTACAAAAAATACCTAGGTTCTTCAGAAATTTCCCAAAGCCAACTACAGAACCAAGAGGAGAAGCCCACTCTTTTTATTTACATGCTTCATAAAACTGGTGAATAAAAAGGGTGCCCTTGCCTTTCCCACCTGTCGTCTATCTTTCCTTACACATCCAACTTCGTAAGATGTAGATCACCTTACAGAAACAGGCGTACGTACTGGAGAAGTGGCTGGAGGTAGACTTGGGGAACTCTGCAGGCATCCAAAGTCATCAACATTTTTCTAAGTTGGTGGAATGTGACACGAGACAAGTTATGGCCTTAGCCAGAAGTAGAAAGCACTCTATTTGATCAATATCGCTTATTGATCAAGGTGGGCAAGATAGATCAGATTTCTCAAGCTCATGAAATGTCCCTAGAACACTGATTCCCTGAAGCTCAACTGTGATTCCATTGTCCCACAGAGAGCTTATACATTGCTGTGAGTCTCCCTGGTCGGTCGGTTGGTTTCTCTCTCTCTCTCTCTCTCTCTCTCACATGATCTCACTCTATAGTCCAGGTCTGGAACACACAGCAGCGCTCCTGCCTCAGCCTCTCGTGTGCCATCATGTCCAGCTTATCATACATTGTCTCTATTAGACAACATCTCAGCTTCTCCAAATACGGTTTCTCTACTCCCTCAACACAAGTTTCTTCCATTTAATACAGAACATCCTACCTTGCGTTATAAAGGTCAGAGTCAAACCAAAGAGTTTCACAAAAACAATCACTACCTTGTTCCCTATAACCTCTCTACCCCATAACCTTCTCAAAAAGAAAAAAAAAGTAACAAAGGATCTTGGCTTGAATAGAAATTGATTAAACTTTTTTTCAGTTTCAACACCACTTCTTTTAAATTCTTGGTTTCTATGACCTTTCAAGTACAAAATAATTAAATGCAGAAGTTGCAAAGATTGAAATAGCTAAATCTGAAAGCCATTTAATGATTTTGCCAATTCTTATTTATGGGGCACCTGACAATGAAATTTTGGAGATTCCCTGCCCACAACCAGCACAGCCATACCTTACCAGGAACACTGGTACATTTTTAATGATAAAAGCACTATGACTCAGAGCCAAGAAATTTCTCATGAGAATTTTATTCCAGGCCTAAAAGCTCACCGAGGAATGGTCAGGGAACATGTTGAGATGCACTGGGGATGCATGGGAAGACTATCAAATGATTAAAACACATGCGCACACCCATGCAGATGTACAAACATCACCAGGCTCCACAGCCTGGATAGCCCCAATCTCTACAGCCCTCAAGAGAAAACATCTTGTATTTACCCAAATAAAATAATACATGTACCCAAAGCACAATTTCCAAACCACGGAAATTCCTGAGGAAACAGAGATGATGCTTGTCTCCCCACTTGGTCCACAGCTCAGCCTGATCCTCTCTGGATGCGCGGCTCTTAGCCCTAGGCCCGACCTCTCCTTCCAATGCAGCCTTTCCCACTCTGCATAGCCGCCCTCGAAGCACCATTAACCCGAAGCTGTCGTGTGTAGTGAAATGTCAAAGTTCACAAAGGAGCATGGTGGAGCTGCAAAACTGATGGAAATTTTAGTCACTGCTGGTAAAGTTCACCGACCACCTTCACCGCAAATAATGCCCCATATGCCGAGGATTTCATCAAGCTTCCTACTGAATGCTTGTTTTTCATTTTCCAACCTTCTCTCCCTGGCTATCCATATCTACTCAGTGTTATCATTTTATTACACAGGGTAATTCTCCCCCTCCTCACTTTCACTCTGTTTTTCTGTTTCACTTTCTCATAAAACTGTTTATCAAAACAGCCATTAAGTTGACTTTTAAAATAGTTTCAAGTTATACCTATGGAAGGTAAAAACAACTGTACTTTTTAGGTTTTGTTTTTTAATATTCTTTTCTCACTACACACACAGAACCATCATTGAAATATTCTAGAAAAATATTTACTCAACTACTGAAGAGATTACGTTTACTTCTGACAAATGGGTTTGGGAAAGGTGGGAGTTTCTTGTGCATGTGTGTCTTTGGGGGTGGGTGGGGAGGTCAGGTGATTCTTTGCATCTGGGTTTGTGGGTTTGTATGTGTAGAATTAAGGATTGGCTCCAAGACCTTCACAATGAATTATAGCCCAAGATTTTTTTTTTTTTTTTGTATATAGGGTCCGACTAAGTCATTAAGTTGCCCACACCAGTATCAAACTGTGATCCTCCCGGCTCAGCCTCCCAGAATGCTGCAGTTTGGATCTTGAGTGTCTCCCAAAAGCCTCATGTACCTATGGATAAGGTGTACTGTTTGGAGGGATGGCTGCTTGGGGTTGACCTGGACAGGTGTGTGCTGGTTCCACCTTTGCTCCTGGGCTTGGTTCTGCATTCTGCCTTGTCATGAGAAGCTGTCTCCAGCTTTGGTTCTAGCCCTGGACCTGGTCCCAGCCCTGCCATGTGATTCTACCATTTTTGAGTCACCTACCCATGAATGGACTATGACTTTCTGAAACTGTGCAATTAAAAAATATCTTTCCTCCCTAAAATTATGCATGTTGGGTACTGGGTCTCAATGACAAAAACATAACTAAGACACTGGGAATACAGTGACTTAGGCCAAGCAGGAGATTATTTTCAATGAGCAAGTCCTATTATGCAATTTAAAAAACATGTAATGTTAACAGAGACAGAATATTGAGAGTAATCCTTGACATCTTCCATCAAACCCTCCTGGTCTACAAGTTCTACTTAGAGGATCACACCGCTATCTACTTTTTTCTATTGTAATATCACCAACTCTAACTCTGACCCACTGGTTCTAACTTTGGTACCACACTAGCCTGCTAACGAGTTTCCATAGAAACATTCCTGCAATTCATTCTCTATACAACAGAGTGCTTTTAAAATCATCCCACATTACCCTGAAAAAAAAATTCTTTGTAACCATCAGTAGCATCCAAGTCTCTTCTTAGGGTCTTATAGGACGAGACCTTCACTTTTCTCTCCAACTTCCTCTTTGGTCACTATCTCTTGCTCACAGAGCTCTATGTACAATAGTCTGGAGCACATGAATCTCACCCCTACCTCGGGAGCTCAGTAACCTTTGTTTGGACTGGTGTTCACTTTAGGGGCACCTCTTTTACAAGACTAAGCACATTATTTGAAATATGTCACAGAATTATTCTCCACTAAGACTCAAACAATCTATACATTACTTATAATCTGTACCTTTAAGGGGAAGTAAAATCCACACAGCAGAACCTAGGTCCTTTTGGTTCCCAAGTTGTATCCTTTACAAATTAATACCCCGTAAGACCAGACTACATATGCACAAATAAAGAAAGGAACAAGCACCTTTTCTTTGGAAGATATTGCACCAGAAGCTTTACAGCTGGGTGTGAAGGTATGGCTTGTGCACTCTTGGGTCATACCTTCAAAAGGAGAGATTAAACCGCAAACTAATGCAAAAATGTTACAAGAACCCCCAAAAAGAAGATGTACTGATGAAACAAACCCACGGCTTTGAAAATAACTTTGTTTTTGAGGTGACTACTAATATATAGATGAGAGATATTGAAGAGCACAAATTCCAATAATCTGGCTAAGATGAGCATACCAAGTACAACACACCTGGCAAGTGCTGTACCAAGCAATTTGCTAAAGGAATTTGTATAGTATACCTTAAAAGTGGGGACAGGCAGAATGGGGCCAGATTTTTGAAGGTTATAAAAACTAGATAAGAACAAAAACTTTTAGGTTTTCAAAGACAATACTGATGTGATCAAAGCACACTTAAGAAAAGGAATGTTGTAGTGGCATACAGGACCGCTGAAGGTACGTTAGTCGGCTAGGCGTAGTGTAACAAAATACCACAGACTGAGTGGAGATTTAACAGAAATTCATTTTCTTAAAGTTCTAGAAGACCAAGACCAAGATGGCAGCAGGGTAGCTTTCTTCTGAGGCTTCTCTTTTTGGCTTCCAAGTTTTCTTTTTCAAACTATGTGGTTACATGTTTTTTTTTTTTTTTTTTTTCTGTACGCATGTGTTTGGTGTCTTTCGTTATCTTAGTCTCTCTAAGGTATCAGTCACTTGTAATTTGGGCCCACACTAAGAACCTTGATTTAATTTAACCTCAGAAATGTTTTCTTTTCTACACTATAAGCGATTACCTAATGAATTATAAACATATCGTAAATAATTGCATTCATTTTTCCCATCAGTGCCTCAACAGACCCACATCCAACAAGTTCAGGGAACTTTACAGCGCAAACCTCACACTCTTATTTTTCTATGGACGTATTTTTCCTAGTAATTTTCCTTGTTTCAGCTTTGTCAGTTCCGTAAGCTTTCTTACATTCCCTTTGCAACAGGAATTTTTTTTAATGTTGAATTACCAAGGACATAGTTAGAAATATTGCAGAGCACATTTCTCACAAGACATCTGTCCATGACCATACAACTGGCAGTAAACTGAGGGAGGAGAAAAGGGAAATGCTCATTCCAGGAGCCTATGCCTCATACTCGGGTTCTTCCCCACCCCCAGAATAACTTCTTTAATAATCCTCCCAAAATCACCAGCCTTCCCAACCCAGCTCCACTCGCACGCTGAATCACTCTGTCCACATTGTCTCTCAGCATCAATTGCTTGCTGATTTCCCTGAACGCCTTTCACCGAGACAGTCCCACGGCCAAGGCAGTGGCTGCTTGGGCGCCATTCCAGTGGATTCCGTGAAACCACCAGCTTACATCTTGAATCTTATTAACCTTTAGATACACTCTGCCTCGTGACAAAGTCCGGGTTGAGTATGTATTTTGTCTCCCTTTGTAGGTCATCAATCTGAAATCAAGATGTCTATTTTTTTAACGAGGCCCTCAAGCGTGTCACAATGGCAGGGACATCATGTTGATAATGTATCGCAAAAAAGTTTTTGGTGTCATCAATTACTGCTTTCAGTGCCGCTTGAAATGGCAGAAAAGTGAGACGAAGCAAAAATAGCAAAGGCTAATAATGGGAAAAGGGAAGCTGCAGGTCCGAGAAATAACCTCAACCTTGTCTGTGTGGAGCTTCACTATGACACAGGAAAGCAGCACATGACATTGACCACAGAATGTTTAATACAGAGAGGAAGCCAGCGGGAGGGAGGGAGGGAGGGAGAGTTGCTCCTAAAGCTATGGCTCGGAATACTCAGCCTCAGGCAAGATAAGCTGACAGTCCAGCAGACGACAACGGTGATAGGCTAGAGAGACAGAACAGAGGGAACCAAGCGGAGACCGGAAGGAAGACACAGTTGCTGAGCGCCAGCGCAGGGCCGTGCGCCGAACACTTTAGGCTCATTAGTTAACCTTCTCAAAACACCCATGAACCTAGTACACAAAGAAACGGGCTAAAAGAAGTCATCAACTTCCTGAAAGAACAATGCACAAACTACCGAGCTGAGAGACAATGTCCATTAAATTTGTCAAGGAAACCAAAGCTGATGACTCAATACTGTGCTTTGGGCATTGAGTAGGAGGTCCAGGCAGTGTTGTTAATAATAAACAACATCGTTATGGAAGATTATTTTTTTAAAAGGTGTGAAGTGCAAAGTAGAATTTAATCTCTAAAGAACATGAGCACAAATCTTTCAAGGGCACACGAGGATGAATGGAACTACTTTTTTTTTTTTTTTTTTTTTGAGACTGGGTCTCTTTCTCCCGAACTCACTCTGTTGCTTGGGTTAGCCTCAGACTCACAGCAATCCTCCTGCCTCAACTTCCCAAGTGCTGGCATTACGGATAGGTGGGTGCCACCACACCCAGCTTATGTAGTGCTGGGGAGTAGAACCAAGGGCCTTCTTGGGTTAGGCAAGTGTTCTAACTGCTGAGATAATATTTTTCTAGCCCTGGGACTACTTCTTAAGAGGCATAGAAGACTCCTATGCTGTCCATTTTGTTCCACAAAATTTAATAATTTACATAATCTTCCTCTTAATTGCTGAAATAATTTACTGAGTTCTTATAAAGTAAGAGAACTTAACTTTTAAACTTCCCTATCTGTCCTCTTTCATAACATTGTAACCGGACACTTCCAGAAAAACCAGAAAATTGCATATTTGTCTAACATATCTAATTCTTTAAAAAATGATGTCTTAAGTGAATGAAAAGACAGGAAGAGAATATTTGTAAAATGAATATCTGATAAAGGAATTGTATCAAAAACACATGAAAAAAACCTTAAACTCAACAAAAAGCAAACAACCCAACTTAAAAATGGCCCAAGAAATCTGAACAGATTATCAAGGAAGATATATACAGATGTCAAAGAAATACATGCTTAACATCCTATGTCATTAGGAAATTGCAAGTTAAAACAAGATACCACAACATACTAATTAAATGGTAAACATCTGAAACCCAGATGCCACCCAGTGCTGGTTCAGAATGTGCAACAGTTTCTTTCACTCAGAGCTTGTGAAAATAAATCCAAAAAAGAGACGCCATCTAGGAAGACAGCTTGGAAGTTTCTTTCAAGGCAAGACATACTGAGACAATCCAACAATCACACTGGTTGGTATTCACCCAAATGAATTGAAAACTTACATTGACACAAAACTCCGTGATGAATGTTGATAGCAACCTCATTCACCATTGCCAAAAAGTGAAAGCAATCAAGACGTCCTATCATAACCGAATGGATAAACATGTTACAAAATATTCACAAACTAAAATATCATTCAACAATAAAAAGAAATCAGCCACCAAGTTATGAAAAGATGTGGAGGAAAGTTAATACGGGTATGATTAAGTGAAAGAAGCCAGCTGGAAAAGGCTGCGCACAAGTGATTCCAGCTGGCTAACATATGAGAAAAGGCAGAAGTACATAGCGAAAAGACAGGTGGATGCCAGAAGTTCAGGGAAGTAGGAAAGATTGTGTGTAACAGAGTGGATTTTTAGGGCTGTGCAACTATCTCGCATGATGTTAGAATGGTAGACATAAGATATTAAGCATTTTCTAAAGCCACAGAATTCCACAACACAAAGGATGAACCTTAGTGTACCTATGGCATTTAGTTAAGAACACATAAATACTGGTTCCATTGCAGCAAATATGGAGCAATGCATATTTGGTGTAATAATTGGTAATTCTTATTAAGAATTGTATATATGTGGGCAGGAAGGGAAACATATATACCAATGAACTTTGTGCTTGTTTTTTTCTGTAAATCTAAAACTGTTCTTTAAAATTATATCATTTTTTAAAAAGTACAATAATTTCTAAGCTCAACAGCAAACCATGTGAAAATCTGAGATTATAAACATACATATTTGAAAGACAAAGATTAATTTTCCTTTGCCCTCTGAGATTGTATTTTACACTTGAAATAAATCTTAGAGTTATTTGTCATTTGAAAATATTGCTTACGATGGATATATATTTTTATATATATGAACCTACAATAAACTCAGGTCAGTGGAAATTTAAATTCAATGCCTCAAGCTTTTTATGAAATCATATTCTTTCATAATCTTGACAATAAAGAGGTATTCTTTTTGAAAAAGAGAAAGTGATATCCTTTTTGAAATATTCGTTCCATCTTTATACAAAAAAAAATATCTCTTATTTGGGTTCAGAACTGATTGTCTTTGTAGGTTAATATCCAAAAAAAAAAAGAGAAAGTGTCTGGAGACAACACAATTCTGTGTAGCAATTCAGTGAATCTGAGTCAAGTTACTCATCACTCGACTCCAGAAAACATGAAATACCTCCAATGGCCTTGCTGGAGTGTTAACGTTGCTTGTTATGAGTCTATGTGGTTTTATGAAAGGAGAGAAGAGTCGTTGTGTCACAGTGTTTGTGAAAACTAGGAAGAAAGAAGAGGAAGCAAAAGGAGTCCTGGAAAGCTGCACATCCAGCACAGAGCCAACCCGGTGGGGCTGGGACACTAGGGAATTTCCTCCAAGATGGGAAAGCAAAACACTGAGATGACACCATCCCTGGTTTCTAGTTCATTTACATTAGAAGTATTAGTTACAAATAGACAAGAGTGCTGGTATTGGAATGAAATATTTGGGTTCAAGGGTCCTCTTTTTTACTTTCTTCTCCATCCAAGAGAATTTTTCTTCCTCTATTTGGTTAAACAGTCCTGCTTTTTAACTGACTCACTCCTTTGAAAAGCTTTTCAATAAGGACACACGTTTACTTCCCGATTCAGGGTCATGCTCTTGGTTTTACATAGAAAGCATCAAGTATAGAAAGACCACAGCTCCACATTGCAGTGACAGAAAAATCTTTGTGAGATCATTTGAATTGGGACTGTCAACTTATTCCATGGTTCTAATCCCTTCAAGGAGGCCCTCAGGTGAGCATCCATTTTTCTTTGGAACCAGGGGCCAAGTAGGCAAAGTATCAAGGTCCCCCCACTCCTCGTAAATCTCTGATTTGTTCAGGATAGCAGAAGAGCAACCAGCCCTTCAAAGACTTTTGTTAACACACTTGACAGTCCTCCTGCAACCCCACATAGAAGTGAAACTGTTCCCCTCCCTTCTGATCTCTCGATACCCACAATTTCTTCATATTCTCTTTCTAATAGGCCTTTGCCTCCTCTAGGGAATTCAACACTGTATTCTAGCCATCTGACAGGAGGCTGCCAGGGGTGTAGACATTGCTAAGCTTTGCCTCTGGCATAACAAATGTAAGAAAATTAAAGCTGTGTAATGAACAGTAACAGCAAACTGGAATGTGGAAAACTGAAAGACGGAAGGACTAAAAAGAGATTAAATGGATAGTTCTTAAAAAGTATCAAAATCAAAATAATAAAAATATGTACCATATAATTAAAAATATCCAAAGAGCACTGCCTGATAAACAAAATCAGCAAAAAAATATGGAAAAAACGGAGTGTCATTTTTTGAAAGTTCCACAAGTGTCTTGAAATCCCACCCTGTCTAACGTCATTGGTTAAATGTACATAGAGTATAGAACTGAGCCAGAACTCTTATATTTGTGATTGTCTTTGTTTTGAACTATTGAGATTTGTAGTACTCACACATACGCAAAATTCATTTGATGAATGTTAAACAATGAAATTAAAATTACAATATTCATATTCACTTTTCATTAAATAAAAATATCTTTCGGGACATGTAGCAGTGCTTCTAAGGCTTCCTGTTAGGTTAAATAAAATATATGTGAATATATGAAGTTTTACTATGAAATAAATTCACCCAAACACACACAGGAAAGAACTTTCAAGGTAACTGTATGGTCAACATACGGTTCTTCTTTGGTTTAATTGTTCTTGCTTTGATATTTCTGGTATTCAGAAGTACAAAACAAGCAACAATCATTTTTTCAGGTCATCAGTTTGCTCTTTCAATAACCAAATGTATGGAACATAAATGTTGAACCGAATCCACATTGATCCCCTGGAATTTTTGCCACTTAGCTATTTTCTGCAAAAGTGAAATGTCTACAAAACCTATAGGTCTTTTTAGTTATGTACTTTAAAATGCTTATTTACTACAAGTGAACTATAGAAGAAAGTCATCATATACGTGTGAGAAGTTAGGATGGGTGTAAGTCACATTGGTACAATGTCTATGGGGACCGTCCCCCATTGATGTTTTAACACTCTATTAACCATTCTGAAAATCCCACAGAGCCTTGAAACTAGTTGTATAATTTGACCCTAGTCAGTGGTGAGTTTACTGGCATCACCCAGCATAAAAAGGGCAGATTCTGTGTGGGAGAAGAGGTAATTAACAAGTATGACTAGAGACTTGGGGGCTCAAGTAGTCAGAGCTAAAGTTTAACAAATAATTTCAGTTTTGAGTTGCTGGGGCCCTCCTGAGAATTAGAAAGCAGTATTTGGTGGAGAACAGGCATTATTCTTAAGACCTCCCACCAGAAGAGCCCTTAGATCAACTGCAAGGAGGAAGTGAGTGGCCTGACTGATGAGTCCTCGGAGTGTCTGGACAGTTTCTTAACGGCCGTGCTTTAGGGTTGGTGCTGAGTTTCTCTGTCATTGTCTAGTCATGGCTAAATCTTCTTCCCTCAAACCAAATTAAGGTAATAATAAAAAAAAGATTCCTCTATGTGACATCTGTTATTTATTAACTGGATAAAACAGAATTTTTAGTTCCTAAGTATAAAAATATAACACATTAATCAATACTTTTTTACTCCTTCTCCAAGACCTTGTTCAGATCTTGCCCACAGTACAAAGCCACCTTTAACTACTTGTAGTATGAAGGCATTCATGCTTCAGGGTGCCACTGGGTTTTATGGATATCTCAATATAGAAAAAAGACTAATTCATATCATGTTATGTGTCTCAGTTACTTTCTTGTTGCTGTGGTAGAATACCCAACACACACAAATTAACGAAGGAAAGACATATTTGAGCTCACAGTTTCAAAAGGTCTCACAGAGTCTATTCACTCCTAGACAGATGGAAAAGCTGAAAGTAAGTGGCAGAGACTGGAGAGTTGCTCACAGCACTGCAGACAGAGCCAAGTGAATGAAGAGCTAGTTGATGTCTGAAGACTCAGGCAAGGTCAGAGCTTCCCTGGGACGAAACTGAAACAACGGCTTTCCTTTCTTCCTTTAATTACTTCAAGCTGCCAGGTGGGCTCTCTACACTTACTTCCTGGCCTACAAGTCAGTAACACACCTGAAAGCTCTGCCCTGGGCATCACCCCAATCTGAACAAGTTGACACAATCTCTCCTGGTCAAACTCTGAGCATCTACCAATTCCAGCCAGGCCCTACCACCCAACAGCACACAAGTTCCACAGGTATCCACTACATCCAGACACATGAGGCTTGAGGGGCATTTCGGATCCAAACTATTGCATCATGCCTACCTCCTTTAGGAAAAAGTTATGTTTTATTCATATATTGCTATTGCTTGATTGGTTATAAAATCAATAAATATTCCTGGAAAAACACAATAGAAGAGCAAAATGAAGAAAAGAGAAAATGGAAAGGGGGAGAGAAAAGTACATATTTTATATTGCAATACTTATTTCTAAGGGACAAATTTTCATTCATCTTATGCTCAAATGGTTGTTGGAATGAGCAAAACTATACTTTCTCATGAGGTGAGGGGAAGAAGTCTTATTTCTTTTAATAAGTCTGTATCTCTACTCTGTATCTCTTGCTCAGAAATAGTTTAGGTATTACAAATGTCTTAGCTTCCTTCTGGGCAAGATGGCAGCAAAGTAACAGAGCTACATAATGTCTCCTCATGGACTCACTTAAAAAGTTGAGATTATAATTAAACTGTCTGCTCAAATTAGCTAGGAGAGGAAGGGGCACCTTAATAATTGAAAAGAAGCCAAGAGAAGGGCAGAAATCCCCAAGACAAATCAAAAGTGGAGGAAAAGAGCAGCCCAGGAAGCAGCGTCGGGACAACTGAGGGTGGCCATAAGCCACTGGCACCCATAGACAGAGGAAAGCCTGGAGCCCAGAACCTCTGAGGCCAGTGCGGATGCAGGGGAAGTAGGAACTGACAGCAGATGGTAGCCCCAGCCTCCAAAAATAAGCCTGCAGGTACTGCATAATACAAACACAATGTGAGCTTTCGGTAGAAAAGGCCTCCTGGAGCCTAGATGAGAAGCAGTGCTCAGCAGCCGTAATAGTCAGTGACCTATGCGGGAGCCATTTTAAAAAAAGAGCCTGAGACTGATCTGTTTATAGTTAAAGAAGGCTCAGACGAGCACATCAGGGGTTTTTGAGATCACTTGTAAACAGTTCCTAGGAAAAAATTGGCATGAGAGACAGCTGTGGAGAGAAGAGAAAGGCCGCTGACCTCCTAAACCTCTCAGGTATACTGGAGCACCTCTGAGGGTGCTAATACTCCAATGCGTGCAGACTCCACTTTTTTTTATCCATTAACATGATTTTAATACTCTACATCACAAGCATAAATACAATAGCTATCAAGTGCTAACTTTCATAAAAGGATTAAGAATTCCATTCTGAAGAAAAGTCTGACGTATCTGCAGCTCCTGAGTAGCCTACATGTGGTGTGTGGTGTCTGTCTTTTGGTAGAGATGTGCTCTTCTGGCCTTTTGGTTACTTCTTGGAGCTATTCGAGATGCTATCATTTATCTCCTTTCTACTTATGTGACCTAGAGTTCATATCTATTCATTGCAACAATATTTACATTAACATTTAATATTATTTTCCCATTTTGAAAAGGAAATCATCGAGGAGCAATCCCTCAAAGTCACCTTACTATGAAAATAAATTTTTTGTCTTGCTCCATCATGGGCCCAAAGTGGCCCTATCATATGTTAGCCTTCTATAAAATTGTTTCCCTCATTCACATATACATATGTGATACATAATGGTTACGATGAAGTTGGGTATTTCGTACACATATATATTGTGTCAGCATTACAACAATCCCTTTCCTTTCCCATTTTCGGCCCTCCCATCAAAATAAAAAAATGTCAAATTCCTGTATTCTGGATTTCTCATATTAGAGAAACCATGCAATATTTAACTTTTTTTTGTTTGGCTCACTTCACTAAGCATGACCGTCTCCACTTGTGACCACTGACTTACAAAAGCTTCAAATCTGACTTTATGGAAGCTAATACTCCATTGTGTACATACTCCACATTTTTTGAACCCATTAACATAATTTTAATACCTTACATCACAAGCATAAATACAATAGCTATCAAACGCTAACTTTCATAAGGGCAGTATTAGCCCTGTAATAAATCTTTCTACTGAGTTCAATCTGCACTGATAGATGCTACTACTCATTTTAGAGTAATAATTAAAGGACAAGCCGAGGACCTAAGAACTGTTATAAAGGGACTTGACTTGAAAATTCAGCCCTAATAATATGACAGCAATTTTTACACTTCTAGAAAACACATGTCTTGAAAGTCTCAGTAATTAGTCAACATCTTTCTTCACTACTGGGGTCTTAACATTTTCATCCTATAACCTAAATGACTTAAGACAATAGATCATGGGTCAAGAACATAAAATTCAAGAACAATTCTATTTTTCCTTGGATCCAGAAGGATTTACTTATTGAGGAAAGAATGACAGTGTCCTCAGTACGGTCCTCCCACGACTTGGATATCCACAAGTAAGTTAAATGGAGATGCTAGAACAGACGTGCCTAATAGGCTTCCTGTCACACACCTACTGTATTCTCATGACAGTGACAGCCTGGAGCAGGTGATGAGCAGCATCTTGAAGCTATGTTTCATCTTATCTTGAAGCAACACGACAATTAACAATGTCAAGGACACGGAAGTGGTGATGTGAGTTCATCTTGGCTCTATCTTCTTGAAAATTTAACCAGACAAGACCACGAAAGAGTATAGACTATGAGAAACTCCCTCTCCTGTATTTTGGCTGATACTTTTATTAATGGCCCAATGTTTACTCTCAATAGGCCTACTAAGATTTGAGCCCCAAATGATTGAACACCACGAATTTTTTTTAAATAGACATGAGAATTAAAGACATAATGTCAAATGTTTCTAGTAATTTCCTCATCATGTACCAGCTGACTAAATGAAAACTCAAGTCCATTTGTAGATCATCTTAAATGACAAGTGAGAATAAAAAAATTGGGAAAGATTCAAAGAGCCAAAATCAACTGCTTCTTCGTAGTTTATTTTGTTTAAAGAAATGGTAGATTCTACTCCCAGAAACTACCATGTACAGAAGTAGGCAGTGTGGTAGTGCTAGCCACTGGTGTTTCTTCTTTCTAGTCATATTGTCCTTTTGAGCAAGGGTCACTCTTACTCCTAAGAAGAAAGTCAGTATGACTCACTTTCAGAAACTGAAAGTACAGCATGTCCACATAAGCAGCACTGCTTACTATAAAACCACAAAACCACATCAGACTAAGTCAGCTGCTCAGGAAGGAGAAGAGGCAGTGGGCTAAACACACTCACCCCCTTTCTAGACTTTTAGCCTTTAGGAAGGCACATTGGGCTTCTTTGCTAAGCAGAGGCTAGTTACAAAGTCACATGTTACATACCACTTACAGAGGCTCTTTTACAGAGGCCCTCCCAAGGCCCCCTGTGAAGCAGTGAGGCTCTGGTTTCATTGTCTCAAACCTTTGTCACTTTCTTCCCCTAGTTTTAGTCCAATTTCTAAACTCCCACTGGCTCAGTTAGTGAGAGACCATCTGGGGAATGGCCCAAGGAAGGGAGGCTTTGCTCTACATTGGGTATTGTAAGGATTTTAAGATTGAGAATCTTAATTCTTAACCAAAAATATCAGAATTACAAAGCTGGAGTAGAGCTCTTATCAGTAAAGTAAAAACACTCTCTCATATTAAGAATAATGACATGTTTGGTTATTTGGTTTGTCTGTACTCATACTTACTGATGGACTGGCCATTTTTTTTTTTTTTTTGGTCTTGCTCCATGATGGTCCTGTCATATGTTAGCCTTTTATGGACTGGTTTCTCTTCAATAGAACACCAAGACCCAGCCATGAGTGCAGGACTGGCCCTACTAGTACCAGCGTTTAGCTGAAAAAGCCAGGCCAGCTCTTGTCTGTCAAGAGCTTCTCTGCTTTGAACTCTAGTCCCATGACATATACTCTTAACTCCCCACTCCCCAACCTCCGGTTTAAAATATTCCTGTTCTCCATTCCCTCTTTGAGACAATTTGTTCTCTCAATAGTATAAAAAGAAGAATTGGTCTCAGCTAACAAAAGTGAATATTCTGTCTTGCAATGGAGGGATGTTATGGTTTGAACAGGTATGTCTCTCAAAAGCCTCGTGTATTTTGATGTTGTGGGTTATCTATGGATTTCACATGGGGTGAAGAGGTGGGGCCTGATCAGGAGGGGTAGATTACTGAAAATGTGGTAGATAACTGAAGGTGCGGCATATTACTGAGCATGTGGTCTGAGAGAATATACTCTTGCCCTGGCTTCTCTTCAAGGCCAAGTCCTTCCTCTTACAATGTCACAAGCAACTAATCTCTGTCAGACCCTTTCTTCCAGCCAGTGGGTGGGGAGGATGCCGAGTGTGAATATTACTTCTCTTCACAACACTCTGCTGCCATCTGGTGTTAATTCAACAGGTTAACTTAACCAAACAGAACGCTTAGAGTTGCCACTGACTTTCTGCTTCTACAAACCCTCACGTGGACACACAGGGACCCAGACACTCCACACATGGCCACTGGGATCTTTCAAATCACCCGGAAGAGGCCTATTGGCTACGATTTTGAAAATGAGTCTTTACGCCCCCTTCCCTCTTCTGCTTCTCCTGAGCCTTAATATTTACTACTATTTATTATAGGAAGGAAAACATCTGAGCAGACAGAACCTAGTTTTTCGCTGAGAGCCTCTGAGGAGGCTACAAAGGCAATTCACGTCAGCCCTTCAAAGTTAGTGAAGCGGAATTTCCCGAGGACAGCTTCCTATCACCATACTTGTGTCTAGAGTTGGTCTTAAGAAATAAACGCAATACCAACATTCATAAAGAAAGATTAAAAATGCCCACCCATTTACTTTCTGCTTACATTAGTTTATTGAATATTCAAAATAGCTCTATGAGACTGTTTGTGTGTCTATATACATACATTCACATTAATTCTATTGTACATATCATGATATATTGATCTTGTAAACATTATAGAAAGGTTCATTCAAGCTACTTAACATATCCAGCAAAAACATTAAAAAAATCTGTGACTCAGGAGAGAACTAAGACCTTCAAGAGAAACAGTCCTCTCATCGGCACATTGGCCTGGTTCTTGCTATCCTGACAAGATGTACCAGTTCTCATGTAGAATATAATTATTGTGTATTGCAAATACACACTAGGAAAAGTAACTGGGGAGGGGAGAGAAGCACTGATTGCTGGAGAAGTGAGAAGGGGAGGGAGAGAAATTTCTGGTCTTTCTCCTGGGCCAGAAACCTGGGGTTCCCTGTGTATTTCTAGGCAACCTAGCGCCCTTGGACCAGGTTTTCAGCCTCCATGGATTTACGGAGCACAGACCACCAACCAACTCTTTTCTTAAATCTGGAGAGCTGTAATATGAAATTAGGAGGGGAAAGGGCAAAAACTATCCTCTTCCAGTTCTATTTAAAATTAAGAAGCTATTGGAGATTCCCAGTCAAGATTGCAGCCAAGTAACAGAGCTGCATAATGTCGCCTTGTGGACCCACTAAAAAAGTTGAAAATAGTCAAAAACTGCCTATTCAATGTAGCTAAGACAGGGAGGAGCACCCCAACAATTGAAGAGAGGCCCAGGGAGGTCAGAAACCCTGAAAACACATCAAAAGTGGAAGTAAACAACAGCCTAGGAAGCTACTCCAGGCCAACTGCAAATGACTGAGCTGCTGGCATCTGCAGACAGAAGAAAGCCTACCTGGAGGCTGGAACCTATGACTGAGGTAAGCGCAGATCCAGGAGAAGTGGGAATTGACAGCAGCTGGTAGCCTCAGCCTCAAAAAAAAAAAAAAAAAAAAAAAAAAAAAAAAAAAAAAAAAGCCTGCAGGTACTACATACTACCAAGGCAATCAGAGCTCTCCCCAAAAAAGACCTCCCTGAGTGTAGATCAGAAGCAGTGCTCAGCAGCCATAATAGGCAATGACATAAGGAGGAGACATTTTTTAAAAGAGCCCAAGACTGAACTGTTTAGAGTGAAAGAAAGCTCAGAAGAGCGTATTGGGGCTTTTGGAATACTCTTAAGCAGTGAATGGGAAAAAAAAAAAAAAACTGGCATAACAGGAGAGAGAAAGGAAAGACCACTGACCCCCCGAATGGCTGCAGTGGGAGTGGGAACACCTCCAAGGGTGGAGAGCCCTGCCCTCAGGGAAGAAAAGCCAGGACAAGTGGGAGAGCTGTGCTGAGAGGGCTTGAGGTGAATAAGATGCCTCAGAGGCCATTGGACTCTTAGATCCTCCCTCACTGCCAGCTCCCAGCACAGAACTCAGAGGAATTTCAGCTCCCACCACCACACACACACTCATATTTGTTCAAAGAAACCTCTTAGCTAGGTCTTTAAGGTGAAATCCCTCAGCAACAGAAATGTGAGAAGACAAGGCAATAGAACACTCATAGAAATGCCTGAGACCCCAGGAATTAATGTCATGGGACCTGAAATAGTAGAACCCATAGGGAAGGAACTCAAAAAGCAAACAAATGAGTTGAACATCTAGTTCAAACAAGATATCCTCAAAGAAATGCAAGCAATAACCAGTGTGCTTAAAGAGGAACTTACTAAACAGATAGTGGTCTTCATGAATACAAAGCTTACTGAACATATAGAAGCCACAGATAAAAAGGTTAGCTGAGGTAAGTAAGTAAATGTAAGATATAAAGAAACATTTTGATAGAGAAGGAAAAATTCTAAAAAAAAATTTTTAGCTGAAATTCACGACATGGGAAAGCAGAGGAAGTCAACTCAAGTATTGTGAGAACAGAATTACAGGTCTTAAAGACAAAACTGATGAGGGAAAAAAATGTCATAATTAGGCACAACTCCAAAATTAGAAATGAGCAAAGTAGCTGATATAACACAGCTAATAGATGATTCAAAGAGAACCAATCTCAGAATATGGGTGGGAGATAAAGAGCAGAAGACAGCACTGAAGGTATAAAGATTTTATTCACTGAACTCAGGCAGAAAATTTCCCAAATCTAAGAAAATAAATGAATTTTCAGGTGCAAGAAGCTTATAGAACACCAAATAACCTCAACCAGCAATGAGACTCACCATGACACATCATAATCAAAATCCCAGAAATATAACATAAAGGGAGAGTATTAAAAACAGCAAGAGAAAAACAGACATTATTCTACCATGGCACACCCTTTCAAATCACCATATATTTCTCAATGCAAGTTTTAAAAAGCAGAAGAGCCTGGAGCAAAATCTTTCAAGCTTTAAAAGACAGCAAGTCTCAACCCAGTTGTTGTATCCAGCAAAATTACCCCTGAAAATTGAAGGGAAATTTTTATGACCAAGAGTCCCTAGGAAAGTTGGGACAACTAGCCCAGCATGGCAGAAAATACTGGAAGGATTGAGAGAAGCAGCATCCAAGAACAAGGAGTGAAGGAAACATCGAAAGAGAAAAGTATAACCAAAAAAATGGTATTTGAATCATTTGATTGGTATCCTAATAAAACACTACCAGTGTTCTCATAAAATCATAAAATCTGTTATTTAGACTATAATTTATCAAAGTTAAAAATCTGAAATAACTATGTCATAACACCTATTACTTATGTGTAATTTACTCTTGTGATCTAGAAGTTCATTCATTTAATGTAGCAATTCACTTATTCGGTCTTTGATGTAAGTTTAAGAAAACTGATAGATAACCTGAATGTCTTTTGAACGTACAAACTACCTTTCAATACTCAGCTAAGAAATTTGAAATTTAACTTCTCTTTCTCACATTTTTTAGCCTTATGAATTACACTGCTATAGCTCTTTTCTTATCTGGACTGGTGGGTGAGGCCATGTTAAAGAATCTCAACAAAGATATAGTAAGATAAAAAAAAAACTTTCATCAAATCATCCCAATAAAGGGCTCTGCTGAACCCAAGGAAGGGCCATCAAGATTTGGCCACTGCTGCCCATTCTAGGGGTGGGAAGCTGAGCTAGAGTGAGCATTGAAGTGAGTCAGATGCAAAAGATTAAATGTTAAATATTGCATGGTTTCTCTGATTTGGGAAACCCAGAACACAGGCATTCTATAGAACCAAGTGGGTGATAGTGGGAGTTGGGGCGGGTGGGGATGCTGTGAGAGAGCCAAAAATGGCAAAGAATTGTAACGTTGATGTGATATATATGTGTACAAATTACTCAAGTTCAGTGTAAACATTATGTATCTCATATGTATATTAATAAAAACGGGGGAAAATAAGTTGCTATTAAAATCTGTAGGTAAATAAAGAGTAATAGTATTTCAAGTGGAACCTAAAAGAGTAAAGAGACTTTTAACTAAACTTTAAAAAGAAAAATTGTAAGCCCAAAGCAACTCCTGAAGGAGTCTTTTTGTGCACTAGTAAACCTTCAAGGTCAGGGGAAATGGGAAATGCACACTGATGTATGAAAGACGTAAGAACGACACCAGCAATGGCGTGCTTGCAGCCCAGGCACCTTCTTTGACTGGTTCGCCTGGTGATTCCTTCCTGGTAGAGAAGAGAGATAGAGGGGCTCACTGGGCTAGAAGGGCTGGGAAGTGTCACTCCCAAAAACACTCTAAGGGACCTTTGTGTGTGTGGAAGAGGGAACTGGGGAAGGAGGAACTTCAAAGAACGCTCAGAATTGGATCTCCACTGTGACTAGACTAGGGAAGAACTCACAAGACTCTCCTGAATTGAGGCCTAACGCAATTACAGGCATGTTTTCAATGACTGATTCGCAGCTCCCTAAACTATAAATCAGCAACAGCGTTTGAATATCAGGAAGTTTTTGGTTTTGCTTCTTTTGAAAAGCAAAACATGGAGTTCTGGGCTTATACCAACACTTGGACAAGTACATCCAGTCCTTCCTGAGGGGTCGTGTCTGCTGGAATGCCCACCCTAACTATTACCATCATTTCATTTCCTTCTGGGAACATAAAGGCATTTGAGCCTTCGACTTCTGATCCAACGGCGGCTGCCCAGCCCCCTAGGACACGCTGTCCTATCAGCAAAGCATGGGGTACGGCAACTACCACCTGGAACTCAGCATCAGAGAGAGGCATGATCACAGCTCTGCGGACACACAACAACCCTTCACAGTGCTTAGGAATTCCCATAACTTGACAAATGTAGCTGCTCAATGTAATTTCCCATTACTTCCTTCACATATTCTGCACAGCAGCCCATCTGTGATAGTATTTACTGTTCCCTATGTTCCTCAAAGCTGTCACCTCTACTGGGATGCTTCATCTACATCCCACCTATACCATCTTTCATGGCCTAACTCAAACTCTGCCTCCTTTACAAACTCTTCTCTAAGTCCTATAACCAGAATTAACTCTCCCTTTCTTACTGTGGCACTATTTTATACACCAAAGATAAGATTCCCACAGTCTGATGTATATTATGGTCAGTTTTCTACCGCCGGTTGACTTGTCTACTGCTGAAATCAATGATCTCCTCTTACCTTTTTCCTTACCCCCTTTTTCATTTTTACCGACCTCTATTCCTAAGTATGTACTTTGACCACAATAGGTAGTAAGTGTTGAATATATTTTGAAAGGGTGACTGAGCAGACATTGGCTTCTACTGCCATCTGCCGACCAAAATGTATTTTGTTGAAAAGTACCATCTGAATCTGCAGAGCTCACAAACATTTCAAATCCATTCTTCTGTTCGGTTACTTCTTCACTTTATTGTTTTCCTCTCATTTTATGCTTTTTATCATTTCATTGTACTTATTTATCATTTTTCTAGATGATACACATTATCAGTAGTTAATACTACTAATGTGAAACAATATCTAGAACTCCCATTGCCAGGCAACTCAGTCCATGATAGCCTGTAGCCCTCACTATTTAAAACTAAATATTGTGGGTAACTGAGAACTGTGAGCAATTCAGAATGTAAGCAGATTACGGATGGGAGCCAAATGCAGGGAAAATCCACTCACAAGTGAGTTTCCATGTTTATTCCTCCATTTTCCCACTTTGACCCTTGGGTGGTTCCGCTGTAGAACCTAGCAGCAGGGATAACGAGCAAAACCCCCAGAGTAGCACTGCCCTCCTGGTCAAAGGACTAGGAAGAGGTTTCTATGAAAACTAGACCTAGAAAGATGGGGGGAAGGGCAGGGAATTTCCACTGGTATACTGGGTTTCTTGTTGTTTTGATGTGATTTCTTCTTCCATGCTTCTACCAAGGGTAGCCCCCAGTTATGAACCCACAATGTGGTGGTCACAGAACCTAAATCCAACTTCTGAGCAGAAGAACCACTTAGTGATATACAAAGCGTGAAAACGTTCTCTGTCTCTCCCTCTCTCTAATTCTCTGCTGTCTTGCTTCCCCTTAATTATGGGGAGTTGTGAGTCATAGTTACTAGGGAAAGAGCCCCTGGGAGTCAGAGTTTGGGGAAAAAAACACTAAAGGAGCTACACCTATGTTAAGGTCTGGATGATGTTTGCAGAGGCAACACTGGAAGCAGGACAGCAAAGTCCTTGGAAATAGAATTGATGTTGGAGCTGCCATCTGGAGAAAGAGAAATCTCACAGTATAGATACATGTAGCAGGGTTGGTGGCAGAGCTCAGAGGTGAACGCACTTGTCCAGCCATGGCAAGGCCCTAGGGTTGATTCCACAGCACCACATAAGCCAGTGTGGCACATACCCCTAATTCCAGCACTCAGGAGGCTGAGGCAAGAGGATTACTATGAGTTCAGGACCAGCCTGGAATTCAAAGAACAGGGAGGCCCTGCCCTTAAAAATATCTAACAAAAATAAAATAAAAACAATGCCCTACAGTGGATTTTAGCAGAACCTTGAGTCCCCGGTATAATTAAAATGTCTGAATACAATCCAAACCATCTGGCAACAAACACTGAGAAAATTTTACCTCCCCTTTGTGAACACACAATCAACAGATGTAGACAACCAAAGCATGGATATTAGACAAAGATTCTAAAGCAGTTACAAGCATTAAAACTGAGCTTCCAGAAGTAAACAGTCTTGAAATGAATGTGAACATAAAAACACAGCAAAGAAATCACAACTTCAAATTAGAGAACTAAGTGGAAATTTAGAACCAAAAAACACAAGATATGAAATACAGAATTCACTGGATGGTCTCAAGGGAGATGACAGAGAAAATCAACAACAAATGAATAGAGATGAACACAAATTATTCAATCTGAAAACCATACAAGAAAAGTACTTTTTAAAAAAGAGCCTCAGAGACACTGAGAAACATATCAAACCATCTACCATTCATGCCATTATAATCTTACAGAAAAGCCATTCAAAAATAGTGGCTCACAAGACAAAACTTAGGACATCAAAGAAAAAATGAGGTGATTAAAATATGAAATTTCTGTACACAACTGAAGTTTTCTCATTAGGTATGCCACATATTTTTAAATTTCCCAGGTTTTTTCTGTAATTGATTTTAATATTCATAACATTGGAATAGCACTTATTATTTTTGCTTTTATTGCCTCTATTTTGTGTACCAACCCGAAAGCCTGAGTCCAATGTAATGAAGCTTTCCCCCATGTTTTCTTCTAAAGGTTTTACAATTTCAGTCTTACATTTAAATCTGAGACAAAGACATAATGGCAAGAGAAAAAATATAGTATCAAAAATATTCAAAAAATTTAAAACACAGTCAATGAAAGTCAATGACAGTGAACAGAGGAATAAAAAACAGAGTAAGAATTATAAAAGATTAGCCACAGATTGAACCATAGCAATGACACCATTCAAGATAAATGGTTTTAACATAAAAATTAAAAGACAAAATTGTCAAGCCAGAAGCCAAAAGGCCCAACTTTGTGCAGCCTATACACAACTTACTTTACATAAGATACAAATAAAAGGATGAGTAATGATAAAATAAACTCTAAGCAGGTAAAAGACAATGTCAAAGGAAACTTTAGAACAAGAAATGTCACCAGGGAGAAAAAAAAAACATCAAGAACACATAATCGGATATTTATGTGTTAAACAACAGAGTTTAAAAATGCATGAAGCAAAAACTGATAAAAACTACAGAAAAACAGACACATTTACAGTACTTATTATTAAAACACTTGCCAGGAATAAATATAAGTAGGAAATGAGCAAAAAGTATGATCTGGACAACATTATCAATAAACCTTACCTGATTAATATGTGGGAAGTATTCTGCCTAAAACCAAAAAATTATATATTCTTTTGAGGCACACGTGGAGCATTCACGAGGGTGGAAGAGAAATCGGCAAACTACAACCCATGGGCCAAATTCAGCTCAATATTTGTTCTATAATCTCCCTCAAGCCTGCCCATGTCCACTTATTTGCACATTTTCTATAGCTACTTCTTTGCCAAACAGGCAGAGGTGATTAATTGCAAAAAAGACCATATGGCCACAAAAGCAAAAAATAAAAAATAAAAAAACTTACTATCTAACCTTTCTGGAAAAAAGTTGACAACATTTACTCCAGGCCATAAACCACAGCCCATTTGTAAAATATTTTGAAAACATACGAAGTGCATCTCTGACAAAGATAGAATTAAAACACAAATCAATCAAGAATATTTTTAAACTCCCAGAATTTTGGAAATGAAGTTCTTTTAATAATATATTGATCAAAAAATCCTTAAAAATTTAGAAAATATTTTAACCAACTAAAGTATGGAAATCCAAAATACTTATTTAAATAATGTATCAAAATTCAGTGGATATAATTTAAAAATGCATCTTGGAAAAGTTAAAGCATAGAATGTATATTTTAGAAAAGGGAAACTTGTCACGTTTGTAGTTCAAGCTTTTACTTTACGAAGAAAAGAAAAATTAGGAAACAGCAGAAAAAGAGGATATGTCAACAAAATTAAACATAAAATATAGCAACTGTATGTAACAAATTATAAGATTAGAATAAGATGGGCATGGTGACAAACGTCTGTAATCCCAGCTGGCAAGCTGAGGCAAGAGGGTGTGACAGCTTGTGCCCCAACCTGGGCACGTTACTGACTTGGGAGCTCCTATCTTAAAACAGAAACAAAGACAGGAGAAAGGGCTGAGACTGTGTCACAGTGTGAAGGCCCTCATTCAGTCCTCAGTATAATAAAATAAAATAAAATAAATCTTTAGCCAGGCAGGGGAAAAAAAAGAATACCACAATCAGTATCAAAAAAGAAAAAAAGCAACAACATTAAAGATATTATAGACGTTAAAAGGATACAGAGAAATACTACAAACAATTCTATGCCCATACATTCCATAACTTGAAATAAAATGAATCCTTAAAGACCTACTGCCAAAATTCACTCAAGCAGAAATATGTAAACTGAATAGTATTTTCTATTGAATAAACTAAGTCTGTAGTTAAATCTCTTCCATCAAAAGAAGTATAAGCTCTTAGGACTTTACTGTGAAAATCAACCAGACAAGTAACAAATAACATCAATTCTACACAATGTGTGACTCATTTTATAAGGTCAACATTGTATTCATAACAACACCAAAGACACTGAAAGAAAATAAAAACAGCAATAACCCTCAGTGAAAATAAACATAAACATCCCCAATGAGGGCTGGCGGCATAGCTCAGTGATTATTGTCTAGGAAATGCGATGCCCAGGTTCTATCCTCCAGCACTGCATCTAGCTAGGCATGGTGGTACATCCCTCTGATCCCAGCACTCAGGAAGCTGAGGCAGAACAATTACTCTGAGTGAGTTTGAGGCCAGCCTGGACTACAAAGCAAGGCCCTATCTCAAAAAAAAATTCTCAATGAAATATTAACAAATATACAAATATATAAAAAGAAAAATGTACCTTAAACAAGGGTTTATTCAGAATGCTAAGACACTTCAACATTTTAAAATCAATTAGTGTGATTTATAGCAACAAAATAAAGAAGTTATATGACCATCTCAATACAGGCAAAGAAAATAATTTGACAGTCATGATTAAAAACACACAGCAAATCATAAGTTAAAGAATACTTGCTTCATTTGATCAAAACAAGGCAAAACCACAAATCCTCACCCTTCTGGTTCCCCTCTGACAGCCAGAGGGGGCTGTGATCTCACCGACAGCTGGCACGGCCCTCCCCCTCAGTACCCTGGGAGTGGCCCAGAGAGACTACATCCAGTACCTTTCTGCCACCTGCACAGTTGCCTGGGCTACCACTCACTGCTGGCTTCTGCAGCCCTGGCACGCGGCAGAGCTCAGCCAATGCTCCTCCCCCACCCCACATTACCCAGGAGCCCTTCTGTCCTCTCAGTAAGCAGTAGAGAACTGTACTAAACAAGGCAAAGATTTGGAAAGGATACGGCTTTCTGCTGTCATCCTTAAGATCCCCGAACCGCGATGAGCTGTGATCCACACTGCTACCCACCGTGGAGACGCAGCAGAAGCAACTTCAGTCCTGCCATTTCTCTGGCAACGGTGGGACTGGCGATGAAGCAACTGATCCCTGGCATATTAGCAAAGTTGTCGCCATGGCAACTAAGCCTATCCTACACACACACAGCTGCTGCTGTGGGAGGTGTTCACCTCGGCTGCAGCAGCCTTCAGATGTGAACCTGTCCCAGATGGCTCCACCCTGCGACCCATCTGGGAGACGCCAAGCCCTACCCCACTGCTACAAAGGTCCCGCAAGAGGTGCATATAACGTGGGAGATTGAGTATGAACGGGCCTGCTTCCTCCTTATACTAGAACAATTTTCTCTCTCTCTCTCTCTCTCTCTCTCTCTCTCTCTCTCTCTCTCTCTCTCTCTCTCTCGGCCAGCTCAGGCTGGTTCCTCCTGGGGCACCACTTCTGCTGCAGCACGGGACCCAACACAAGCCTTGCTCACATGCTTCTATTGCCCACTTGCAACTCTTGCTATGACAGAGAGCGCTGTACAAGACAGGGCCAGAAGGGCTGTGATCCCCGAAGATCTACCAGGAGCAAAAGAGTAATGAGACGAGACGAGACTCTCAGAGAGGCAGAGGACACTGTTGACAAAGCTCTATAAAGCCACTAAGGGGAACAACGGCTTTGGCTGCTGAGGAACTGATAGCGGTGGCCAGGAGAACCCAGATGTAGTCATTCCGTACCACCTAAAAGCTGTGACATTAGGAACTAAGCACCACTGGCACTTGCAGCTCAGAGCTGGGGACATCAAGACAGCTGTACTTTGACAAACTGCACTTTCTATATGACTTGCGTAAAAGAACTCCCAACCAACTGGTGAGAAAAGCCAGCTATAGAAAATATACAGTTCACATTAATTTATGAAGAAATAATAAATGACCAGGATTGAGACAAGGCCAGCTAGTCTCACCACTATTGGACATTGTATTTGAAATCCTAATGTGCAAAGAAAAGAAAATTTTAAAAACAAAGATTGGAAAGGAGGGAATAAAAATGGTTTTATTCAAATATGTTTGTGTATGCAGTAAACTAGCTTCTATAACTAATACATAACTTTAGTAAGGTTGTAGGACATATGGTCAATATACAAAATCAGTTCTAATTTTAAAAGCAGAAATGGGCACTTAGAATTCAAATTAAGTTTTTTTTTACAATAGCACAAAAATATTTAGGTTATAAGTGTTGTATATATGGAACATACAACTATACATACACAAGATATAAAACCTGTATTTTGAAAATAATGTATCATTTATAAATCATAAACCCAAATGAATGTAGAGATATACCATTTCATGATGTCTAAGACTCAATACTGTTTAGATGTCTGTTTTTCCCAAAATGATGAAATGTTATTCCAATCTCAATCCCAAGAGGATAATTTGTAGCTTTCAATAGTTGGTCCTAAAATTAATATACGCAAAGAAACTAGAATACTGAAAACATTTTTTTAAAAGAATCAAGTCTGTTATGTCAACTGGTTTGTATTGCTTATTTTGATGGCAGAATGTTTGACAAAACAAAAAGAACGAAGTCTAATTTGTAAGACTTACTTTGAAACAGTGATCTTCAACTAGAAACAATTTTGGTTGTTTGCACCAATGCTACCAGAAAGATAACTCCAGTAATGTTGAGAGACATTTTTTTTTAAAAGACAGATTCTTGCTCTGTAGTCCAGCTGGTCCTAACTCATTATGCAGCTCAGGCTGGACTTAAACTCATTGCAATCTTCTTGCCTTGGCCTCCTGAGTGCTGGGATTACAGGTGTGTGCCACATGCTTGGTTTATGTGGTACTGGGAGATAGAACGCAGGGCCCTACAGTTCCTAGGCAAACGCTCCTACCACTGTGCTATTCCTTCAGCCCCAGGAGACAGTTCAGATTGTCAAGATTCCAAGGATATTGTTAGCATCTAGTAAGTAAAGGCTAAGTCTGCTGCTCAATTTCCTTTGATGACTCATGTAAGAATTATCTCACTCACAATACCAATAGTGCCAAGATTGAGAAATTCTGTAGTAAAAAGTCTACAGTTAACAGAAATACTGGTGCTAACTACATTAGTGGAAAATAAGAAATCTTGTTACAGAACTGATTTTTGACAAAGATACAAGATCAATTCATAGAAGAAACAACACTCGTAATCCAATTGGTACAAGGAAAATTGCGTATCTATATCCAGAAAAATAAGGGTTGTTCCATCTTCTAAGCTTAGCTCAAAATCACAAATTAAAAATATAAACTGGACTTAATCAAAATTAAACATTTTGCTCTTTAAAGACACCAGTAAGTAAATCAAAAGATACTATACTTGGTAATCATATAACCGACAGATAACTTGTATTCAAAAGAAAGAATTCTCCAAATTCAGTAATAAAGATTGCAAATACGTCAACTAATTTGAAAATGAACAAAAGATTTGAAGAGATATTTCACTGTACAAGATTTATGAATAGAAAATAAGCACATTAGTCAGTAAGTGAAATGAGATACTGCTGAAACCTATTAAAATTTCAGAACTGAAAAACCTGCCAATACCAAGCGTTGAAACTCCCATATATTATCACTAAAATATCAAGATGTTATAGCTACTTTGGAAAACAATTTGGCTAGTTCTTGTAAAGTTAAATCACATATACTACATGACAACAAGTTCACTAGGTGTTTACACCTATAATAAAATTTGTTAATGCTAAAACCTGTTTATATGAGCTTTATTTACAATCGCTAGAAGCCAGGAGAAAATCAAATGTCCTTCAGCTGGGAAAGGGATAGATCAAGAAACAACCACAGGCGGGAACACAAACCAGCAACAAAAAGAAACACACACGAATGAATCTTAAACACCTTACACTCAGTGAAGAAGTCGAACTGAAAAGCAATATGGCTGGTTCTATTTCTATGACAAAATTATAGAAACAGAGGCTATTGGTGGTTCTGGAATCGATGATGGAGGTAGGAGCTGGCTCTAAGTGGGTAGTTTCAGCGCCAATTTTGTCTTAAAGATAGTGGTAATTATAGAACATTTATCAAAACTTACAGAACTATGTGCAATAAAGGGAGCAAATTTTAATACATATAGAGAAGAAATGAATGGATATAATTATACTATTGAGTTTTTCAAGTGTTAGAAACTATTTTTGGATTTTAATGGTCTTTAGTAAATATGAAATGCTTGGGTGCCTGATCTCTGAAGTCTATTACAGCTCTGACATGCAATTATTCTGTGAGTGTAAGTGGCATGGAGACCCTCAAGTGGGCGGACATATCAAGGAAGATCTACAATGTTATCTTTACTGATCAGTATTTAAAATCAGAGCTCCTAACGAACTATGAAGAGCTACCCCCTCGGACCTGCCCTGGAGAGGCCCATGGCCGGGAGAAGTCTGGCTCCTCAGGGCCTGCATAAGAACTGGAAAAGGGGGAAACCAGGCCTGGCCCTCACAGATATGTGCAGCCATGACAAATTCTCTCTATGACTGACTTTCACTTGTATCTTGAAGACAAGTTCAATAAGAGGTTTTCCTGGATTCCATATACATTGCATTCACATTCACGTTTCAAATATCTTTTGACTATCTAGGAAAAGGGTAAAAAAAAGTCCCTTTAAATATTATTTTGCCATAATTGCACATGCATGTAAACGCCTTAGGATAGTCTTAGGCGCTTAGGAGCCTAAGTAGCTCTGTACCGGCTTTGCTTTGGATTTAGATCTGCGTGGTTCTGCTGGAGGAAGATGCACGTGGTTAAGTGGCCTGGCCCCTAGTTAGGGTTAAATACACAGCAGCTGGGCGTCAGACAGGTTATTTTGCCTGATTTACATTCATAATGACATAGGAGCAGCTGTTTATCACTGCTTGGTGATTGGACTTCTAAATCAAAAATTAAAACGAATAATCTTTTCAAATCCTTAATCAATTTAACTGAAGCTGTGCTGGATTTCAGTGGGAGCCATTCCAATTTGGAACTGCTCCTCATTTTAACTGGACTTCTAACGTTCCACTGACCCCTCCAGTGTGCGAGTCAGGTCAAAGTTCGACCAAGCACAGCCATGATCTTCTAGGGCTTCAAATTTCTACCCCTTGAACCATTGCAACCCGGCGATGGTCACCATGTGCCTCAGCTCTGTGGGTCTGACTGTTCCCCTAAGTCTGGAGCTCACTGTGCAATTAGTGGCATTTAGGACTGCCTGTCCTCTGAGTAGCATCACATCTGTGTAAGTAATAACTCATACCTGCAAAGAATTGGATGCTCAGTCACGTTTTATTCTGGGTTTTTAGTGGAGTTAGAATGTGTCAAGGATTATGTAAAAAGCTGTGTGTGCTGAGGTGATTCATTCTATACAAGTGTTTAAGAAATACTGTTCAGTAGTCTTACATACACATATGTATATAGATGCTTCCTCAAAAAGACAAATTTATACCTTTCTCAAATTTTAGTCATTCATTGAAAAGAAGGAGCTCTTTAAATAACTATTGGAAAAATTCCACAGAAATAAAAACCAGGTAGAGGAATATCTTATTGTTTGGAATATGATTATATAGGTTCTAGGCTGCTAAGAATAATGAAGATTTCGATCTATTAAAAAGTGTTGATAATTTCATTTTATCCAGAGAGACCACAAAGTGAGTTTGAAACAAACTATTAAATCACTAAATTACATTATGAGTACAAAGCCGCATTTAAAATCCATAAAACAAAGCAGGGCTAAAGGCGAGAATTATAGGTATTTCTTAATTGAAAAATATACAATAAATACTATTCATAATTTCATCACATTAAAACAGTATGAGTAACTAGATGTTTCCTTCCCATTCCTGGTACTGTGTTAACCTACTTGCATCTCTGTTCACTCCCAAACACATACTCCTAGAGAACTTAACGTTTCATTGGATGATTATAGAAGCTTCTAGTGTTTAAACATTCACAAACATTTATAACTTTCAAATGAGACTGTTCTATGCACATTGCACTGAAATTAATTCAAGTTTCACAGTCACGAAGCGTTTTGCAAGACACCTACACCACCGGGCAGTGTTTGTTTTTAACAGCCCGTAGTACTTTATTCAGAGTTTGTTCAGCCATTTCTCTACGAATACAAACATAAGTCATTTTCACCTTCCCAAGAAAAGGTTGCTAATAGGGTTCCAGCTCATGTGGACGAGAGCGAGGAAAGGAGGAGAGGGGTCCTAGAACCCAGCAGCATTCCCCCCAAGAATGAACAAACCCCAACTACAAGCTATATTTATAACTAGAAAAAGCAAGCACGCACAAGACTTACCTGCAGGAGGGCAGTTCAGGGTTTGCCTTTAGGGCACTCTTTTTAAGCAGCCTCCAGCCTGTGATTGGCTGAGGAGTCAGCTTCTCTGATTGGCTGAGGAGTCAGCTTCTCTGATTGGCTGAGATTCAGTTATTTACTTACCAAGGAACCCTTAAAAGTTTGATTACAGTTTGTTTAGGCATGGAGCTTGGTTACAGGCAGCTGTGTCCTGAGGCAATGGTAAACTACACTTCATCACTAGACTAAGGAGACAAGTTTAGGCTAAACTTCATTTAGCATGAGTAAATTTGAAGAGTTGAAGGCAGAAATTCTAACAAAATGAGCTCAATCTACCTGAAACACAGCTGTGAGCAATAATTAATAACTATAAAGCACAATTGTAACCAAAGTGGAAGTTTGATAAATTCCAAATTTCTTCCTGCTTTCCTCTTTTTGGTCCCCAGCTATTACAGCTCAGTCTATGGAAGAATTTAAATAGTTGGTTTTGCAGTTGAAGGAAATGCAAACACCCTTGTAGCACAGTGAAACCCACTTCTTAGGGATAGCTAAGGAGTATTCCAAGGTGAAAGATACATCTTTTTACAACACAGGCTCAGGTGATTGCTTGTTGTCAGGGAGAGTTGCTTGGCTCCCTCCAAAAAAGTAGACACAGCTGGCCTTTGGTTCAATTAGCTTGGTGAAGATTTCAATTGTAAGGCCTAAGAACCTTCTGTTATCCAAGCGTCCTTTCTTTGATCACCACTGTAGTAAAAATCCTAGGAGCTTTTCTCTTATTTCATAATTCTGATAATAGTTAACACTGCACACACAGATGAGAAGTCTTTCTCTCCAGCCTCTGTTAATTCCCTTCAGGAAGAGGCAAGTCTTTGATGTTTACCCAGAGCATGTGAGCTGTCTCTATATTCATTGTACCACTCATTGCATTCTATTTTTCAGTGTAGGTGCCTGTGATCTGTTTCATTCCCTAGACTATAAAATTCTTCTTGAAAAAAAAATCCTTCCCTATTATCCCCTGCACCTCTAAATAGGGCCAATCAAGCCATAGCCTGAAAGAACATGGAATTGGGGAGTCACCTGGGTTTTCCACTTTTCTCTGTTAATAGCTTGCATCTGATCTTGGGAGTAGCCACAGCCTCTCTGGATATCAGATCCTTATCTTTAAGGTAAAGAAATGTCATGGGCGAGATATCCCATGAGGCCCTTGAGAGCTCTAACATATGATATGCTCAAAGGGTCTCTGAAACTTGGAATGGTCATTGATAAAGAGAAAATTGCTTTATAACCAAATATTCCTGTTGTCTGTCACTAAAATGCACATTTGAACCCTAAAACCTACTTATATTAACTTATTTGTACCTGGATATTTCTTATTGCTCACCGCCAATGCAGAAATTATTCCTTCAGGTTCATTTACAGATGGCTTAGCAAAATACAGCTATCAATTCTAAAGACCATGACTAATAGAAATTTTAAGAAGGTTAAAAATAAATCATAGGATGTTTAACAGCTTAATCTTGATCTTTCACACTTATCTTGATTTATTCTTAGAATGACAGCTTGACTCAGTAGAAAATACTTTAATTATATAACCTAAAATCTCTAGGCTACCTAAAGTTGAAAAACTACTAGTGGCATGTACACAGAATGCCAATTTTTAAGATAAAAAATTCATGACTCTATCACTACCAGAGATAGTAAAACAGGATGGGATGGCCAAAGAAGAATCACAAGGCTCAAAGTGGCAATCTTTACTCAAAGGACACAATATTTGCACCAGCATTACTGTGAGACTATCCATCACAATCAAAGACTACTTCCCAGGAAGGGGTCTGGAGAGGCATCCCAGTTCCCGTCAACCTCCCGTCTCTACGGGCTATGGCTGGACTCACTTTCCCTAATGACAAACACATGGAGCAACAAGAAACCAGAAAGCCCAACAGGAAATCTTAACTGAAGCTTTGTTAATGTTTTGTTGATCATGCAGTCTTGGTCCTACTGCGTGATCACACACAGCAGACTCTTCCAGAGATCTCACTAAAACCCTGTGCCAATCAGCCATCTCACTGTTACCAAATATGGGTACACAAACTGTCCTAGGTCTCCAGCGAGGAGCATCAGTAACCACCGGGCCTCAGGTTTCCAGGATCTGAGGAATTCCTGTGGGAATTAAGCCTGGACACAGGGCTTTCTCCATTGTACTCGCCACCCACAGAGTGCAAAGAAGTGCTCACTGTCAGAAAAGGAGAAAGATCCTGCGAACCAATCCTTCTGGTACTGAAGACCTTGCACTTGTCCAACGATTTATCCCTGCTTCTGAAGTGAGTTCCATAAACAAACATTACTCGAAGGTTTTTGGAGGTCTGGTATGGTATTAAGTTGTTACATTGACACGGAGTGTTGAGATAGATTGATGGGTGGATGTTGCACACGTGCGCACCTGAGGGGCTCACCCACAGCGGTGCCTGCGCTAGGGGCGGGCCGCTGTCAGCTGCGTCGATCTCATTTCCAGCTCCGTGACCCTTCATCTTATGTTCCCTTCACTTTTTGCCACTCACTTTCATCCCCTCATCTCAGCCTGTTAAGGTAAGAATTACTAAATTACTGAAAAAGAAAATCCTAGCTCCCGGAATCTAGTTTTGCTCATTAAGCATCCAAACGATAAGATCCTTTGAGCACGTACTGTCCATGGGTGTTTCTGGAGAGCTTCCCCAGAACTAAGCATCACTCCTGGCTGCTCTCGATTTGGGATAAAGCAGGACCTCACCATCCAAGACTCTGTTCCAGGATCAGAGATCTGTTGCCCTCCAGAGCCTAAGCAATCCCTACAATCACCACTAGGCGGTGCCGGCGAGCCAAAAGGGGACGGGGCAGGGGTGGAACAGAGCGGGTAATGGAATGGACGTGACTAATAGCGGTCGCGCGCGTTGACTTGCTTTTCACAGCAGCCCTCTACGTGAGGGATGCCAGCCCGGCAGAGGAAGAGCGACACGACTCCTCAGGTGACATATTATAATGCATCCACATAACGCCTCCCAAATTAAGGTTCAAATACCTCACTGTGGGGGAAAATATGTAGTCGTCAGACCAATGAAAAGACATTTAAAATGAAATCATGACCATGTGTTTCTACATGTTAAGTCCCTGTTCAGTTTACTCTGCCCAATCCTATCACATCAGCCTTGAAAATGAAATGTTATTCACCGCCCTTTTCTCGTCCCGCAAGGAGGCCGGGCCTCCGCGACCTCAAGCTCTGCAGCCACAGCTCCAGCGGCGCTGGCACGCAAGTCCATACCGGTCTCCACCCCCCTCTCCCCCAAATAAAACAGGTAGCCTACGGCTCTGAAGTATGACTGATTGCTTTTGAAGACTTCTGGGGTGCCAAAGAAAAGGCCACTTTATTCCTGAAAAGGTACCCGGCTCATACCTTGCCCAAACTTCTTTTCTGATAGACAGAAAGCGAGTGCTTGACAAGGCCGCCCAGCGCTCAGGCACAGCGCCCCACCAGTCCACTCCCCCAGACTTGGTAAGAAGGAGAGGCAGACGGAACGAGGGAACGGTGAAGAGACGCCAAAGAAGCAGGTCTGGGCAAAAACGCGTCCCCAAGCGGGATCAAAGGTAGAGATTATTTGTTAATGTTTATCTGGATCTTCTGAAGTCACACACTCTGCTGAGCTCCTCACAGCCACCCCATGGGCACTACGGTTGGGGGCCTGATAGCAACATTTTCTCCCCTTTTCCTGGGAGAACATACTTTTTATGATAGTGGGGACTGAACCCAAGCTTTCCACGCTGAGCTAGCTACAGCCCCCTGTTTGTTTGACACTCAACTTTGTGATTGATCCGTCTGCCTCCATTTCCCAGGACGCTGAGGTTAAAGGTAGGCGCCGCCATGCCTGCGATGAAGAGCTTTATTTGCGTTGGAGGGCCGCCTCTCTCCCCTTCACAAGGCGGCTGCTGTGGATTTCACTCCACTCCCAGTCTGTGAACGAGCCTCAAGACCAGCATCCCATCGCTTTGGCCCAGTGATTGTTCAGAGTGACGTTCATGAGCAAACGCGGGGCTGAGGACGTAAAAAGATACCTGCTGATGGCTTCTTAGAAGATGCTTCTCTTTTCCCGGGAACTACTAGAAAAGAAATAGCCCTCTTGTGAATGATGTGCTGTGGGAACATAAGCTCTAGAATCACTGTTGTCCTCCTTTGGTACGACAGCCTGAGAGCGTAACTGAAAGAACAAAGAAGGCAAATGCTACAGGATTGAACAGAAATAAAAGTAGAGGCCTTGGACTACCCCGAGCAACTGGATCAAACCAAACCTGAAGCTAGTGCTGCTTCAGGACTTCAAAGATACATTTCCTCTAAGCTAGTTTAAGTTTTCTGTTACTCAGAACCAAAGGCATCTGAACTACCACATATGACTACTGGCATTTTCTCTGTTTTGTAAGTAAGAAAACTGGGACCTTAAAAATGTCATAAGTCATATTACCTGTAAGGGAAAGATTTTATCTAGTGCTGCCTAGACTCAGGACTACTAACCACAAATTATTAATATTGCCTTCATATTCAAATACTCTAAAAAGAAAGAAATGCCTCTTTTCCTCTGGCTTTAGCTAGGAGCTACTGTTCAGGTGTTCTGTCCCCTAATCTTCATGCTTGCTGTGGAGTCTCCCCTAATCTGTGATCCCAGGGCCGCAGGGCTCTAGTATTACTAGGTTAATGATTTGAGGTCAAGGAAACAAATGAATCTATTTGATTTCAGGTGTGAGATAATAAGGTGATTGCAGCCCAGGTACTGCTCAGGGGGCTTCGGTACTTGTTTTGTGTGCCTAGAAACAATCATTCCTGGAACTCTAGTGACATCATAGAAAATCTGTCTAGTCATTGACCTTGCTGAGCCAAACAGAGCTAAGGCAAACATTGCGACAATATAACCTTGTAAGCGCACTTGCCACCGGATGACAGGTTGCTCACAAACAAACTAGCACGTCCTTCAAAACACCTGCATGAAGCCATCTGAGGTTGCTCAGTCTTCACTCACAGACTCTGTCAAGAAATGGATGCCCGGTGCTCTCCATCCCCAACCCCACAACTTGAGGTTGTCGCTGCCTACTTTCACTTAGCCAAGTTACAGAATCACTCTTTTCTAAGGTGGAATCCCAGGACTTAAGCCGTGTTTTAAAAACTAAAAAGACTCCAACAGGGGGGAAAAATCTCATCAAAACATTCTCTAGGTAAATCTATCAAAAAGACATACGAAAAACAGAGGACAAGAAGAAGTCACTTACGCTTCTTGGAAACTAAACTCTGCAGTCTCTGTGATAGCAATACTCTGTCTCATGCCCTCAAGTGTCTTTTTGTTTTCCATTTCACCCTGACCTTTTCTGTGTTTCAACCACCCTGCCACCACTCCTGGCCCTCTCCGTGGGTGTGGTCTCTGTAGTTAATGGAATTTGAAAGGTATACCCCCAACAGCTGGGCTTTTGATGTGGGTTTTGCTCTATAGCTTTCTTATTGACTTTTCAACATAATTTCAACTCCGTTTTTCAATCATTTTATTTGGTTTTCTGTTTATACTTCAGGTTTCCCCAGAGAGGTGGCAAAACACATGAGATTCGGCTACATTTTTCCATCACGTGACAGTCTCGGGGAGGGAAAAGAGGAGGCGAGAATAGGAAACCCTGCAGAGGCACGAGTGGAGGAAGATGAAAGCTGGAGCTCTAAATGGCACTGTCGCCGGCTTAGGCCAAGAGGGAGAGGCGCCATGGTGGCCCTGGGAGGGGAGTCCGGCACTATTAATCAGTAACTCGGGAAGAATAGTTTATCTCTATGAAGAATGGTCACTGCAGTACGTTAAGGAGGTCAACTCGAGTCATAGGCACGTCAGCCGACCCAAGTCATACCTTTGTAACAAAGCAGTGAAACAGACCATGTCTTCCTGGTGACTTTCCAGACCACCCTGAACTTACCTCCTTCCAGAGCCTTCCTCCACCGAAGTGGCAACCAGCCCACGTTTTAGACACATGGCGTGGTGTCTCCCTGGAGGCATCACTGCTGCTGAACCTCTGGGCCCCTTCACGAGTCAAGAGCATGTGGGGCTGTAGAGACAAACTAAAGGAGAAGAGAGAGAGAGGCTGGGAGGGGGGTGACATCTTCTTAAACACATATGTCAGTGCCTCATGCTGTTTTGGAAATCACTTAGTCATTTGTCTTTGGTAAAATTTGCTGTTAAAGAGACAAAGACCCAGGGAAAAAAGTGAGTTGCCTTGAGCTTATGAACCTTAGTATATTAAAGACCAAGGAGGAGGACTTGCACTCTTTTCCCCACAACGTCCTCCTTCCTTTAGCCAATTTTGGGCAAATTTGCATAAGTTGGATTATAAGGCTGGAAGGTCAAATTCTAGGACAGGAACTCCAAAGTCAACTAATCAAATCTCTTGCTGAAATCTCAATAACATATTCATAGCTCTTACCTGCTGTCTTATTTGTGCTTTAATAACCTCAGCGATTGGGGAACTTATTACTTCATAAAGTAAAGCTTTCTGTACACAGAGAATTCTAATTGGTTTAAAAAAACCCTACAATTCTTCCCTAGATTTGAGATAAATCTGACTCTCTGAAGCTTTCCCCCATGGGCTCTAGTTTTGTATCTGAGATAACATGGAGATGAAACTAAACCTTCCTCCTGTATCACAGTCTTTTAGTCACTTGAGGATGTCTATAATATCTGCTATTCCTCTAATCTCCAGGACACGCCTTCTGGTTCTCTAAACACACTGTCCACATATAGGTTCCAAGCACCATCGTGTATTGTGATCCTTCTCTATTGGACAGAACACCCTTTGTTCAGGACATTCCAACATGGAGCACACTGAACTCGACACAGTGCTTTAAGTACAGTCTGACCACGCCACAGAAGGCCTGATCCCTAACCTCTTTTTTTCTATCAATACCCTTTTGAACCTCATCTGGGTCAACAATATACAATGGCCCTTTTTTCCTTCCCTCCCCATCTTTATCCCCCTCAAAAATGTAGAAATCAACAATCGTTACAGTCCAGTGGACAGATATCCAGCTGTCTTTGGCAACAGTCCAGTTCTAGACCAACCAGATTCATTTGCCTAGAGCCATTTAGGCAGACAAGACGGCACAGGGATTCTAAGAAAAGGAAAGTAGCCAGTCAATGAGCAGTTAAGACAGACTCTACGTGATTCTGTGTAGTTCAAACTTTCTCCCATTGGACAATTGATAAATGAGGTAATTTCTGAAAGAAGCTTTGACAGTAAAAGGGGAAAAAAAATAAAAAGTAGGATATCAGAAACTTCCAAGGAGTTATTAAAATATGAACAACATGTATTTTCCCAAGACCATTTGGGTAGTATATGTGTGTGTGTGTGTGTGTGTGTGTGTGTGTGTGTGTGTGTGTGTAAGTTAATTAATTGACTTTCCCAAGTATCTTCCAAACTGTTTACAACCACCACTTTGTAAGTTATGCATCAAGACTCTCCCTCTACACTTTGACGTAGTGCTGTGTCTGCATTTAACAGGGTAACATAAACCTATTTTTAATAGTCTGTCCTGAAAAAGCTTAAGGGTAGATCATTCAAATGATAAGGAAAGAAATACTTCTTTCATTATTCTGAAATAGCTTATTGCTCCAGAAAACAGGCCTCTGTCCTTTCAATCACAATGGTCCCAAGAAAACCAAGGAAGCGGTGTATGCTCTTGATCAAAGCTCTAGCACTAGTTTTGAACTGATGGCAGGGAACATGCTTTTCATGTGAGAGATTCACAGCATTGTGTGTCATGCTACGGTAGACTCCGTGTTAGTAGGAATGTGCATCTTGTGTAGTTTCTAATGTGCCCTGGAGGTGAAGAAGAGAATAAAGAGAAACTGAGTAGCCATCACTTATTTTGGCTTCAGAAAGACAGAAAAGCTTCAGAGTTGTGTTGCCTTTCAAGTTTTGTTCTTTTCATATCAGAAGGAGATCAGTTGTTCTTTCTGGGAATTTTGCATGTTCAAATAGTGTCATTTCTATCTTTCTACTTTTTACATTTACGTTTAAGGAAGATTTGTTTCTGATCGCTAGATCTGGAAGATGGCTGGAGAGATGATTAGATGTGGAGAGAGGCTCTCAGTGTTGCTTGCCACCACCTGGGAATTAGCTGAAATAAAAATAGCACAGGAAAGCGCTCTAGGTTCTTTGTGCAGTGGGTGAGGTCGTTTCAGACATGGAACATACTCGGGGCAAGGTGAAATGGATTTTAAAGAAGGTATGAGACAAATTTTACTGCTTTAAAGAAAAAAAAAGCCAATACACTAGAGACCATACTTTTCAGAGCTAATATACTATTTGGGGACTGATTTTTTAGCTCATTTTCTCTAGAGAACAATATAAATATGTACATTTCTGAATACTGTGCAGAGAGAACTGGAAAAAGTCAGGCTGGGTGACACAGACCCGGAAGGGCAGGATTCTGGGAGGTTGAGCAGGAGGAGCACAAGCTCAAGCCCAGCCCAGGAAACTAAAAGACCTGACAAGACCTTGTTTCAAAACCAAAACTAAAAATGAGCTGGTGATGTAGCTCAGTGTAAAAGCTCC
This sequence comes from Ctenodactylus gundi, assembly GCA_004027205.1. Taxonomy (NCBI): domain Eukaryota; kingdom Metazoa; phylum Chordata; class Mammalia; order Rodentia; family Ctenodactylidae; genus Ctenodactylus; species Ctenodactylus gundi. The sequence continues at coordinate 2,481 of PVKB01003160.1, read as the reverse complement.
AGGCATGACAATCCCCAGTACCACACACACACACACACACACACACACACACACACACACACACACAAAAAAAAAAAAAACCACTGGCCGATTTTCCTGGCTGAAAAAAATCTCCTTCCAGCGAACTTATGGTTTTTTTCTCCCCCTCCCGCCATCTCCCTGTTACTCTTCCCGCTCCTCACCACCTTTTCTTATCTCCTTTCTCTACTCTCTCTTTCCCCTCTGTCTTCGCCTTATCAGCTATGCATCACTGAAAGTAAAAATGACAACAGGAACAAACGCTTCACTTATCCTCAGCATTATCATTTGTGGGTGTCTTCTTACATTCAAGAATTTTCCCTGAGTCTGGTACTGATGATCCGATAACCTTACCATAGAGATCTATGCCTTTTTCTCCCTTGGCTAAAAGTTGGAATCTCCACAGAACAATAGATTGAAGAGATAAAAGGAAAGAAAAAGAAGTCTGATCAGTTTAATTTATTACTGGGAGAAAGGTTTATTGGAATAACTGAAGCTCGGGAGCAAGAATATCAAGAACTTCATTCTTTTCATTTATTCAAACATCAACATCTGTCTTTTTGTCAGGTGAGGAGATAAAGGGGAAATGAAACATGCCATTACTGTTAGAGTTGTTTAAGAAATAATTAAAATAGAAAACAAAAATAAATAGAACACTGGAAACTGTTTCACATCATCATGTCAGCTTTACTTTTTGTTATTTAAAGCTGATGGATCTTGGATCATACAGGAATCCCCAACTGCTGGAACCCTGACCAATCGTGCTCTGTGGCCTTGGAAAGACCAAGCCACCGGTACAGGTGAGGAATGAGCAGTAAGTGAGCTGCAAATGAAGCTCCACCTCCTGCCAGCGCGCTCCTGTGAGGTTCCAATGCCACTGCAGATATGGCAAGAGAAGCTTCGCTCCCACTCCACTCCTACTGCTCCTCGCCATTTCAAAGCTGCCCTCCCATAACCTAGTACATAAACAAGCATGCATGCATGCGCGCGCGCACACGCGCACACACACACACACACACACACACACACACACACACACACACAAAATGGTGTTTTGGATGTGGAGTGTCCCCCAAAAGTCTCATGTTCCTATGGATACTGTGTAGAGTTGGGAGGTGGGGCCTGGCTGGAAGGGGCAGATACTTAAGCCTTGACCTGGAGGGGCGTGTGCCGGTTCTGCCCTTCTTCCCAGTCTCTCTCTTCCATCATGCTGTAGGGATCTCTGCCTCAGGAACTCTGGCTCCAGCGCTAGCTGCTGCCCCACCACGTGCTTCCACCATTTTCCAGCGGTCCATCCATGAACAAACTGAGACCTTCTGAAACTGTAAGCTACAATAAACCCTTCCTCCCTAAGTTGTGGATGCCAGGTATTGAGTCATAGTGACGAAAAATTAAATAAGAAACACACAGTCCTTGGAAAAATGGTCTTCAACTAAACCAATCCCTGGTGTCAAAAAAGACTGGGAAACACTGATTTGTGAGAAAGTCTTAAGTCATTCAATGAAGACAGATGGTCACCAACTTACAATGACTCAACTTAGAATTTTTCTACCAAATGTAAATACAGTGCAAATCACGTGTAGTCAGTGAAAACTGTAATTCATATGTGGAAGGTTTATCTTCTCCAAGGCTAGCATGTATGCTGTACAATACCTTTCTAACAATTCTGGGCAACATCAGTGAACTGCATCATGTTCCAGCCCTTGCAGTCCTGAGGGTATACTACCAACACCTCACAGTACACTGTGCTGCTAAGCTACGAGGCTTGGTATGGTAGGTGAACTGAATGTATTTTTTAAATGCACAACATTTTCAACTTAGACTAGGTTCATCAGAACATAATCCCATCATTAGTTGAGGAGTATATAGATTGGGTTGACTATTACCAAGTTTCTGAGAAAAATAAAGGAATAAGTGTTGTCTTACCTACATTCATTCACCTACTTCATTTTTCATTAACTGGTGTGTATAGTTTTCAAGGAATCCATGAATAAAACACAGGGAATCTGTGAACCTAAATGGAAGAAAACTACATTGTTTTCACTAATTCTAAATAATGTTTTATAGTTTATGAATATGGAAGTCTCAATAATATCAGCAATATCAGTGATGATAGGTAGAAACCACACATAGTTTTTTTTATCTGTTAATTTCTCTTAGAAATTCAGTGCCAGCAAAATATCCAAATGGATTTTTATAGTTCCTTTTATCAAATAATATGAACTGTTCTGGTTTTTGTATGGTTTTTTTCCATTGTGTTTTTCCCCCTAAGGAAGATCAGAGCAAAATGTAGTACCTTGTAGAGAGCCTGCAAACGCCATTACAAGATGGCGCCGGCATCCGGCCGGCTGATTAGTAAACAATTGCCACTGCACATGCGCCTAGGCTAAAGACCAGCCCCGGAGTCACGTCATTCGGACACGTCATATGGCCTGATTGGCCTCTGCAAATCAGGAACCAACA
>PVKB01003159.1:200493-220600 GCA_004027205.1 Ctenodactylus gundi | reverse complement strand
CACACACACCGCCCTCTTTCAGAAGGTCTCAATCCAGTTATGGAGAGCTGGCAACAGTGCAGGCCTAGCAGGAGGAAAAGCTATTCCCGAATCTTACCAGGAAGGAGAACCTGGTTTTGATTTTGGGAGAGGGTCCCACTAAGTTGATAAACTGCCCTGGCTGGACTTTGAACCTACAATCCTCCTGCTTCAACCTTCCAGAGTACTGGGATTTACAGGCCTGGACCACTAGATCTGGAATATTTTATCTCTTTCTCTAGTCCAGAGTTGACATCAAACCTACTTAAACCCACAGATTCTATGTCTAAGTATTTCTACTATTTTTAACTTCCTTTATAATCTCTCCTGGCCCTACCCTAGTTCTCAGTCTCACTCTGACTAGACATTCAAAATAACCTTCTAAGTTATCTTTCTGGGAAGAGAGAGAGCAACAGTAATAATCACTTAACATTTCATACGTACGTGCTTAATATGAATTATCACAATTAATCCTTTATTATTATTCCTATTCTACAGGTGAGTAAACTAAGGCTTATTGAGTTTGGATAATTTGCCAAAGCAAGTAATGAAACTATCAAATGACAGAGCATCTGCCGTTGCCAAATTAATTTTCTGAAAGCTGGATTATGTCATTAGACTTTCCAAATTTCCCAGCATCTGCCTATTTAAGTATAATTACCTCAGAGTAGCATTAAGACTTCCACATGCTAATGAAATCTGATTTTTCCAGGTTTTATTTCCCATGGCCACCTATTAAACAGGCCAACCTTTCTCCACAGACTCACGCCTTCTACACCGTGCACAGGCGGGCGCACCCTTCGTTCCGCCGGTGCCTCCTGGGCCTACCTCCCATGGTCTTCGTTCCCTCTTCCCCCGCCTTCCCACTTCATTAGAGCACCATATCGGGCTGAAACAGTCCGCTTTGTGTGTATTTAACGCTGTACTTGTCTCACCATGACCCAAGGGTAAACTGTGTGGGCAGAGGCCATTCCCTACGAAGGGGCTCCAGCACGATGTAACTGAGATCTTGCCTTTGGTCTTGTTACAAAAGGCAATGTAACTGTGCCTGTTCTCACCCCACCACCATGCAAGTGGACACATACTCTCAGCCACCATCATCACTGAACAGGATCCTGACAGCTCAGACAACTATGTAAACACAGCCCTCATCACATGCGCCTCAAACTTTTCATTTGCTGCCTACCAACCTTTGTATAACCAACTGCTGTGTCCTTTGACAGCAGAAATGCCCACAAATTACTTCTCCAAATCTCCCAGAAGAAGCCACAGGTATGCCATATTCACAACCTCCGTGAAGTAGTTTCACAACTCAAGCAGTTCCCATGAACGATGGCCAAGTCTTCCTGTTACCAACTGCTTGACTTTCCAACCAGATCTAGGTCTCCATGACCAACAGTGCTCTTGGGTTCCACCATGCCACGAGGTTCTCAGTCTCCTCAAAACCTTTAAACAAGACTTGTCCAAAGCAAACCACTCAGCAGGCCCCAAATGGGCTTGTCAAAGAAGGCAAAAATGGCAGATGTGTGTGGTCATGACTACCCATCCCTATAAAAAGAGGGTCTTTGGAAAAGTTTTCTAGAAACCAACAATCACTATCAAGCTCTTACATCCTACAATGTCTCCGGTAGTCTGACCTAAATTCTAAACCCAAATTCATAGGTCTCCTCTCCCCCACTATGCCATTCAACTCCATTTCATATGTCCCCTAAATTAGGAGGTCAGTTTAGGGTCCCAATCACAATCTTTCTTCATCAACATAAAAACAAACCCACACTGAGCATGGCAGAGGAACGTCACTAGCCTTCTGGCCCCCAGCCTCTGATGAAGCTGGTTAGGTTCATAACCAGCCCGAGCCCAACTAGCTGAGTATCTCAGGCATCTCTTCCTAGGGGGAATACTCTGCTCCACCTGGAAAGGTTGCCCTCCACATTGACCACATCACTCGAACCAGGTCCCCTCTGAACCAGTGTAGGCTGACCTCCAGCCTGCCAGCTTACCTTGTTCAGGCAAGGTTGGGGCCGGCCTAGCAGTGCACAGTGTGGCTGTGACCAGCACAGCCCAGAGGAGGAGGTACTTCCAGCTCCACATCCCAGTTCTGCAGTTAGAGGTTGGTGACAAGGCTCCACATCTCCATGGATAATCCCCCTTGATACTCCTTCTCAAGCTGACTCTAGGAAAAGAGAAGATCAGTAAGTTAAGAGGGTGGGCAGGGAGCAAGAGAAAGAAGTTAAAGCAAGCCACGGGGTCACTCTCCCCACAGGGTTACTTGAAGCAATAACAACTCTTTTTTTTTTTTTTTAATAGATAGGGTCTTACTCTATAGTCCAGGCTAGTACTGAACTCACTATGTAGCCCAGGCTGTCCTTAACCTCATGGAAATCCTACCACTTCAGCCTTCCAAGTGGTAGGATTACATATGTGCCCCACCATGGCCAGCAAACAGTAACTACTCTTTAAGGCATAAAGAAAAGAACTGTGAGTCTACACAACAATGAACCAGAGGTTACAGGTCTAAATTAGACTAAGAAATGCTTTAGTTCACACTACAGCTTGGATCTGGAATGCTCCCCAAAGGCCCATGTGTTTGTTAAAAGCTTCTTCCCCAGGCTGGTGCTATGGAGAGGCAGAAAAAGACTTTAAGAGGTGGGACCTCGTAGGAAGTTTTTAATCAGCTCACTAGGAGCATGGTCACTCAGATGCTTAAAGGAGATTGTGAGAATCTGGTGCCTTCCTCGTCTTTTTTGTTCCTGGTCCACAAAGTAAACTGTTTCCATTACTACATACTCCCACCATGATGTGTTAAATCGCCACAGGCACAAGAGCAGCAGGGCCAACCAACCATGGACTACTACCTACAAAATCATGAGCTGAATGAATCTTTCCTTTTTGAAGTTATCTTGTTATAATAATTGAAGGAAGACACAGTTGAATTCTGAAACCATGGTTTGAGTTTGGATGATGTGCCAGCCTGGTTGAGAATATCGCCGTGAGGTTTTCCCAGTATAAGCCTCAACACTAGTTGAGCTAGAACGTCATCAGCCTTGAGAATGACTCAGATGCTTCTGCCACTGTGTGTCCAATGGCTCCTCAAAGTGCTGTGAAATTACCTACAGATTTAAGCATGCCAGTGATACCCCTAGCATACAACTTCATTTTGTCTAGGGCAAACCAATCCCCTGGTAAGGAATGGAGAGAATCAAGGAACTGCAGAACATGCCAAGAACTTCGATGTGGCAGCCAAGCACACAGGTAACTAGTTAATGGCCGAACACCTCAAGAAAAAAGTAGAAGCCAGTGTTATGGTGCATACCTGTAATCCCAGCCCTAGGGAGGCTGAGGCAGGAAAACACCATTAGTTTAAGGTCATGCTGGGCTACATAGTGAGTTCAGTACCGGCCTAGACTATAGAAAAAAAGGAAGCTAAAAGATATCTCCATGGTTGTTCTGTTTTATATATTTACTTGTTTGTTTGTTTATGTTACAGTGCAGGAGATGAAAACCAGGGCCTCACACAATGCTACACAAGTGTTCTACCACTAGGTTTCACCTCCAGGGTTTTGCTTTTTTGTTTTTTCCAAAGCTGTATGAATCACGGGCATCTCTGATCCTACCTACCAATGTGCATCCCAGACAACACACTCTCCCTGATTGTTTATAAGGACTTCAGAGTGTATGTCCTTGAGGTGAAGTGGTACTCCCTAATGCCAGAACACTGTAGGATGCGGGTAGGAGGGGAAGGTCCTACTGCACAGTCTCGGTGCTCACGGGCAAGGGCTGACTCAAAGATGGCTCACACCATGCCTGGTTACAGGCCAGACTCCAAGCACTTGACCCTTCTCAGGTCTGAGGTGCTAATATTTAAAATGGTTCCCTAGGGTCTTAAGAACCGAATCATTGCTGCCCAGACTACACCACATGATGAAATTTTCTGGGTACTCTTTGGGTTGTGCGGGGGTAACCTTCTCCATCTTCCAAGTGGCTTTTGTTCTAAATGCTCCAGAGAGCCATCCAAATTATTCGGGGAATCTGCTTCCCCGGAACATGCCCTAATGTGGTGAGCTGGCTCTGCCTCCACTGGAACCAGAGCCGGGCAGGGCCCATTGCCGTGAGTCAGTTGAGGCTGGCAGAGAAACCCCTGGATTCTTGGTTGGTTTGCATGCACTTGGCCAGCAGGAACATGCACACGCTACCACCCTCCCGAGGTTTACAGACATCTTTTTAATGATTTCAAATCAAAGTTGAAGCAAACATTTCCCCTTTGTTTTTTTTTTTTTAAGTTTAGGAAAGGGACCAGAAATGGAAGAATATTTAATGAATGCTTACTGTATGCCAAGCGTGTACCGGGTACAACTTATTTATAACCATAAAACTTCCTCATTATATCCTAGGGAATACAAAGTATTACTTTCCTCTCACCAACAGAGAAACTCGGGTAAGTTATATCAGGGGTACCTAGATTACCCAGGTTTTCAGAACTAAGGGACAGGGTGGAGGACACAAGTTAGGGGCTGATCTAGGGCTCAGGGTATAGCTCAGTGTCAGTGCTTGCCTACCATAAGTGTGAGTCCCAGGGTTTGATCTCCAGCACCTGGGTGGTGGTGGGGGGAGGGGGTTCTACGATGCAAATTCACAGGTATTTCCATACCCAAAGAAACTAAATGGACAAGGAGAAATCTGAGTTAACTCTGGAAATGAAAGAGTCTTAAGTTTCAGTTCCTTTGGTGGACAGAAAGACCCCTGGAAACACATCACAGATGGCCCATCTAGCATGGAGGATGGAATATAACCTGAGGCTAGCATAGAAGAGAGGCTGAGGCAGGAGGGTTGCAAGATGGAGCCCAGCCTGGGCAACTGGCAACTTAGCGAAACCCTGTCTTGAAATTTTAAAAAACTGACAATGGACTGGGAATGTAGCTTAGTGTAAAGGCCTTGGGTTGAATCTCCTGAACCGCAAAAGAAAAGAAAAGAAAGAAAGAAAGAAAGAAAGAAAGAAAGAAAGAAAACAAAAGAAAAGAAAAAAACCATGCTTACAGGAGAGCATTCCTAAACCTGCACTACACTTCATCCCAAAGACACATCTGCCTGATAGAGGCCTGTCACCTGAAACGGTGTATCTGACTAAAAGCCACATCCCACAGTAACTGCCAGACTACTGAGCAAATTTCTCATGTCTGGAAAAGGCGGACAGGAGAAAGCAGTGTCACCTCAGATGGTTAAGCTTGGTTTCAACCGAAGCAGGCTCTCTTAGACCTGTCATGAGTATACTTTAATCTGGCATCTTCCTTCCAATTCATTCCCCCAAAATGACGCAAAAGTCTCCCTCGTCCTACCCATCTGTGCCCCACAGTTCACATCTGGAAACACAAGGACACTCAGGTGGCACAGGCCGGTAATCCCAGCACTGTGAGAGGCTGAGACAAAAGGTTCACAAGTTTAAGCACAACCTGAGTGACTTAGTGAGAGGCTCAGTTTCAAAACAATAAAAAGTTGGGTACGCAGCTCAGTGCATCAGGCTTGGGTCCACTCCCCAGCATCAACCACCACCCCCCACCCTGACCCCCACAAGCCAAAAAAAAAAAAAAAAAAAAAAAAAAAGGGACGCTGACAGCCCCTGGCACCAGCTCTAGAGGAGAAGGTAAGTGATACTCCATTCCACAGACTTGTACAAAATGCAGGGACACAATCCAGGCCTGGTGGTGCAGGCTTGTACTCCCAGAATTCTGGGAGGCTGAGGCAGGAGAATCACAAGGTTGAGCCCAACCTGGCTAACTTACTGACTTGGTGAGAACCTGTCTCAAAAAAACAGGGGAGGAAACGAGGATATAATTCATTATGAAGGCCTTTCGCTTGATCCTCGATATGAAAGAAAGGAAGGGAGGGAGGAAGAAAGGAAGAGAGAGAAAATATAGAGACACAAACCCACATGTTATCAGGAATCCTTGGGGACTGCCATCTCACCTTTTTCATATTCTACTAATTAATGAATTCTTAAAAGCCCTTAGGAATAGCCTCCTTCCTCCCCAGCCTGACAGGCATGACCTGCAGCCCTGCAGGTGCACACAGCAGCTTCCCCAGAGACCCTGCAGCTGGTTTCCTTTCGGTCTTTCCAATAGTAGTCAGAGATTGGAGATCCCCAGCCCAACCTGCTGGTGCAGAGATCTGCAATGGGGAACAAGAGGGAAATATGATATCTCAGTTTTCACACTGCAGGAGGGGCTGAAACATTTGCCCTGCTGTATATCACAGCTGGCTGCACGCTATACAGGCAGTGCGTAGAAGTGCCTGTGGTCTCCTCTCTCAAGAGTTCATTCACCTTAAGATGCAGAATGTCTGGTGAGAAAGTAGGGAATGAGCCACGAGGCTCTGCATCTCTCCTGTAAGTTTTTTTTTTTTTTAATCTTTTCTGCGGTAACAGGTGATTCAACCCAGGCTTTGCACTAAGCTACATCCCCAGCCAGTATTTTAGTTCTGATTTTGAGACAGGGCCTTAATAAGTGGCTAAGTTGCCCAGGCTGGGCTTGAACTTGAGATCCTCCTACCTCAGCTTCCCAGAGTGCTGGTTCCGGCTCCTGAGAATAAACATTGTATGAATATCAAATGTCCTTACCCAAAAATGATGTAAGAAAAACTATTTCCTATTCTCTAAACGAGGCAACAAATGAATTTTTGTCTTTCTGTTTATGACACTGTCACCCTGGCAGTCACTGCACCTTCTAAGTCTCAGCTTCCCACTTGTTGGAGGAGGGTAAATACTTGCCCTGTCTATACCACAGGTTAGCAGGATCAGATCGGCAGGTAGACGATGGCCCTTTCCCTCCTCTTGTCAAAGTATTTGCCAAACTAGGGAGTTTGTCATTCCTTTTTGAGACTCTCAGATTTTATAATTGGTGCAGAACACAAAACTCCTCTCTTTGACCTTCGTATCTTTCCTAAGATTCTCTCTCTCTATTTCTTGGTGGTGGTACCGCTAGGCATGGAACCCCAAGACTTTTGCACTATGCTACATCCCAGCTCAAGTTTTGGTTTTGATTTTGAGACTAAGTCACTAAATTCCCCAGATAAGGCTCAAACTTGAGATCCTCTTGCCCCAGCCTCCCTGAGTGCTGGGATGACAGGCTTGAACCACTAGGCCTGGCTCCTAAGATATTTCTTATCCTCTATCTTCCCACCCTGTACTCTAGACCTAGTTGGCCCATCCAGAGGTCTCTGACTACATACGATTTGTGAACACCTGAAATGCAGTTACTGCTAATTGGGGTGTGCCAGAAGGAAAGAGTCACTGATCCTGAACAATTGGTACAGGGAAAAAAAAAGTGTTCTGTTGCATCTCATTAGTTTTTTATATTAGAGTTGGAAGTGGGGCTCCGTGGAACAGCATGTGCTTAACATGCAGGAGGACTGGGTTCCCTCCTCAGTGCCACCATCCCAAACGTTTCCTATTGATTACATGCCAAAGGACGATATTTTAGAGATGGTGGTATAATGATATACCTAAAATAAAATATAACCAAGATACAAAGATGAGTGATATAAATGAAATATATTATTTTAAAATTAATACATTTCACTTAATGTGTCTACGAGAAAAATCTAAGATTACACGAGATTTGTGTTACGTTTCCAAAACGCCCCAGTGTGAGGTGCTCTCCATGCCTTTACAGAGCAAGTCAGGGTCTCTTTATTTGACCTCCTTCCTCAGCAAAGGGCCAAATCTCTCCTGTTCTGAGCCCCAGTATAGAAGCCATTTCTTCCACACCTTTTCTGGTCCTTCCAGCTGTAGAAATGCATTCCTCGGAATTCCCAAAACGTGATCCCAAGTCAAGCCCAGCAGCACAGGCTTATCTTCCCTAATCTGAAATCTCAAATGCTCTGAAATCTAAAACTTTCTGAGAACCAACATGCTCTCAACATTTTGGATTTCTGACCTTTGGGTCAGGGATGCTTATACATACAGGATAGCCAGGTACAGTCCCACAATCCTAACACTCTGAGAGGTTGAGAAGAGGACTGCATGTAGGAACCCAACCTGGACAGCACATCAGTAACTCAGTGAGACCCTGTTTCGAAATCAAAACCAAAAAAGGTGCTGGGGATGTAGCTCAGTGTGAAGGCTCTGAACTCAACCCCAGTATCCACACACACACACACACACACACACACACACACACGCACACACGCACGTGTGTAAAAACAGTCAATGAGAAAAGCCACAGCCAGTAAGTATCATACCATTAAGACACTCAAACTCTATCTCAAAGAATACCAAGTGAGAAATTTTCTTAACATCTTGATGCCCTAGGTGTAACACCTAGATATGAATTACTTTAGATAGAAATAAGACTAACTACTTAACAGAAGTAGCCCTTTCCCAAAAGTGAGCAATCTCAGGGCTCTAAGTTGAGAGGGTAGGACAAGTACTTTAATCAACATTTGAAAAAAGTTACAGCCCAAGCCTGGTGGTGCAGGCCTGTAATTCCAGCACTATGGAAGACCACTGCAGGAAGATGGCAAGTTGGAGCCCAGCCTGGGCAATTGAGCAAGACCCTGTCTCAAAATGAAAAATAATAACAGGCTGGGGATCTGCTTGGTATAAAGGCCCTGGACTCCACCCCCAGTACCACCTACCCATCCTTACACACACAAAGAGGAAAATGTTAGGCAGCTCAGTTTGCAAACTTTTAGATGGTTAGAAGGAAATGTTAATTGTTTGAGTCTTTGCAGAAGTGTCCAAGTGTCCCTGCAGTAAGAGGCACATGGAAAACCAACAATGAGTGAACCAGGTACAGTTTTATCTAGGAAGATGCAGTAACGGGCAACAGCACAGCCATAGAATTCTTGACCCAGGTGGCCGCTGTTTATTTGGGGGGGGGGGGGAAACAAACATGGCTCCTCTTTAACAAAGATCAGTGGCATGAGGAGACAATTCCTGTTTAAGGCAGATGCAACTTGGGGGGTAGGGGAGCAAAATACCCTACTCAATGCCTGGTATTTAATCCCTTCTGGCAACACCAGAACCTTCTCTGAGGCTCTACATCTGGACACCCCCCTATCCCGGGAGCAATCAGACCATTTGCAGAGCTCCGGGGAAGACAAATGCAAGACAAATTTCCCAAGAGGAAATTAAACTCATCTCAAGCGATTTGAGGGAGGCTCTTTCAGAACAAGATGTTAGAATCAATTCTAACTCCTTTTCCTCCAGCAGCAACAGGCTTAAACTTCGTAGGAAGCTCTTTGCCTAACAGCCACCTTGATGAAAGAGATCTTAAAAATTGTGACAAGAAAAAAGTGCCTTCACAGAGGCTCACTGCTTAAACCCCAAGCTCACCAGAGCAAATCGAGTATCTTAGGAGGCTTGCTTTTGGTCAATACCGCAAATAAACAAAGCACATACCACTAACAGCAAAACCTATGCATTTTCCTTGGTCTCTAAGGCTGGTATCTTCCTACCTAACGCCTTCTTCAGTAGTCTCACCCTCTGGAGTGGCCAGGAATTAAGCCAGCCTTGATGTACCCTCATCCTTTCCACTTTGGAGGGAGGGACATCTGTAATGGGCCTTTCCCACTCCTTCCTGTCTCTGCTTCGCTTGCCATCCAAAGGGTTCCAAATGGAACTCTCTAACAAGATCCAGGGCTAAAGGCCAAAAGGCAGGCAGCACCCTAAGACTGTCTACTCTGGAAAGCAAGTGGTGCCCGCTTCGGCTCCAATCCCCATGGTGAAAATACCTCCAAAATAAGCATTTCTACTAGTCTGTCAGAGCAGGCAGGGCCAGTGCACTTGCGCCCCAACCAGATGACCCTCACTAAATAGCTGACACTCAGCTATGACTAACAGTAAGCGAAACACATATTTCAAAGAGCTTGTCACTGATTCTGCACATAACCAGCCCAGCTGGAGCAAGGCCCCAGCAGCCTTGCCATCCCCAAATATCCAGCACTCGGAGGGTCAGCAGCAGCCCCGAGGTGTCCAGCCAACTGGGGGAAAGTATGTAAACAAGCCATTAGGGAGGAAGACAGGCCATTGGGACAGACTGGGATAGACGGCTGGCAATGACAGAGCTGGCTGGCCCGCGGTCACGAAAAGGGAGATGACCCAGGCATAGGGTAATTAGACGGCACATCCCAGGGGGCTCGGCTACTTAGCTTTTAAACGAGCCTCAGAGAGGAAACCAGGAGCCTGGGCCAAGGGAGGAAAATGGCCACTTTCTGCTCAACAGTCTCAAGGCAAAGGTTCTACAGTTTACATGGTGTTCCAAAAAAAGCCCTAGTCCGGAGGCGCAAAGGGCAGGGCACATCTGTGGAGGAAACAGTCACCTTAATTACCATGTCTAGAGAAAGTGCGATTTCATTACAGCCTCCAAAACCTACCGCCCAAAGTAGGAAACCAGAGAAGTGTTTTCAATTTGAAAAGGCTGGAATGGAGAGGGTGAGAGGGTCTACCTCTCCCTATCCTGCCACAGCTCTGGATCCTGAGGTGCCCTCCTGTCTCCAAGAGCATCCCAGCAGGGGCTGGGGTGCAGGCCTCCTAATACCAGCACTTGGGGAAGCTGAGGCATGAGAACTGCAATTTCGAGGCCAGCCTGGGCAACTGAGCGGCTTAATAAGACCCTGTTCAAAATCAAAACTCAAAACTGGGTTGGGGATGTAGTACTGAGCAAAGAGCTTCAGTTGTATCCTTAGTGCTGAAGTACATATTTTTTTTCTTCCCCCAAACCAGCTCTAACTTCTCCAACCCTCTTCAAACTTGCCCCTGTTACTTAAATGGTAAAACACCGAGTTTAATTTCTGAGGATTGCAGCGAAAAGAATTTCCTAAAAACACAGAGGGTGCGCCTCTGGCAGCCCCAGCCCCAGCCCTCTTGGAGGCGCGCCCCTCGCAGCAGGAAGGGCGGGAGAGGGGCCTGGGGCCGCACTCTGGCACCCGGAGAGGGGCAGGCGGCTCTGTACCAGGACAGACCGTCCCTCAGCTCCAGCTAGAAGGGAAGCGAAAGCAGCGCTTTGGTTCTAGAAGCATCTGGCAGTGCCACTTCTGAGTCAAATCTACGACTAAAGGCCAACTCTAGCACAACCATTAACAAGTGGCTCATCTCCCCTTTCCCTCCCTAAAAAAAAACCCCTTGGATCCATCTCCCGAGACGATTCCCCGACACAAGCAGACGGCAGTCCAACTGCTACCCACCAGCAGGAGATAATAACTAGTTTCGTGGGATTCTAAGTAACTTTGGGATCCCACCCCACCCCAAAGCCTCCTCTCCAAGTCTAAAGAAATTTTAAGGACTGAGGTGGTACGGACCAGTTGAAGATCCCAGTTTTAATTTGGGAGGGGGGCGGGGAGGAAGAGAGATGTTAATAATGTGGCTGCGGTATACTCGTGTGGGGTGAAACGGAACCAGATGCGGCCGCTACATCTGGAAAACGGGGCGGGGGGAGGGGGGAATACCGGGGCGAGGACGGCAAATGGGCGAAATGGGTTTTAGTTTTTAGGGCCAGAGAAGAGTAGCAGGATTCTGTCCCCGCCCCAGGTGTCTGTCTCCTAAGGGGCGTGTGTCTTATATAAACCCCATCCAATTCCCTCGCAAAGCGGGTCCCACCCTCTTTCGCACCCCCACTCCACGCGTGAGGGGAAGCGGGAAACAGAGGGGTCTGGGCCCGAACACCAACATGCGTCGCCGCCGAGGGACCCGCCCCGTACTAAACCCTCCTCTCTTCCCCCACTTCCAAGAAGCAGGGCCGAACTGGATGTCCCCTGTCCCGCTCTGGGGGCTGGGCATGACCGATGATCCCCCTTCAAGAGGCTCCAAACTTCCGCCCGGTTCCAAAATCTGGAGAGGGGAATCTTGCCTCGCTCTCCGCACATTCAGCCATTTGGTGACGACACCTCCTGGAAACCCGGTCCACGCCGAGCCAACCTTCCCTCGGCTCCCGTCCCTCCCTGCGCCCCAGCGCGGACCCCACACTCTCCCCGAGCGGGGAGAGACTCGGGACCACCCCACGTCGCCAGGGCTGCACCCAAAGCTCTCGCTGAGTTGGGGTGAGTCCTCACACGGGGACCAGGAGGTGGAGCGGAATGTGACACACACACACACCCCAAAAGATGGTAGAGATGGGGTGGGACGTTAACACACACACACACACACACACACACACACACACACACACACGCGCGCGCACGCACACACACGGGGACCCAGAGATGGGTGGAATGTAACACACGCACCAAAGGGATGGAGTGGAATGTGACGCGCGCGCACACACGGATGATGGAGTGGAATGTGACACACACAGACAGACAGACGCACACGCAGGGACTAACGAGACGGAGTGGAATGTGACGCGCGCGCGCGCACACGTACACACACACACACACACACACACACACACACACACACACCCTAGCGCGTACACCGGGGGCCCGAGATCCCCGGGCCAGGCCTCCACCGTGTCCCCGGACTCACAGCCAAGCCGCCGCCGCGCACGCAGCTCGGAAGCGCGAGTTGGCGGAAAAGTTGGCGGCGGGCGCGGCGCGGGGCCGGCGGGGAGGGAGCGGGGGACCGCGGGGTGGGGGGCGCCGGGCGGGCGTCGGCGCGCGGCTCCTACCTCGCTGGCGCCGCGGCCCCTCGGGGAGCTCGCCGCGGCTCGGCTCCGGCTCGGCGCCCGGGCTCAGCTCGGCTCCGCGCCGGCTCGGCGGGGCTCCGCGGCGGGCGCTCGGCGCCTCGGGCCCGGGCGGGAACAATGGAGCCGAGGCGGGCGCCCCGGAGGCGGGGCGGGGAGGCTCCCGTCCGTCCGCCGCCCGGGTCCGCGCCCCTCGAGCCCCACTCTCCGGAGCCCGGCGACGGCGCCTCACGCTGCCTGCGGCCCCGGCTCCATCGCCCTGCGGGGGAACCGGCGCCCGACTGCCGCCCAGGGACGGGTCGCCCCTCGGGCCGGAGAAGAGTCCTCGGGCTGCGCGGCGCTTCCAGCTGCGGCGCGCGCGCGGCCCGCAATGCGCTAAGCGGTCTCGGTCCCGTCCGGACGCCGCCGCCCGGCTCCGGGCTCAGCCCGGGCTCCTCGGCGCGCTGTGCTAGAGCGGCGTCCGGCTCCCGCTGGCCGCCGCACGGGTACCCGCAGAAGCGCTCGCAGCGCTGTGCGCCGGCGGGCGGGCGGGCGGGCGGGCTCGCTCCCACCGCGCTGGGCCCTCCCTCCCTCCCTCCTCCCCGTCCCCTCCCTCCCTCCCTCCTCCCCGTCCCCTCCCTCCCTCCCTCCTCCCCGTCCCCTCCCTCCGCCCGTCTCCTCTCCTCCCTCCCCCTCTCGCCCCCGCCACCCCACTCCCCCGCCCGCAGCTGCCTGCTGGGCCTTGTAGTTCCTGAGCCGCGGCCCCCGAGAAGCCGGAGCCGGCGGAGCTAGCTAGCCGGCGTCGGCCTTGCGTCCCCCGCAGTCTCGTCTCCTTAGGCGCTCGTGCCCTTCCATCTGAGCCCTGCCCGAGTTGCTGGCCGTGGACGTATTAGCGATCTGGAGGCTGAGGTGGAAAAGATACTGTAGCCCGAGCTTGTACGTGGCAGCACAGGCTGGGTGCACCTAGGGGACGTTATTTTCTAGCTAGGACTCTCACTTT
The DNA here is from genome assembly GCA_004027205.1 of Ctenodactylus gundi. Classification (NCBI taxonomy): domain Eukaryota; kingdom Metazoa; phylum Chordata; class Mammalia; order Rodentia; family Ctenodactylidae; genus Ctenodactylus; species Ctenodactylus gundi. Next base: position 206,992 of record PVKB01003159.1, on the reverse strand, counting down.
TCCCACCTGTGAAAGGAAGGATAATTTTGTACTTTGCATAAGGACCTGACACCTAAGTCACATTCAGTGAATTCGAGCTGCTCTCACTCAAGAATAGGTGCCCTCTCCGCCCCTCCCCTCTCATCTTCTTGTTGCTTAGCCACAGAATTTGGGGTTTGCCTATTAAAATAAGTAAAGGAGAGATAGAAGAACGTTGGAAGACAGATTATTTGGGGGGAGGGAAAGAGGGTGAGGGGGGGGAAGTGGGAATTGGGATGTAAGAATGACCAAGAGGCGATATGTAAATGCACTAACTTCTCGAGATGATTGTTGTTGTTACATACCTCAAATACATATTAATAAAAGGCTAAAAAGAGGAATTTGGGTTTTACAATCCACACCCCAAGGACCCCCCAATGGTGCGCGGGGCCCTGTAAATTCTACAAGCCCTTCTTGGCCGCCGAAAGTCCCTGACCTGCAATGAATGGCTAGCAAGCAGAGTGCTTCGGTGGTTTGGAAATCCATCAAAGCCCACTCCCAGCACCTTCCAGGGTCCTGTGGAATTCCAGGGAGAGTGGCTAAGTGGCCTTTCCCCCTGGACCCTTCCCCAAGTAGGATACTTCAGTGATTCTGTAATCCAAATAGATCCGTCTCCTAAGGGGAAGTTTTGAAAAATACAAGGTCTTAGGCTCGCAAAGACATGAGGAATCCCAGGAAAGAACGGAGAATCTGTATTATTTCCCAAGACTCTGTGGTGACAGGGATAGGAAGCCAGAGTGGGGTGTCACAGCTGGGATGAGAAATAAACCACGAGCTTTTGGATTTTGGACAAATCGTGCACCTGACAGAAGACAGAGCCAGGTCTGATGGTACAGGCTGGGATCATAACCTCACACTCTGGGAGGCTGAGGTAGGGCAGAGGATCACAGACTCAAGCCCAAACGGGAGGAGCAATTCGAAAACTTAGGGAGACCCTGTCTCAAAATAAAATGGCTGGAGACCTAGCAGCTCAGCGAGAAGGCCCTGGATTTGATCCCTGGTGCCAAATGAACAAACAAATCAAGATGGAGTTATTGGCTGAGTCTCCCTTCCACGATGGTCAAGGGGATCAAACTAAGTAGTGATGTCAGTGCACCGGAAGTGACACACAAAAAGTCAGGTGTAAGTCAAAGCTTGGGCTTGCGCCTTCATCCCCACCTGTCATGGTTTGGATGTAGAATGCCACCCAGAAGCCTCATGTATTTGTGTATAGATTATCTATGGCAGTGGTCTCAACCTTTCGGATACCAGGTAGTGCTTTAGTCCAAGACCATCTTCTGAAGGAGGGGGGAAGGAAGGGAGGAACCCGTTGAGCAGGAGTTTGCTGGAGGGAAGCTGTGAACCTTGAGCAGCAGCAGCAGCAGCAGGGGAGCAGGAGGGGAGCTCAGCCTCCTGTGGGATCAGCAGCAACATTAGAACTTAATAGCGGTGTGCTGACAGAGGGGGACCCCTGCGCTGCTGTCTGTCCTGGCTGGCCCCATCCTTCCAAAACCACTGGGCTGGGGACCCCTGCTCTATGGATTTCATGTGCCCTTGGATATGGGGCCTGGTTGGGAAGCGCAGAGCCCTGAGGGGGTGGCCTGGAAGGACACACTCCTGCCCTGGCTTCTTCTCAAGCCCTGATCTCTTGCCATGCCTGTGGGCAAACCTTCCCACCACTGCCAGCCACCCAAGAGTGGACTGAGACCTCCTGAAACTGTGAGCAAAAACAGATCTTTCCTCCCTTACGTTGTGGATGTCACATAGTGTGCCCCAGAGATGAAAAAGTAAATAAGATCGCTTAAATAAGACACCACCTCATCTCAACTGAAAGCTTGCAGAAGCCTGGATACTGAGTGAGGGTGTTTTGCTTTCTCCAAATTTAATTTTAAAAAAGTCTCTAAGGTATTTCCCTATTTGATGAGCTGGTGAAAGAGGCGTGAATGACATACTATTGTCACATAGCAGGTTCTTAAAAAATGTTTGCACAAGACCCTAGCTTCAGTCCTAGCACTACAAAAAAAGAAAGAAAGAAAGAAAAACAAAAAGAAGGGCTGTAGGAATAACTCAGCAGTTAAAGCGTTTGCCTAACAAGTGCTGAGTACCAGAGTTCGATTCCCCAGCACCATACAAGCTGGGTCCAGTGGAGCACGCCTGTAAACCTAGCACTCGGAAGGTTGAGGCAGTAGGATTGCTGTGAGTTTGAGGCCAGTCTGGGCTACATAGCGAGCTCAGAGCCAGCCTGGACTACAGAATGAGATCTTGTCTCAGAAAAAGAAAAAGAAAAAAGAAAAAGAGCTGGGGGTGTAGCTCAGAGGTAAAACATGTGCTTAGCATGTGCAAGGCCTTTGGTTCAATCTGAAACTTTTAAAAAAAGACATGCTTGTTGACTAGCGAAAGAGTCAACAGTAAATAAGTGTTTGTTGAACAAGTGAATAAATAAAAAGTAGGAACTCATTTATGAAATAAATGAATCGTAGTTGTCATTTGTAGGGTTCTTGTCCCCACAAGTATATGTTTCAGCTCTTGTTGATTAGGCCCCTTTATCATCCCTTAGAACATGCCCGAGTCACGCCTCTGTGCCCATCCCAGCCTCTCAGGCCCTGGAAATTCTGCTGACTTTCTGCTGTTTACACTGACTTGATGCTTACTGGAGCTTTATTAGCTGGCTTTTTACTCTTTGCTGTTTCTTTCCAGGTAGCTTCTCCTGGTCTTCACCCACCTTTTTTAAACAAAAAAAAATTGTAATTAAAAATTTTTTGTTTCCAGGTGGCTTCTAAAGTGTTCTAGCTCTAGGAGGTAGAGGCAGGAAGATATCAAGTTTGAATCCAGCCTGGACAACTTAGCAACAGGACCCTGTCAAAAACAGGGTGGGAGGGATTGCTGAGGATTGAGCCCAGTGTGAAAGTTCTGGACCTTAAGTCCAGTACTGCAAGAAGAAAAACCTGCTCTAGAGCAAGGAATCCCGCCTACACATCTGACTTAGTTTAGGACTACGTGTGTGTGTGTGCGTGTCTGTGTGTGTGTATGTCTGGAAGAATATACTCTTTGTCCAGCCCTCTCCCCGTGCCCTGTGTGTGTGTGTGTGTACCAGTGTGTATGTGTGCACGTAATTTCTGGACTCTAATGTGTAACAATTCTGGGTGAGCAGAGAGATACAATCTGGGGGACCATGGTGAGGGTCAAGCCAAGGAAAGCCCAGAGCTTGATGTTGCTGTTCAGCTCTTATTCCCCCACTGTGCACCCTTGGCAGAGCGAATTTGTGGCCCATCTTCTCCACGATTCTTCTAGAAAGGGGTTTTCAAATCTGCCTCTGGACTGCTCGGCTCAGCCCTGGCCTAGCATTCACAGGCCTTGGTTCTGCAAAGAATGACTAAGGCAACAAGGGGCCTTAAGGTAAAGGGGCAGATACAAAGCCTGTCTGTTTGGTGTTGAGGGTTATAGGCCTACTGCCAAACAAATTCCTCCTTGGATTTAGCAAGAAGGCAGAATGAAAATGACTAGCCAGCCAGCGCTGGTGGTGGCTCAGGCCTGTAATCCCAGCACTCAGGAAGGATGGAGCAGGAGTATCCTAAGTTCAAGCCCAGCCCGGGCAACTTAGAGAGACATAGTGAGATCCTGTCTCAAAATCAGAAATAAAAATGGGCCAGAGATGTAGCTCAGTGTTAAGGCCCTAGGCTAGATACCCAGTACCAGAAATAAAAATAAAAAGACAAACCATCAACTTGCTAGCTCTTTCTGGAGGGCCAATGGAGAAGGTGGGGGGAGGGGAGGAAGAGCCGGCCATGCATAGGCCCAGCCACCTCCCCCAGATAATTGAGTCTGCTGCTCTGATCCTTCCATGCAACTTTTCTTCTGGGCTATTCGCCGTGCCCTGCTCTTCCTCCTCTAGGGGAATGACCCCAGGACAGAGGAGGAAGGGCTCCCCGCAATGGGTTCCATGCTGGCAACTCTGCCTGCCTGTCCTGCACCCAGGACTCCTGGCACTTTGCCTCTCCACACAGAAATGTAATCTTCCCTCGGAGGTAACAAAGAGCTGCGAGGGTCAGGGAGAATTTGTAGGCCCCTGGCCCTGCCAGCAAGTTGTCTGAGGGGGAAACAAAGGCTCTAAAGCTCCAGGCCCTGATAACTAGTTGGGGGCCTGTTGCCTCTGGCTTCTGGGGAGGAGAAGACTGGTACTGAATGAGCCCAGGGAAACGGAGCTCTCCCCAAAGCCCGGCCAGCTCTTTGTTTGGGAACACTGCAGACAAGCCATCCCTGTTCCTCCGGCAGCTGTATTCTCAGAGTTCATCCAAGGAGGAAGGAGTTCAGGCTGCTTCTTACCTGCCTGCTGCCCTGCTCCCTCTAAGCTCAGTCATTTTTAGGGCTCAGCCATGTCCACTGGGGATAGTACCCCACTTCTCTAGGTCAAGACTGCAGAGTTAGTGCCTCTTTTTAATGAAAGAAGTGCAGGAAAGGGATCGGGCCAAGTGGTACAGGCTCATAAACCTAGCACACTGGAAGGCTGAGGCTGGGAGATCACAAGTTCAAGCCCAGCCTGGGCAGCTTAGCAAGATCTTGTCTCATAATGTCCGTTTGAGAGCTTACCCTCTATGCTTTGGCGCGTGTATTTTCAAAGTTCTGCCTAAACATTTTTCCCAAGCCTCTAGAAAAGGAAGTAATAAAATAAAATAAAAATAAAAATAAATGGGCTGGTAGTATAGCTCCCTGTGAAGGCTCTGGGTTCTATCTCCTGGACCACAAAACAAAACAAAACAAAAAACAAGAAGTGGAGGAAGGAAGCAGTATCTATCCTGGATGAGGAGGGACTCCATTATTGTCCTGCCTGGTCTGTGGCGTCCGGAGACCTGGGAGCTTGGTGGGATCTCCATGTGGGAACTGGTTGCTGGAGGGGCCTCAGAGAGCAGGGACTGTCTGGACAAAGCAGACCGCTCCCAGGTCCCTGGGAGCAGGTGGGCAACCAAGCCTCTTGCCTCAGGCCACTGGAGTTAGGGATCAGCAGCCAGCTACCATCTGGCCACCATTTGGTGACCCCTGGCTGTTTTCAGCACAGCTTTGGTATGTCAGGAAAGGGAAGGTCTGTTTGGTTTGGTGTTTTTGTAAATAACATTCACTCTCTTCTACCAGTGGGAAGGGGAGAGAGGCGTGTCTGGCCCTAATGCCACTTGTATTCACTGAGCATGGGGTGGGGAGGGGCACTGCTTTGTGTGTCAGGCACTGTGCTGGGCAGAGTAGACCTGAAGGAGGAGGGCACGGGCTCTGGGTGGTCACAGCCTTGTGCAGGGAGGCCACCTATTACAAGTGGGGCCACGCAGGGACATCTGCAGGGTATCTTGGGAGACGAAGTTGGGAAAGGAGATAATAGGGAAGTGAAGCCTGGTCTTGTTTTGTTCTCTCTCTCTCTCTCTCTCTCTCTCTCTCTTTCTGTCTTTGTGTATGTGTATTACTGGGAATCAAATCCAAGGCCTTCATACTGAGCTACATCTTCAAACTTTTGGAGACAGGGTCTTGCTAAGTTCCTAAGTTGCCCAGGCTATACTCAAACTTGCAATCTTCCTGCTTCAGCCTCCCAGAGTGCTGAGGTTAACAGGCATGTGCCATTAGGCCAGATGAGGCCTGGTTCTTGAAAGCAGACAAACAACCTTTGAAAATTCACAGGCTCATCTGGGGAAGTGGGGAAGTGGTGGGGGGATATGTGGGGTGAGTGGGGAGTAGGGTAGGTATTGAAACTTCTAAGTGATTTTGCTCTAAAGGGATAAACACTTTTCTGGGGTCAAATAGTTTTCTGAACCTGCCGCTTCTTTCTGGCCCCGGGGCCACGGGCCGTTCTTTAGCTCCGTGGTTCCCTCAGTGGCAAAGCAAGGATAGCAATGATAACTACTCATCATAGTGGCTGAAGGAGTTGAGAGACAAGGTGGGCAGAAGTACAGTGACCACGCTTGGAGGTGTTCAGCCAATAGGAGCCGTGGGTCTTGCCCGGCTGCTCTTTGGCCCAGGAGCACCTCTGCTGAAGCTTATTTGCGAGGTATCTGCGGCTTTCTCGTCCTTACCTGCTCTGAGCTCTCTGGTCTCCAACACCAGCTACAGAGAAGGGTGTGTTTCCAAGCTAATCTCTCTGCTTCTTGTTGCACTGGAGGAAGAGCAGCTCTTCTTGTTAGAGGTTTTACTGCAAAGCAAAAGAAGCATGCACACACATGGGAGAACCCAGGGGCTCGTAGCCCCTCAGTGGGTGCTTGCAACTGTGTCTTACTCCTTTGGAATCCGCCAGCTGTGCCTGGTGGTGCAAGCCTGCAATCCCAGCACTCTGGGAGGCTGAGGCAGGGAGATCACGCATTCAAGCCTGGGCAACTTAGTGAGATCCTGTCTCAAAATCAAATAAAAGTAGGCTGGGGAAGTAGCTCAGTGTGAAGGCCGTGGGCTCAATCAATCCCCAATATCACCACCACCACCAAAAAAAAAAAAAAAAAAAAAAAAAAAAAAAAAAAAAAAAAAAAAAAAAAAA
>PVKB01003159.1:0-200393 GCA_004027205.1 Ctenodactylus gundi | reverse complement strand
CAGTGGCAGAACAGGGAACAATTTGCATTTCTGAGGACCCCTCGGGAGTGCAGGACCCAGTTCCTTAGGCTTCTGCTCAACCTAGGAACAAAGATCAAAGTCCACAGTTACACTGGATCCTGGAGGCCTGAACTTTGAAGTGGATCCTATCCCAGCATATGCTGCCACAGCTGCACTTGACTTCTCCTGGGCTGTGAGGAACTTTTGTTGAGCGTAGGTACTTAAAAACAACAGTGTTCTATTTAGATTAAAAGAAGATGAATATATGCATTTTAAAAGATTGGAAAATAATATTATTGGTGAGAAAATGAGCACCCAAGGAGCTTGTTGTTGGGCATGTTGTTAAGCTGAGCACTTTGGAGCCACTGGATGCTACCTGCTTAGTCACTATGCTCGGTCTGGGTTCTAACTTGTGATCCTCCTACCTCAGCCTCCCAGAGTCCTGGCATGATAGGCCTGTGGCACCAGGCCTGGCAAGCATTATTTCAAAATTTCAGTAGGCATCTATGTTTTTCTTTCTTATTTTTTAATTCTGTTAATACAAAACAAAATAGAAAAGATCCTTTAGTTAAACTTTTAATAGTGGTTTTCTTTGGATTTATGGTTATGATATTTTCATTTTTTACACGCCTTTGTATTGTTTGAAAGGAGTTTGTTCACGGGCCCCTCTCTGTGATTGGACAGGTCGTGTTCTGGGCCAAATCTTTCCCATGGCAGGTCACATCTGCTCAGAAGGACATCTTCCACTGTGATCAAAGGCATGCCAGCCCAGCCATGGATGAGTTTCAAAGCTGTATAGCCATAGCAATAGGAACGAGCTGGGCTCAGTGGCACACACCTATACCCAGAACTCAGGAAGCCAAGGCAAGAGACTTCTGAGTTCATGTTCAGTCTGGTTTGTATAGTCAGACCTTGTTTCAAAAAACCCTCAATAGTAATAATAATAATAGTAACAATAATAACTGAATAAAAAAAACCCACATTCACTGACATGATTTTGTCTTTAGGCAAGAAAGTAATTATAAAGAAATGACCTGGAGATGCTCCACATATGTTAAATAGCTATTGTACGTCGCAAGTACATAATAATAAAAATAACTTTTGGGGTACAAAGAAAGAAAGAAAAAAAAGAAATGTCATAGCTAGGTGTGGCAGTGCATACCTTTAAGCCCAGTGCTCTAGAAGGCTGAGGCACAAGGGTAGCAAGTTTGAGCCCAGCCTGCGCAATTTAGCAAGGTCATCTCACAATCGAAACTAAAAAATGGACTAGGGATGTGGCTCAGTGTGAAGGCCCTGAATTAGATTCCCAGGACCATAAAACCAAATTAAACGCTGAAACAACAACGAGCTCAAAATACCTCACCAAGTTCAAGCCCAGCCTGGGTGATTTAGCAATTTAGTGAGAGCCTGTTTCAAAATCAAACACAGAAGAAGGGCTGGGAATATAGCTCAGTAAGACGGCCCTGGGGTTGGTCCCTAACAGCATACAGAAGAGAGAAGGGGAAAGGAGGAGAGGGGAAGGGAGAAGAGGCGAGGGGAGAGGGGGATGGGGAGGCTGGTGGGGGGTGGGGGGGGAGAGAAGAGAAGAGAGGAGAAGCACAGGCCTGAAACCCAGCACTCTGGGAAACCAAGGCAGGAAGATCACAAACTTGAACTCAGCAGTTTAGTGACTTATCAAGACTTAGAAGGAAAGAAGGAAGGAAGGAAAGAAAGAAAAGAAAGAAAGGGAGAAAGAAGGCTGGGGATGTAGTTCAGTGAGAAGGCCCTGGGTTTGATCTCCACGCAAAAGAAAACAACCAACCAAGCAAACAAAAGCAAAAGAGAGAGAGAGAGAGAGAAAGAAAAGGCCTGCTGAATACAAGTCCATTTGGACTATATTTAAATGGCCTCCCACAGGCCTTTGCAAAACACTTCTAATTCTTCATCTACAAAATAGCTCCTTAAGTGAAAAAAACACGAAAACTGATTTTTAATCTTTTAGGGCTGGAGGAATGACACTGCGGTTAAAGTGCTTGCCTTGCAAGTGCAAGGCCCTGGGCTCAATTGCTCAGCAACGCATAAGCCTGGATAGGGTGGCGCATACCTATAATCCCGCACTCCGGCACTCCGGAGGCTAAGGCAGGTGGATTGTCCTGAGTCCAAGGACAGCCTGCACTACACCAGTGAGTTCAGAACCAGCCTGGGCTATAGAGAGAGAGAGACTCTGTCTTAAAAAGAAAAAGAACAAAAATATTTTTTAAAAATTTGTGTGGTACTGTAGATTGAGCGCAAGGCCTTTGCAATGAGCTACATATCAAGCCTATTTTGGGATAGGGTTTTACCAAATTGTTAATATTTATTTATTTATTTATTTATTTATTTGAGACAAGGTCTTACTCTATAGTCCAGGCTGGTCCTCAAGTAACTATGTAGCCCAGGCTGGCCTTGAATTCACAGCAATCCTCCTGCCTCAGCCTCCTGAATGCTGAGATTACAGGTGAGTGCTCCTATGCCCAATTTATATGGTGCTGGGGAGTTGAATCCAAGGTCTGAGTTTGCAAGACAAGTGCTTTAACCATTTCGTTATACTGCCAGCCCTTGCTAATTCATTAAGTTGCCAGGTTTGGCTTGAAGTTTTTTTGTGAGAGATCGTCTCACTCTGTAGCCCAGGCTGGTCCTGAACTCACTATGGAGTCCGGGTTAGCCTTGGACTCATGGCAATTGTCTTGCCTCAGCCTCCGAAGTGCTGGGATTACCGGCATGCACCACCATACCCAGTTTATGTGGTGCTGGGGAATCAAACTCAGGGTCTTGTGCTTGCCAGGCAAACACTTTAATCACTGTGCCATTTGTCCATGCATTTAGCCCAGGCTTGAATTTTTGAGCCTCCTGCCCACCTCCCAGAGTGCTGGGACTACTGGCCTGAGCTAGTAGGCTTGGCAAAGCTCATCTTCTGACCTGTGCCTTGAGTTTTGGAAGGGCCCGAGATGCCTATTACAGTATGCCTTTACTAAAACCTGGTTTCCTCCATACCAGCTGGTGCCGAGACCTTGTAGGGCACCTTTGGGAGGGCAGCACAAGCCAGGAGAACTGTGTGTTCTCCCACAGTGCCTTGCAGGCTACATGATAGATGGCTTCTCCTCCCTCCACCCATGCTGGAAATTGAACCCAGGGCTTTATGCGTGATAGGTAAGTACAGTACCACTGAGCTACCTCCCACGTCCCATGAATGGTTTCAATCTGCAGCTGAAGGGGGTCCTGCCAGCATTTCTTTGCCAAGTCAGCCCAAGTGGATTTCACGGGCCTGTGTAGAAAAGCAGTGTGGGTGGGTGCTAAGTCTTTTTAGGTGTTCCAGGAAGTTCCTTGCTAGGTAGAAGCCAGCCATTCCTTGCTGCCCTCTGAAATCCACTTGCTTGGCTCTCAGACGTTTCCAAGCATGGGAGCTTACTTTTTAAAGAAGTGTGTAGAAGACATACAAACGGCAGTGTTAGATTTGATCTCTCTGCTACAGTCTTTTGTGTATATATTTTCCTATGAGGCCATGAAAGCCAATATTTAATAGATGTTGACTATAAGCCATGGCATGCTAGATGCCATTATGCAAATTACCTTACCTCATATATGTTTATCTTTGGTGCTGGTGATCGATTCCAGGGTCTTTGCTCTGAGCTACATCCCCAGCCTTTTTTTTTTTTTTTTTCCTTTAATTTTATTTTCAGGCCACTAAATTTGAGGTCACTAAATTTCCCAGACTGGGTTTGAATTTGTGATCCTCCTGCCTCAGTCTCCCAGAGTGCTGGGATTACAGGCCTGCACGGCCATGCCTGACAAAAGTGGCTTGATTAATAATCATGTCTACAGAAGAGAATTTAAAACTGCTCTTTCTTTAAAAACTCAATTATTCAAAAAAAAGTTTCAACTATACCAAACAGAATTGTTAGCAGTTTGAGCATGTGTTTTAAAGAGGATTGTGTGCTAATATGCTTGAATCCAGCACAATTTTTCTAAAAACAGTTCTGCCTAGGGTCTTGTAACACTGTGTGTGTGTGTGTGTGTGTGTGTGTGTGTGTGTGTGTGTGTGTGTGTGTGTGTGTTGGGGGGTAGGGTGATCAGCAGCAGCTGAAATTTGACACCTGTGGGCCCAAATCTTAGCACTCAGGGTTGTCCCTAGGTTTCAGAGTCACCCTGGCTGCTCCAGCTCCACAGCCCCCTCAGAGGTGTCTTTTGTTAGGGAATTATGGGTTCGTGTGGAGCAGGGGGCCGTGGAAATATGGAAAGCATTTTTAAGGAGATGCAACCAACCAGTGCAGAAACTGTATTTTAAGAAACCATATCTCTGTTATGAATAGGCCCAAAGAGAACTGAGATGGAAAAAAATTGTTCAAGCGTGTTTTCTGCTAGATATGTTTTGAGTTTATTTTTCATTTTTTATCTTTTTCCATGCCTTCTGCCTGCTTACATCTCTTTCTGTCTTTCAAAAATGTGGCTTGGAGGAGCAAGGGGTGGTATTTTGATTAAAGAAATGGTTTTGTTTTATTTCACTGCCAGGCTGGCCTCATCAGGAACTTTCTGTTTGGCTGTCCTGTTTCCTGGCTGCTCGAAAAGATCCCAGGAGGGGCTGGGGGTGGAGACTGGGACAGAACTGTGGCCTGGTAAGTACAGGCCCAGGGCTCATCCAATTTTTTTTTTTTTTGTAGAAATTTCTGTGATCCCCAAGAGTAGGATGTAGATCACCAGTTGCTCAAATTAGAGCTGAACTTAAAACCATGGTTCAAAACCAAGGTTTTTAAATGCAGTAAATAAACATCATTAAAATAATCAGGGAGGAAGATTGTCAGGGGCACAATGTGGACACTGAAGGTGGAGGAAGGAACTAAACCAGGAGGATGAGTATCCAGCACGCACACGCTGGGAGACGGAGTCCAGGGACCGCACGCTAAGCAGCATCCCAAGTTCCCCTCTTTCTAAACAGGTGTCCCCCCACCCCCACCCCGGCCCACCCAGGCCCAGTGGTGCTGATCTGTAGTCCTAGCATTCCAGAGGGTGAGGCAGGAGGATCACAACTATGGAGTCCAGCCTGGGCAATTTAGTGACTTGAGTAAGAGCGAGTCTCAAAATCAAAACCGAGCTGGGGATGTAGCTCAGTGTGAAGGCCCTGGATTCCACTCCCAGCACCGAAAAAATATTCTTTTTCATTTTGAGACACGTATCTACTAAATTGCTAAGTTGCCCAGGCTGGGCTCAATTCCACAGTTATCCTGCCTCAGCCTCCCAGAGTGCGGAGTCAGAGGGGCGCACCGCCACACCTGGTCCCTGCACATCTCTGTCCTTGTCTGTCGCTAAGGCTGTCTTTCGGTGAGGAGGTGCCCTGTGTGGCAGTGCCATCCTGTCATCTCGGCGATGGCAGACCGTGGGGAGAGCTCCCTGGAGCGGCTCTGCTGTGCGGCATAATCCTTCCTGCGTTGTTACTGAGGCCCCGGGAAGGGAGCCAGGACATCTGATGATGTTTGCTTCTACAGATGATACTCCACGCCCTCAGGTTTTTCTTCCAGATCAGATTATCATGCGGTGGTGGCGGCAAGCACAGAGTGTTGATGACAGGTAGAGGACTGCTGGGGAATACACAGAGACAATAAGAACACGTACAGTTCTGTCCCCACCTTGTGTTGGGCTGCTCCTGGCATGGTTTGAGGGGCTTTGTCCTTGGCCTGGTGAGTAGATATGTCCCCTTCCTGACCTCTTTTTCTATTTCTGCTTCAGGTGGCCTTTTATTTAAACTCTTGAGCCTGTTAGAGGATCTGAGATTTTCACTGGGCCGGTTGATAGAACAGGCCTGCAACTCCAGAACTCATGGAGGCTGAGATAGGACTGCGAGTTCAAGCTCGGCCTGGTCAATTAGCCACTTAGCGAGATCCTGTCTCAAAATCAAAACTGAAAGGGGCTGGAGACATAGCTCAGTGTTAGCCCTGGGCTCTTGATCCCCAGTACCACAAAACAAACAAACAAATATGTCTTTCTTTAGACTTAATTTAAAAATATTAAAGAATAACAAGAGATCTAAGTGTTTTGCTTCACTGACTTTCCAATATTCCCCAGGGACTAGGCAAGCATTGTTCTATCCAGCACATGAATTTACTTATTTACGTTTAAATTTTGTCATCTTGGCAAGCTGGGCAGGCACTCCATGTCACGCTTTACTCAAATGAAAAATGGATAGAAGATGGTCCTTGCCTTACAGTGGTTTGATGTAGTGGTTTTAAACTTTGTGATGGTCTCCAGACTAGTGATAAGTAGTGACACTGTGTGATGAGGCTGGTGGCATGGGGTCCTGGCTCCCGGCAGTCCTGATATGGGAGGTCCGGCTCCTGTCAGCTCTGAGAAGAGGGTCCAGCTCCCCCTCAGCACTGAGATGGCGGTCCAGTTCCATTCAGCCCTGAGATGAGAGGACCAGCTCCTTGTCAGCCCTGAGATGGAGGCGACTTCCCTGTCAGCCTGAAGGTAGAGAGACCAGTTGTCCCTCAGCCCCAAGCTAAGGGGGACGAGCCCTGAGATAGGGTGGAGGGATGATGATCTCCCAGAGTCTGTGCTGTCAAGTGAGGAAGTACAGGAAGTTAGATGTAGTGATAATCTTTTTGTTTTGTTTTGAGACAGGGTCCCAATCTATAGTCCAGGATGGTCCTGAGCTCACTATGGAGCCCAGGCTGGCGTCAAACTCTTAGCAAACCTCCTGCCTCATTCTCCCCAGGGCTAGGGTTATAGGTGTGTGCCACCATTCCCAGCTAATTTTGTTTTGTGGTGTGGGGGAATTGAACTCAGGGTCTTGGGTGTGTTAGGCAAGTGCCATAACCACTGAACCATGCATGCCCCTAGCACCTAATGCTTAACCTTGCAATATTTTCACCGTACAGTGGGGGTTTGGGGATGTACCTCCATGGCAAAGTGGGGAGCAACTGTGTAGGATTGTGAGGGTCACAGAACTACCTAAGGACAGCGTGCCTGGTGTGTAGGGGGTCCTCCTGTGGAGGCCTTCACAGAGCTTCCATTGCTGTGCTCAGAGTCCCAGGGGGCAGGAAGTCTTGCACTGTGCTCCACCTGGTCATTCAGACATTTGGAGGTGGGTGTCAGGCTCGCCACCCCTCTGAGCTACCCCAAAGGTACCATCTAGATTGATGCCAGCCTGGGATTCCAGGCCTGTGACACTGGCACCTGCTCCAGGCCTGACTTCTCCCTCTGGCCCACTTCTCCCCTCCTGGCTAGGTCCTGCTGCCCTCCTCCCTCCTTCGATCCCTACTCAGTGGCATAGTTCTCCCTAGGGAATCCAGCAATGAGTTAAGGAGCCATCTCAGTGTATATTTTCTGGCCACATTTCATAAAACCAACCAGGTTTTACAAAGGGACTGAGATGGCAAAGAAAGGTGAGTGATCATGGGGAAGAGGACAGGTGAGGGGTTCCCACTAACCTCCTCTGCAATCTGTCTCTCTGTCTCTGCCTATCTCTGTATCTCTCCACTCTCTGACTCCCTTGGGTTTTCCTTCTCCTTGTGCCTCATAGAGAAGCTTTGGAAGCCAGCATTCCCTAACCTTTAATTATCCAGGTTGATTTTTCTACAGCTCTGATTCCTATGAGGTCACATGGGGCAGGGAAGGCACTCTGAGGGCGTAAGGTGAAAGAAAAGCTGGCAGTGGCAGAGGCTGCTCCTCCCTAGAAGGGAGGTTTTCCACTGACCAACTGGCAGCCAGCGCCAGCCACCAGGCCACAAGCAAATCACCCAGAAGAGGCCCTGCATGTGCTGTGGCCTGAGAGGCCTTCATGCCACCATGGATCCATTCACAGGGAAGTAAGGAAGTGGAGCCCAGCTGGGCAACATCGTGAGGCACTGTCTCAAAATCAAAACTAAAAGTGGGCTGAGGATGTAGCTCACTGAAAGGCCTCGGCCTCCATCCCGGGGACCACCTAAAAACAACAAAAGAAAGGAAGTGTGGGGAGGAAGGCGAGTGTATCCCGCTGCGTGCCCCAACTCCTAGTAGTGAGAATCGCACTCAGTATCTTCACACTGAACTACATCCCCCCCTTTTTAATTTTTTTTTAATTAATTTTAAGACAGGACCCGGCTAAATCACTAAGTTGCTAGATGAGACTTGGACTTGTGATCCTTCGGCCCCAACCTTCCAGAGTGCTGATATTACAGGCCTGGGCCACTGGTCTGGGCCCCTCTGAACACCTTTTGAGTTGAGGATGAAAAAAGAAGGAGTTTGCTTGTGCTCAGGGTATTTGAAAATAACTTGGGGGGAATGGCAGCCCATACGATTAGCTTATATCACAGGTGCTTTTTATTTTCAATCGCTATGACATTCTAACTCCCCCACGCTCTCAGCAGCAGGGAAGGCATGATTTAAAAAACGGCTCCTTGGGGTAGGGACTGCCGGGAAGGGAAGGACCACACCAGAAAAAGCAGTTCTGCTCTGGGATCCTGGGGTGGGAAGACCTTACGGCACCATGGAAAGGTGATTCTATCAGAAAGACAGAAACCCAGTCCATTGGTGCAGCCTCAGTACTTTGGGAGGCTGAGGCAGGAGGATCACAAGTTTGAGTCCAGCCTGAGAAATTAAGCAGCTTAGTAAGAACTTGTCTCAAAATCAAAACTAAAAAAGTGGGCTGGGGATCCAGCTAGTGTGAAAGCCCTGGACTCGATCCCTAGAACCACACACCCAGCCCAGAAATAAGGGGTGTGGGAAGGGAGAAAGAGGTCACAAGGGGACAGAAGGGTTAAAGTGGATGGCAGACAAGGACAGCAAGAGGAGGGAGAGACGCAGGACCCTGGGCAAGAGGAGGTCGCCACGCAGCCCGCACTGCTGAGAAGAAGAGAGACTGGTGTGGGGAGCCTGTGTGCTTGGCCATTGTGGGATTCCAGAGAGGACTCCTTAGGGCCTGTCACTGGGCCATGTTGCTGCCAGACAGTCCCACAGTGGCATGTGCAGCAGGGCAGCTGTCTATCTGCAGGGCTAGCTAGCATCCTGGGGCTGCTCTTAATGGTGTTTCTGTGGCCACAGTGGAAGTTCCAGAGAAGAGCACCTCTCTGCTCCTGGCTGGTTCAGTGCTACATACTGGAATTACCCCATTTGGGGTGTGGTCTATTTAAACCATCCGATTCCAGCTGCTTTATTTCTGAGCCTAGGGCTTTTGCATGGAGGTACCTCTCCAGACTATTTTTATTTTAGGGTTTTTTTGGGGGTGCTGGGGATCAAACTCAGAATCTTTTACTCTGAACTACATCTCCAGCCTCTTTTTATTGTTTATTTATGACAAGGTCTTGCTAAGTTGCCCAGACTGGACTTCAACTTGGGAATGTGCCATCCTCCTCTCTCAGCCTCCCAGAGTGCTAAGATTATAGCCCTGTACCACTGGGCATGGGTATTTTTGATTTTGGCTTTTAACCCAGGCTGGCCCTGAACTCACAGCAATCCTCCTGCCTCAGCCTCCCAAATGCTGCAATTACTGGTGTGTGCCACCATGCATTTTTGATTTTGAGACAGAGTCTCACTAAATTGCTTAGGTCAATTGCCCAGGCTAGGTTCGAACTTGCAATCTTCCTGCCTTAGTTTCTTAGAAGCCTGTAGTACCAGGCCAGCTCCAGCTGCTTTGATTGGTGAACACTGTAGAATCCCTGGACCTCAGGGCCCACACATGAAGCCCAACGGGCATTAATTGAAAGCCGCTATGCACGCAACTGCTGCAAGGTGTCCTGGACCAGCAGCCCACGGCCCTGCCTCGCCCTGACTTCCTGACTCCAGAGGCAGGAGGCAGGGGTCTCTTTCAGCTCTCTGACTGTGGACCAGCGACACGCAGCCTCCTTTGGACCCTGGACCCAGGAGATCACAGGGCCTACAGGAGAGGAGGGACAACTTGATCCCAGGGGTGGGGGGCCTCAGAGCCCGGAGTCATCATCGTGCGAGCTCCGCTGTGCTCCCGCTTTTGGAAGCCCCTGGCCCGGTGCCTGTGTAGCAATCCCTTTCTTGTCAACCCACTGGCATTTTATGGAGACACAAGGTTAGGGAGTCTGTCCAGCTGCCAATCAAATCCTGGGAATATCTGAGCTAGGTTATTCCTCTATCTCCTAGTTCCCAAATTCCTGAGTTGGATTCCCTTGGGGATAAAGTCTGGGGTGAAATGAGAGTAGTGAAGTCTATGTGGGTTTTCCCACATAGCTGTGTTTCTTTAAAGGGCTCTCCTTAGTATTGTGAGATTATGTCCCATCTTTTTTAGCCTACAAATGCTCTTCATTTTTTGACTAATAGTTATGGTGATATTTTTAAATGCTCTTTTTTAGTCACTACTTGGCAACTCTGGGAGGCTGTGGCAGGAGGATTGCAAGTTCAAGCCCAGCTTGGGCAACTCAGTGATTTAGTGAGACATTGACTCATAATAATAATAATAATAATAATAATAATAATAATAATAAACTGTGCCTGGGATGTAGTTCAATGGGAAGGCCCTGGGCTCAATTCTCAGTACCACCACCAAGCGACTGATCAATGACCTACTGACCAATCCACATAGAAGAACAACAGACAAGTTAGTCACCAGAGGCTCTGGTAGCTCAGAGGTAGGGCAGTGGCCCAGCACATGTGAGGCCCTGGAATCAATACAGCACTGGAGGAAAGAAAGAAAGAAAGAAAGAAAGAAAGAAAGAAAGAAAGAAAGAAAGAAAGAAAGAAAGAAAAGAAAGAAGAAAAGAAAAGGAAAATGGAATAAAAAACAGCCTCCAAACTTCTAGTAAATTGGACTTGTCCAAAACTTAGGAGGCATTGATTAGATCCAGTCCCTTTCTGAAGTCGGTGGCTCTGGGGCCTGGGCCAAGGTCACAGGGCTGTAAGCAGCCTCTGCTGTGCACTGTCTGTTTTTCCGAATTCTCCGTGTGGCAGATACTGTGAACTGGGCCAGTGGCCTGTGTCACAGATGCTCTAGGGTCCCTGCTGGTGGGCACTTTGCTCTGGGGAAGCTCTACCATCTCTGTCCCTGGGTCTGTACCCTCAGCCCCCTTGCCTAGCTGTTTCCACCAGGGCTTTGTCGCCCACTCATGGCATACTCACCCCCTGCCCCCAGTAGCCCTACTGTGGCCACATTCTCCTTCAGAACAGCCAGGTGCCGGCCAGCCACTCTGCAAAGCCACTGGAGGGCAAGCTCGGGCTCTGCAGGTCTCCAGGCCTAACCTGTGCTAGATGCGCTTTGTGCCCTGTACTGCCTCATAAATTTTGTATTTAACCGGCCTAGCTTTGTGCTCACCTGATCTAAATTAAACTTCCAGAGAGAAAAACCCTTTTCTTCTCTTTGTTCTGTAACTCTCCACCCCTTGGGCCTATTATCTCTAACAATGCAGTCGTCTGGACCCTGGGCTGTGTTCCCTGAAGGCCCAGGAGCAGCACCCAGGCTGGTGCTGGGAGGCTGTGGCCAAGAGGGAGAGGAAGTGGTGGAGGGCAGAGATTCTCTTCTCTTTCTTTGTTTTTTGTGGTACTGGGCCTTCCCATTGAGCTACAGCCCCAGTCTTTTAAAAAAATTTTTATTTTGAGATAGAGTCTAAATTTTTCAGGCTAGGCTCGAACTTGTTGCATTCCTCCTGCCTCATTCTCCTGGAGTGTGGGATTATGGGCACGTGCCACAGGCCCAGCTTCGCAGCCTAGTTGGAGATGACAAGGATGTCTCCGTGCTAGCACACTTTGGAATGGAAAGGTGTTCCATTCTTCAGGGTTTTTCTTTTACCTCCATTTTTTCTTTGTCCTGGGTGTTGAGCTTATCAGGGCCTTCCCTGAACTACATTCCTAGCCCCCCTTTGTTTTAACTTTCGATTTTGAGACAGGGTCTCTCTAAATCACAAAATTGCCCAGGCTGGGCTTGAACTTGGAATCTTTCTGCCTCAGACACTCCCACTGCTGGGATTACAGGTCTGCACCACTCCCTGGGCTTGGCTCCATTCTTCAGTTTTAAGACATAATTGCATTGGGAAGAACCTAGGTTCGGACACTTCTGGGTGCGGAGAAACGTGTTTGAAGCCCCTCACTCAGTCAACTCAAAGGCCCTCCCTTTAGTCAAAGTGAAGCGGGTAGAAAGCCGAGAGGGACCCTTTCTAGTCTGGAAATTCCTCACCACCTCCCTCTTTTCTGGACAGGCCACTGGACAGGGAGTGGATTCTTTCAGCCTTCCAGCTGCTAAGGAAAAACAATGCCGTTCCTCCCCCTCTGTCAGCTGTCCGGGAAGGAAGGCTGCCAGCAGAGATTGCTGTCCTGACGGGAGGGTGGGGCCCAGGCTACAACTGAGGTTACCTTTTGCCTTGGGCACACAGGCAAAGAAGCAGAGGGAGACAGTGCTCCCTGCCCTGAGGCCGGCTGAGAGGGCTCTCAGCCCAGGTTTTGGATCAATGAGGCAGGGCTCAGTGTAGGAGGCTGCCTCAGTTGTGTCACTGAAACTCTAATTGTGGTGGAGCAAGCTGGAGGGCAGCGATCTGGTCCCATGTCACTTGTCACTTGTCCGAGCCAGAGGATAGTAAAGAAGTGCTTCTCTGCCACTGCCACCTGGCAGGTAAACCCCACTATGGAAAATTTGGTTATCCAGAGCTTAGCATGAAAGGACAGTAGTCTAGATTTATGAAAATAAAAAGCGCAAACATTGGTGGTAGATGCCTGTAATCTCAGTGCTTGGAGGCCGAGGCAGGAGGATTGAGAGCTCAAGGCCAACCAACCTGGACTACGTTGTGAGACTCTGCTTCAAGAAAGCATCCCACGTCTGTTTTCCTTTCCTCTGCTGTCTCCCTGGTTCCCTTCATCTGCCCTCACCTGAACACTGCCAGCGTCATCTTAGTCAGTGCAGAGCAGGAAGCAGGAATAGGCTTTTTTGTTTTGTTTTGTTTTGCTCTGTTTGAGGTGGGTAGGGCACGGAACCCAGGGCTTTTGCACTATGCTGTATCCCCAGCCTGTTTTTGTTTGTTTGAGGCTGGGTCTCCCTGTGTAGCCCAGGTTGGTCCTGATCTTACTATGGTGCCCAGGCTGGCCTTGGACTCACAGCAATCCTCCTGCCTCAGCCTCCCAGAAGCTGAGATTACAGGCGTGCATCACCACACCCATCTTATGTGGTACTGGGGAATCAAACTCCAGTACTAAGCTCTGGCCTAAGTGCTTGCTAACCACTGAGCCATTCCTCCAGCCCCTGTTTGTTTGTTTGTTTTTGATTTTGAAACAGGCTTCTCATGAAGGCACTAGTTACACAGGCTGGACTAGAACTAGCAGTCCTGCTGCTGCAGCCTCCCAGGACGCTGGCATTACAGGCCTGTGCCACCAGGCCCAGATAAGAGTAGTTATTTTTGCCACTAAAGGTTTCAATGAGGATTAGCCTGGCCCACTGGCGGCATAGGCCTGTAATCCCAGCATTCTGAGAGGCTGAGGCAGGAGTATCCTAAGTTCAAGCCCAGCCTAGGAAACTTAGAGACTTAGTGAGAACCTGTCTCAAAATCAAAACTTAAAAAAATGGGTTGGGGATGTAGACCAGCGTGAAGGCCCTGGGTTCCACTCCCAGTAACTACCCCCTGGCAATGCCCCCACACAAACTCACGCACAAGTTTCAGTGAGGATTTAATAATGAAATGTACTGGACTGGGGGCATAGTTGAGCAGTTAAAACACTTGCCTAGCAAGTGCAAGGTCCTGGGTTTGATCTCCCAGCACCATATAAACTGGGTGTGGTGGCGCATGCCTGTTACCTCAGCACTCTGGAGGCTCAGGCAGGAGTGCCATGTATTCTAAGCCAGTCTGAGCTACATAGAGAGTTCAGGACCAGTGTATACTATAGAGTGAGACCCTGCCTCAAAAGAAAACAAAATGAAACAAACACACAAAAATAATGAATGAACTCTCAGGTATGGGATGGTTTGGTTGATATCTATGACATGGGATTAGATGAAATCAGTGTGTGAGGGCTGTATGTAAACTGTACCTTGCTCCCCGTGAGGCCATCGGCTTGGACTGTCCCAACAAACTATAGACCCAGTAGTCTCACAGTTACTGAGGACCAAAGCCCAGGACAAATGTGTGGTGGGGTGGGCTCTTTGGGTTTGCAAGTGGGATGACTTTTTGCTGGTTCTGTTGTCTGTGTCTTAATCTCTTTTTTTAAGGACACAGGTAGATTGGATCAGGCCACCCTGAAAACCTCACTTTAACTACTTTGTTAAATTTCCATTTTAACCTATGTGCTATTCCTCTAGCCCTGGACACAGAGTCTTGATCTGTAGTCTGAGCTAGTTCTGAACCCACTGTGTCATCCAAGCTGGCCTCAAATTCGTGGTAATCCTCATATCTCAGTCTCCCGTGTGCTGGAATTATAGGCATGTGCCACCACACCCAGTTAATTTTTATGTGAACATGGAGAATTGAACTCAGGGCCTAGCACTACAACCATTGAACTAAGCCTCTAGTCCAATTGGTTGAAATCTTTACAGGTGTCAATATAAAGCATTAGTGAGAGTGTAAAGGGATAAGAGCCCTTTGTGCTGCTGCAGGGACTTGGACAATCACAGGAGAAACCATGTGGCAAAGATCCCTGCGCCGCAGGTGAGTCCACCTGACCCGCACACCAAAGGTGGGCATTTGGAAGTTCATAATAGCCAAGGCAAGGAACAGCCCAACATTCACTGGCTGGGAAATGGCTCGGGAAAGTTGGCACACTCACTTGCACTGGGTAACAAAACTCATGGATAGGAATTGCCATGTCAGCATGGAGCTCAGGACTATGGTGAGAGAAACCAGGTCGTCACAGAAAAATATGAAGAGTGCGATACCTTTTCTTCTTTTTGGTGGGGAAATTGAACTCAGGGCCTTCACACCCAACTACATTCCATGCCGAATTTTCAGTTTTTATTTTTGAGACCAGGTCTCTCTTAAGTTGCCCTGACTGGACTTGCATTTAAAATTCTCCTGTCTCAGCCTCCTAGAGTGCTGCCATTACAGGCGTGTATACCACCAAGCTCGCCTTCATTTTTGCAGAGCTCAAAGCAAATAAAATGGAATGATACGTTATGGGACTACATGTGTAGTAAGCTGTTTAGACAAGCTGGGGACCTGAAAGTGAGACGGAGGCTAGTGAGCCCCTTGGAGTCGTGAAGGGGCTGCGGGAGCTATTGCTGATGTTCTATTTCCAAGGAGGCAGGAAAAGTACTGCTGTGGGGCAGGAAAGAGTTATTATATTTTAATCTATATGCATTTCAGATAGTCTTTGTATATATCAAATAATTCATTAGTAAAATAATGATAATAATAACTATTATTTTATGGTAGTGGGGACTGAGCCCAGGGCCTTCACACTAAACTATTTCCCTAGGCATTTTTATTTTTGATTTTAAGACAAAGTATCACTAAGTTAATAAACTGCTCGCGCTGGGCTTCTTATTATAATAGCAGCCTGGGGATTAAATCAAGGCCTTGGCAGTGAGCTCCATCTCTAATCCTTTAAATTTTTTTTTTGACCCAGGGTCTCCCTGAGTCCCTGAATTGCCAAGCTGGGTGCAAATTTGGGGTCCTCCTACCTCAGCCTCCCAGGGTACTGGGATTGTGAGTGTGCACTACCATTCTCAACTATAGAAATGTTTTTGAAAGCTTAAAAGATACATAAAAGTATGTAATGAGAATTGTTCTCTGAGGGCCACTGTTATTTTCAGATTCTTGTGTGTCATTTGAAGGTAATGTACAGAGATAATTTATACCTATGTCCTCCAGAGATACATATGACAGTAAAGAAATGCATATATATTTATGTATATATATGTATGTACATGTATGTACTTATATATGTACATATATATGTTTATTTATATTTGGTGGTATTGGTGGTCAAGCCCAGAGCAGAGCACTGGGGGAGGCTGAGGTAGGAGGATTGCAAATTTGAGCCCAGCCTGGGCAACTTAGCAAGATCCTTTCTCAAAGGTAAATCAGTAAATAAATAAAACAAAGGGGCTAGGGATGTATAATAGCTCAGTGTGAAGGCCCTGGTGCAATCCTCAGTACCATACATGTAAAAATAAATAAATAAATAAATAAATAAATAAATAAACAAATAAATAAATAAGACCATCATCAGATGATGAAAGGTCAAGGTTAGTAGAAAGTCTAAGAAAGAAAAATGGATTTGTCTACCTGACATTTTGGATTTAAAATATAAATAAATAAAAATCAGAAAACTGATGCTCCTGCGTGAAGAGGCCCCGGAAGGCAAGACTGAGACCAGGTAGCTGGGGCAGACAAGTTGTGGGACCTGGATTTATTCAAAACCCTAGGATGGGAGTGCAGTCACCTCCTGCCTTGAATCAATGAAAGGACAGGGCAGGCTACTCTGCCCTCTTGATAATGTGACCCCCTGAGTTAGAAGTGCCTGGGGCAAGTGACCCAGTCGTGAAGAGGGAAAGAGAGGGTGCACTCGTGACCAAATGAAAACAGGAGGCCGGTGCATCCAGAGATAATAAAGTATTAACATCGCATCTGTGGCAAGTGCCTGGCGGAACTGGGAGAACCACGAGGCTGGCGAGGGCGGTGTCCCAAGCTTGGGCAATGACCGCAGAATGGGCGAGTAGGCCAGGCCAGGTGCCGAGCCCGAAGGGGAGGCGTGAGCCTCAGCCGGGCAGGACCAGCGAGGTTCAGCTGGGGCCATCTCCGGAAGCTGCCAGCGCTGGTCTGGGAAGGCTTCCCAGAGGAGGCGAGCTTTCAGGGCATCTGAGTGAGGGGAAGGAACAGGCTGGTGAACAGACGAGGGCTGGCGCGTCAGGCACTGTGCCCATGCACGCTGGCACGGTGCCACAGGAACGCTTGGTGATCGTCTCTCTGTTGTGCCTTCCACTCTTTGTATTTCCTTAGAGATGGCAGTGCCTGGCGTGGGTGTGGATAAGCTGGCAGGGAGTGTGTGTGCGCTACAAGACGAATGAGGCCCGGGAAGGAGGTGCTCAACTGTAGGTGTTTAGCGCCAGATGAGTCGGCGGGCACAACCGTAAGCGGTGTGCGCAGAGGCGCAGAGCGCTGGATGGGAATTCGGGGCGGGCTGTTGCCTTGGCTCAGATCTGCCCTTGTTTTGGGTCGCTGGGGAGGTCACGGCTTCCCCTGCCTAGCGTTTCTCAAGGACGGTGCTGGGCTACGGGGCTCACCTGACTCTTCCACTCCAAAGTCCTAGTTGTTGACCTCCAAAGGGGACAGAGCTTCCCAGTTCAGTGGAACTGAGCAGGCTTGAAGCTGTGCAATATCAATTTCAGTTGTGCAGCTGCACAGGCCTGTAATCCCAGAACTTTGGGAGGCTGAGGCAGGAGAATCACAAGTTCGAGACCCACCTAGCAACTTAGTGAGGCTCTGTCTCAAATAAACAACAAAAAGGGGCTTGGGAATTAGTTCAACATGAAGATCCTGTATTCAATTCCCTGTACCACCAAAGCAAACCAAAGCAAACCACACCAGACCAAACCAGACCAAACAAACTAAGCCAAAACATCATTTATTAGCCATGC
The DNA here is from genome assembly GCA_004027205.1 of Ctenodactylus gundi. NCBI lineage: Eukaryota > Metazoa > Chordata > Mammalia > Rodentia > Ctenodactylidae > Ctenodactylus > Ctenodactylus gundi. The sequence goes on along the minus strand of PVKB01003159.1, from coordinate 182,890 downwards.
GTGGAGATGCAGGCCTGGAATCCCAGCACTCTGGAGGCTGAGGCAGGAGAATTGCAAGTTTAAGCCCAGTCTGGGCAACCTAGCACCTTAGTGAGATATTGTCTCAAAACTAAAATTAAAACTGGGCTGGAGATGTAGCTTAGGGTCAGCCCCTGGGGTAGATCTCCAGGAGCATCACAAGCAAGACAAACCAAAACATCATTTCTAGTCAGCTCACCGAGCACCCTGCCCAGTCAGTGCTTCTCCGACAGCATCTTGTCTGCGTCTCGTAATAACCCACGGTGCAGGGAGGCCAGGCATGTTATTAGCCCCTTTCTGCAAAAGCAGAAATTAAGAGGCAGACTCATCTGCTCAAGTCCAGAGCTACACACAGAGCGAGCTCGACCCTGGCACCGTGCCGCCCACTCCCACTGGCTGCTCCAGCTGAGCTGTTCTGATCCTGTCTGTGGTGGGCCCGAAGTGCCGATACCGGTTTTTCTCTCCCTGCGTCACTTTCAAGGTCACACTGGCCATTTTCTCCTGTCCACTGATGGTGTGTCTGCCCACCTGGCACACCCACAGCACAGCAGCTCAAGGCACATCCTGTGATCCCAGGGAGACCTACCACAGCTGCCACTCGGACACTAAAGGACCAATCTACTGGGCTCTCTCTCTCTCTCTGTCTCTCTCTCTTTTTCCCTTGTGGTCCTGGGAATCAACCCAGTGTCTCCAAAAGTCGCTAAATTATCCAGGCTGATCCTGAACTTGCAATCCTCCTGCCTCAGCTTCCCGGAGTGCTGGGATTACAGGCCTGTGTCCCTGGGCTCAATTTCTCTGAGCACCGTGAATTCGTGGCCCAGGCTGCCCAGGCTCGGGCAAGAGGGGAGTGTCCTTGTCCTTGCTGTTCTGTCAGCCTGGCTTCCTGTCTAGACATCTCGAAAGGGCCACTGGATTTAGTGCACTGCATTTGCTGCCAGCTCTGTCAGCCCACGCAGTTCAGAGCCTGCGGCTGCTTCTGCTTCACAGGGCTGGGTTGTAGGAGGAGGAGCTGGCCTCTGGGGACCCAGGCTAGGAAATTGTATAATGAGGGGACCCACGGGAGCATAAAGATGACAGCACCCTGCGAGGCGGCTCAGCATCCTAGAATGCAGAACCCTTCAGAACTCAGGCAAGCGTTCCCCTTACCCCTCACCTGGGAGGATAGGTTGTCAAGGCAACTCGGCGCAGGCCCGACATCCACAGACCCAGCAGTTCCTGTGGGCCCACTGGAGCCAGCCACGAAGGACAGGGCTGTCCAAGCTCAGATTGGACCAGTCTTGCTTCCCACAGGGCCTGGCCCTGGTGGAGCAGGACTCCAAGAAGGGCTCTCTGAACAGTCCGTGCGCACCCTGGAGCCCTGTCCCCCACTGCCCTGGCTCCTCGGCTGCCCTGGGCACCAGTCTTCAGGGTTTCTCCCCGCCTTGCCTGCCAGGATGTGGGTGGAGAAGTGGTTTCAGCTCAAAGGCCCTTCTGGGGTTCTAACCAGTTTGAAATCAAGGTTTAAAAAAAAAATCAGATAAATCCCAACTGGTAGATGTTCTATAAACTACAGTTCACTGCCAGGCAGTGCTGGAAGCACAGCACTCTGGCAGGTTGAGGCAGGAGTATCACAAGTTCATGTCCAGCCTGGGTAACTTAATAAATTAGCAAGATCCTGTCTCATAATCAAACTCCCAATCTCCCCCACAAAAAAAGTGTAAGTGGGGGATGCTGGGGATGTGATGCAGTTGGAGGCCCTGAGTTTCACCCCAGTACCACAAAACAAAAAAACAAAACAAAGCAGTCCAGCAAAGTTCAGGGACACCTATAATCCCAGCTACTTCTGAGGTTGAGGAGTCAAGGAGTTTGAGGCCAGCCCAGCAACATAATCAGACTCTGTCTCAAAAAACAAACTACCCTCTTCCTCCCAAACCCCAGCTCTCCTCCTCTGTGGGTTCCACATGGTCCTCCACCCGCGGACTGGACCTTGTACTGTATAGTTAGGCCTGGATGGTTGTGTCTTGACTGAACACGCAGGCTTTTTTTGTGTCATCACCCAAACAACTACTTGCACAGTACTTGCAGCGTATTAATTATTGTAAGTAACCTGGAGATGACCCAAAATGTCCAGAAGGGGCCGGGCCTGATGGTGTAGGTTTATAATCCTAGCACTCTGGGAGGCTGAGGCGGGAGGATTAAAAATTTGAGCCTGCCTTGGGCAATTTAGCAACTTAGGGATATTCTGTCCCAAAATCAAAAATAGAAAAAGATGTGGATGTAGCTCAGTGTGAATACACTGGGTTCAATCCTCGGTACCATTAAAAACAAAGATACAGCAGGATACCTGTAGGTACTATGGCAATATAGTGTTAAACATGCAAATAAAAGGAACTTGAGTATCCACAGATTTTGGCATCCTCAGGAGTGCTGGAAACCGTCCTTACCAGACTCCTGGGCTGACTACAAGTGACTGAAACTTCTCCAAACTGCCAAGGTCATAAACAACAAGGAAAGTTGGAAAAAAGTGGAGCCTAAGGGAATAAATAGTGTGCCCTGCAGAGGCAGCGTTACGGGGCGGGTAGTGGGCCAGGAGCCTGTTATTAACACTAGTGTTAACTGGAGTAGTGGAATGTGTTTGCTGTTTCAAAGCATCATTTTTGAAATGAAAGCTTTCTCCTAGAAAAACTGCCAAAACAGTGTAGAGTTCCCCCACACCCTTACCATTTTTCTCTGTAACTAATGCCTTACGAGAGAATGATCACGTGCCCTGATTAGTTACCTGACAGTGATGCCTTCTTCATAACTAAAACCTACACTCATTCAAATTTCTTTGTTTTTGTGACACAAGGGGTAGAATCCAGACCCTCAAATACCACCTTTCCTTTTTCCTTTTTTCTTCTTTTTCTCTTTCTGTCTCTCTCTCTCTCTCTCTCTCTCTATATATATATATATTTTTTTTTTTGTGGTACTACAGATTGATTCTAACTGAGTGAAATCTCCACCCTTTTTTGTGTTTTATTTTGAGACAGATTATTCCTAAGTCAATATGTTGCCCAAGGCAGGCTTGAATTTATTGTGCAATCTTTCTGCAACAGCATCCCAGAATGCTGGGATTGATCACAGGCCTGAGCTCCCAGAATTCTTTATTTTTTTACTTAAAGTCCTTTTTGGGGTTGGGAACATTGGCTCAGTGCTTAGAGTAGTCGTCTAGAAAGTACGAGGCCCTGAGTTTGATTTCCCAGCACCACACACTAGCTGGGCATGGTGGCATATGCCTGTAATCCCAGCACTTAGGAGGCTGAGGCTGGAGGATTGCCATGAGCTCACGGCCAGCCTGAGTGAGTTCAAGATCAATCTGAACAGAGCAAGACCCTGTCTCAAAAAAAGTCCTTTTTCTGCCTCAGTATCCCATCATATACGAAACATTACACTTAATCGTTGTGTCTTATTGATATCTTGGCTGTGACGGTTTCTTTGGATTACTTTCTTTTTTGACAACCTTGACCGTTTCAAGGAATGTCGGTCAAGCATTTGGTAGAACGTCCCTCAGCTGGGATTTCTCTAATCTTTGTCTTGTGATTAACCTGGAGCTGTGGTGTGGGGAGGAATGCCACAGAGAGATGGGACCATTTTCATCACGTCGCGTCTGGAGAGCAGATTGTCAGTATGACTTATCGTGGTGGGCACAGTGCCCCACACAGGACCAGTTCCCCCAACGCAGACAGCTCCTACATGCTTTCAGCAGTCCCAGGCTTGGCTCTGGGTGGCTTTGGCCTTGTTCACTGCCTTCCCAAGCAAGATCAAAGGAGAACCTTGACTTCCTGGCGCTGCTGTTATTTATATTTATTGCTTCCCTGCAGGTCAAGAATAAGGAGGCGCTAGCTGGTGGCACAGACCTGTAATCCCAGCATTCTGGGAGGCTGAGGCAGGAGGATTGCAAGTTGGAGCTCAGCCCAGGCAATTTAGCAACTTAGAGGGCCCCGTCTCAAAAATGAAAAATGGGCTGGGAATGTAGCTCAGTGTGAAGACCCTGGATTCCATTCCCAGTAACACATAACACACACACACACACACACACACACACAAGAATAGGAAGGAGAATTATGTGTGCCTCAGTTTCCAAAGAGGTAATGGGCTTGAGAAGGAGAAGGGCCCCTCTTGGCAAAGGCCAGGTGCTATAGGACAGTGGCCTGGAAGTGGTGCAGGGTTACACCGGGGACTGGCGGCTGCCCATCCCCTCTCCCGCATACTCACGGCACCAACCGTCTTTCTACTCTGTGCAGTTGCCTCTGGCCTCAGTTTCCCAATCTGTGGGTGAAGTGCCCTTGCCTGCCCTGCAGGGTGGGAAAGTGTCACTGGGACTTCACAGCACTGCAGTTGGGGGATAGGTGCTCACCCTCCAGGCCCAGGTGTGGCAGGTGGAACGGTGGCGGTCCAGGGTGGAATGCAGCTCCTGACCCGGAGCCACCTTACTTGCTATCCAAAGTGGACCCTGCTTGCTTCCCGCCCTGGGAGCCTCACACATGCCAAGCTGACGCTCTGTCAGTGAGCTACACTATACCCCAGGCCCTCCCTCCCTTTCTTCCTCCCTCCCTCCCTCCCTTCCTTCCTTTTTTTGGGGTGGGGGGTAGTGGATCCAAATCCTGGGCCTTCACACAGAGCTACACCCCCAGCCTATTGTGTTGGTTTGTTTTGATTTGGATATAGGGTCTCACTAAGATTGCAGAGATTATAGGCCAGCAGCACAGGGCCTGGGATGTGCTTGTGGGTATGGGGCATCTGAACCTCAGACCAGGCCTGTCTGTGAAGCACTCCCCAATTTCTGCTTGGCCTTCCACTCTGTGGGCCACCGGCCTTTGCCACGGTGCTCTGTCTTAGCCACTGACATGCCCGGAGGCCCTGGCAGGCCGCAGCGGCTCTGTTTGGTGCGCTTACACCTGGCATTTACTCCCTGTGGTCTGTGGAGAGACACAGGGCCGTGGTCAGGTGAGTCAGCTCAGGCGTGAGGTCCTGGTGGGATGTGTGTGCCCCTGGTGGTGTAGCAGGGCCCACTCCAAGTGGGGGTGGCCTCCTGCCTCAGCCTTCGGACCGCACACGCTACACAGTGGACGTGGCAACGACTGAGCAGAGGTTTGCCAATCACCCAGGAACATAGGCTCCTGGGCAGCTTTGGGTGGTTCCTCTCAGTTATTAGGGCAGCACAGGGGAAGGCATGGGAGTATTAAAGGGTGCTGGCTCGGTAGCACAGGCCTGGAATCCCAGCGCAAGGGAGACTGAGGCAGGAGGGTGGCAAATTCTAGCCTAGTCTGGGCAACTTAGTGATTTAGTAAGACTGTTTCTCAAAATCAAAACTAAAAAAAGCACTGAAGACATAGCTCAGCATGAAGGCCATGGGTTCAACCCCCAGTGGTCCCCCCTCCCACGTATTGGTGCATTAGAGACCATCACTTAGCTAATAGATCCAGACTTCTGGGGTCGCACCCACAAAGGGACAGCAGCCTGCTGCAGCTACGGTAATTGAGGGGCCTGGACACACAGGCCTGAAACCGCTCAGTGACTTCAGGTACCACTTAGTTTTCTCTCTCATAAAATACTACTTCGAGTTCTATAATTTTCCTGGGGCAGTAAAGTGAGAACAGAAACAGACGTGAAAGTTTAATAAAACATGTAGTAGTGCTTGCTCTCTGTTTTTCTTTTCTTTGTTTCTTTCTTCCTTTCTTTTTGGAGGGAGTTGCAAGGGACCGAACCCAGGATATCGTGCAGGTTACACGCTGGCTCTACCACTGGGCTCCACCCTCCAGACCCCCTAGCATGTTCAGTACCACATTACGGTGAAACTTTGTATTTGTTACTGAGAATCCTACCCAGGTCCTTCGCATCAGCCACATCCCCCAGCCCGTTTTCTGATTTTTTGATTTGGAGACAGAATCCGCTAAAGTGCTAAGTTGCCTGGGCTGGGCTTGAACTTGCAATCCTCCTACCTCAGCCTCCCAGAGTGCAAGGATTACAGGCCTCTGTCACCTGGCAAAGCTTGTACTTGGAAACTTAAGGGTATAGCGTGATAGTGTGTGTATAACTTATGGCAACTGCCTCTGCCAACACCATGAAAGTAATCTGTTGGTGGAGCAGGAATGTCACACCAATACAGCAATTGTCTGGTTGTTTTGCCTTGTGAGTTGGCAGCACAGGGTACTAACTCCTGATACCGGAGAGACAGGCCGTGTGAGTCTGAAAACATTTCTGCAGCAGATCTTACTACAGGACTTTCTCTGGTCCCATAGTTGCTATAGAGCTGTTTTATTGTTTGAAATACACTGAATTATGCTTGTAAGAAGACCTTCATGTCACTGTCATAACTGCCACAGTGAAATTATCCATCTTCTCCATGAACCAGATGGCTCACTCACCCGGGCAGGACTGGTGGATGTGCTGTGACGAAGCAATTCCAGGACCTTCGGTGGGAGTTACTTTCCAAAGTGTGCTTAGGTCTGAGCTATCGGATTGCACCAATTCTGTTATCAGCTCCTATTGGATGCTAACTACTACTGTGTCATCATGACACACCTGCGTGAGTGGCCCACAGCAGGCAGGGGGACATGTCTTCTAATCCTCCAATCACTTGGTCAGCTGGTTGTTGCTGGGCACGTGCTGTTTTTTTAGGATCCTGTGATCCCGGGCAGCCATGGCTGTGTGGTGACAGACCCACCACGCAGCATCCAGTACTGACTACACCCCCCCTTTCTTCCTGCACAGATCAGGAGGTACCTGAAGAAGTGCCAGCTGTCCCATTTGCAACTGCCCCTGGGTCTTCTCCCAACCCCTGGAGTTTTTCTCACAGATTCAGTGGCTCAGTTCTCAGGTCTTAATGCAAGACTGCTCTAATTTCCACAGACCGACAAGGTTGCTATGACACGTCCAGATGCTGCCTGGTTCTGCAGCTTAGAGTGTCTCTGTTGTCCACGAGCGCTCCCTCATCTCCATCTGAGAGGCAGGAAGCTCAGGACGATGCCTTCATAGGCTGTTCACACATGATGCTCTGTGCACCATCTGCTGTCAGGCTGGTCCTCTCCCTCTACGGGTGTCAGAATGACAGTGACAATTTTGTTCAAATCTTATTGTCTCTGCTAAAGCAATTTCTTAATTTTTAAAACCCTAGATGAGACTAGATGTTTTCAACAGTTTTTCTTTTTCTTATTTATTTTTATTTTTATTTTTGGTAGCCGGGTTTAGTTGGGATACAATCTCTCTAACTCACAGTTACCCTGTCTGGAATTGAACTTGTGATCCTTCTGCCTCAGCCTCCCCAGTGCTGGGATTGCATGCTGGGCTCCCGGAGTGCTGGGATGGCAGGCCGAGCCACCAAGCCTGGCTAGCTTCTCTTGGTTATCTTCATTATCTAGGTGGTGTCTGCTGGGTGCAGGCAGTGTGGAGATCTTAAGTAAATAGAAGCCCAGCTACTCCACACCTGTGGGGACAGATGGGCAAGATGCTGCAGGCACGATTGGTTACCATACACATCTGAAAGTGCTTCATCTTACTCAACCTTGGAGTCCTAGCTTCAAAATACAAAATCTTGAAAATCAGAAAGGAGTTCTTTTGCAAGGAGAGGCTGAGGGGGGCTCGTAACCCTTTTAGGACAATTCAAAAGGCTGGAAGTCCTCTCAGGCAGGGACTACATCTTCACCTTTCCCTCAGTAAAACCTCCTAACCAGTTTCTTATGATCAGTGCTTCAGTTTCTCTGTGTAGTTAATTTTCACCTGTTGACGTGATCCTCTTTTGGGAGGGGGGGATGTTGGATTGTGGGAGGTGCTGTGCGTTTTGAAAATTGTGTAGTAATTTGGTATTTACAAAAAATCTTTCTCTCTCTCTCTCTCTTTCCTTTCTTCCTTCCTTCCTTCCTTCCTTCCTTCCTTCCTTCCTTCCTTCCTTCCTTTGTCTTGCTCTATAGTCCAGGCTGGTCCTGAACTTACTGTGTAGCCCAGGCTATCCTTGAACTCACAGCAGTCTTCGTGACTCAGCCTCTGGATTGCTGGGATTTCAGGCATGTGCCACCACACTGGACTAAGAGCTTCCCACTTTTAGGTGCAAATCAGAGACTGGCAGACATCCACTGGGAGGGTGGAGAGAGGACTAAGTATCAATTGGTCTCGGGTGGGCTGGAGGAGCGCTGTCTTGATCACCAGTTGCTCTCTCACAATTTGGGTCAGCTTACTTTTCTTCCCGGCAGACGCCCTCTGAGCTAGGGAGTGGAGCACGGGGACCTGGCTTTCCTGTTAGGGAACCTGAACAGACTTGGAAGTGAACCACCTTCTGGCAGACCTGAGAGGCTGGGGAACAGGGCTGTATCAGGCAGAGGGCTCTCCTGCATCACCTGACTTTACCAAACATGGCCTCTCACCACCGACCCCTGGCTATAAAGATGGGCTGGGTGGGGCAGGTCTATAATCTCAGCACTCAGGGAAGCTGAGGCAGGAGTGTCACAAGTTTGAGCCCAGTAAGTTTGAGCCCAGCATGGGCAATTTAGCAACTTGGGAAGACCCCATTTTGGGAAAGGGGTGGGGGGGGCGGCTGGGAATGTAGCTCAGTGCTAAGGTCATGGGCTCCATCCTTAGTATAAAAGAAAGAAAAAAGCCATTGGAGAATTGGGTGGTTGTCCCTTGATTTTCAAAGGCAGAGGCAGTTTGATTAGGGCTTAGACACTAGCACAGTGAGACCAGAAAAAAAAAAAAAAAAAAAAAAAAGGCCCCTCCCCTGGAAAAAAAAAAACCTGCATACAGACAAGAGTCCTTTGGAAAGGAGGGGCTGGCTAGGGGGAGCTGCAACCCTACCCTCTGGGACTGGGCTGAGAAGCCGGCCAGGCAGCTCAGTGAACCCGTCAGTAACATGAACTTGGTCGCCGTATTTCTCAGCCCGAGCTCATGCATTATTTACCTGGCGTAAGTAAGCCTGCTTTTCCCGCTGTTGCTGGGGAAACCACTCTGATTTATCGAGTTCTACTCTCCAACAAAAATGCTCCGGAGTGGGAGAAAGGAGGGGGTGGCGATCCTCAGTTCCAGGGGCTGAGGGTGTGGCTCAGTAAGCGGGTCCCCATTCCCTCCCCTCCCCGACGCGCCAGGAAAGGATGTGAATGGCAGCGTAGGGAGCCCCGCGGGTCCAGCTCGGCTTCTCTAAGCTCCCCCGTCTTGGCTGCAAACCCGCAGGGACAGGGAGGATGGGGAGCTGGTCCCAGGGAGAAAGGCTGCCTTCCCAGGCCCCTGAGGCCGCAGGCCTGCCTCAGAGATACATATCAGCTATGCAGGGAGGGAGGGAGCCACGGAGGGAGTCGGGTTTCCCCAGGGCCCAGTTCCCAGGGGAACCCGCCTTGCGTAGGCACCCAGCTCCTTGACACAGGGCAAGGGGTCCTCTGTGCTCCCAAACAGGCTGGGGGGAGGAGGTCACATTCAAGCAGAGAGTATCCTCGTAGACCCCACCCCTGGCCTGGTTTGGTTTGGGATCTGAGCTCAAATCTCTGGCCTTTTATTTTGAATGTGAACTTGAGGGGCTGGGGAATGGCACAGCGGTTAAAGAGCTTGCCTTGTAAGCCCAAGATCCTGAGTACAATCCCCCAGCATCACATAAAACTGGGCAAGGTAGATCAACCCTGTAATTCCAGCACTCGGAAGGCTGAGGCGGGCTGATTGTGCTCAGTCCAAGGCTAGCCTGGGCTGAAGAGCAAGACCCTGTCTCAAAAAAAAGGAAAGAAAGAAAGAAAGAAAGAAAGAAAGAAAGAAAGAAAGAAGAGAAGAGAATGCGAACTTGAGCAAGTTATGTAACTTTCCTGGATGGATAATAACGTCTGCCTGGGAGCTGGGGACACTGCTCCCTAGGTGACCTGTGTACCTTGTTCCTATCCAGGCCTGTGGGCCTCCTGTTGCTTTGTATCTGTGTGTCTGTCTGTCTGTCTGTCTGTCTGGTACTGGCTATCCAATTTAGTGCCTATGCACGGACATTCAACCCCAGCCCATTTCTCAGTTTTGATTTTGAGACACGGCCTCCTTAAGTTGTCAAATTGCCCCAGTTGGGTCCAACCTGCCATCCCCCTGTTTTGCGTCCCAGAGTGCTGGAATGACAGGCCTGTGCTACCGGCCAGCTCTGTTTCCGTCTTCTGAAAGCAGGATTCAGACACGCAGCCTGGCTTCCTTCCTCTGCTTTACTGTGCATTGATTTTTACCTCCCTTGGTTCCCCCTAGAGGAGCGGGGGAGGGGCTCCTGCCAGCACCCTGCCCTTCCTGAGCCTAGCGTGGGGGTGCCTGCGGCCTGTGCCCTGCTGCATTCCCTCCAGCAAATGAGCTTCTCTGTTTCTCCCGGGTGCTTGCCTTTCCTGGAGGGGCCTGTCCTGCGACTGAGGCACCTTAGCCACGGCCACCTGTGTGCTGGCAGATGTTAAGGCAACAACAGCGGTGGGGGAACTTCGAGTTTTAAAAGTGTAAACCACAATGAGGAGTCTGGGAGTGTAGCTCAGCGGTTAGAGTGCTGGCCTAGCAAGCGCAAGACCCAGGGTCCCCAGTGTGGCTGCACTTGCCCCCGGTCCCGGCACGCAGGAGACGGAGGCAGGAGGACTGTCTGGGCTGCGCAGTGAGGTGAGCACTAACCTGGACTACAGAGCGAGGCCCTGTCTCAAAAAGAAAGAAAAGAAAAAAGAAAAAAGAACCTTGGGTCTATAGGCAGAGCTCAGCGGTGGAAGTGTTTGGCTAGGTAGCACAAAGCCATGGGATCAAATGCCCAGTGCCATATAAGCTGGATGTGGGGGGCACCTGTAATCCAGTACTCAGGAGGCTGAGGCAGGAGGATTGGTGTGTGTTTGAGCCAGCCTGGACTATAGAGCAAGATCCTGTCTCAGAAAACCCCAAATGAGCCCAAATGTCTCAGGAGTCATAACATGACTGCTTTTGGTCACATCTTTTTAGATTTGCTTTGTCTTCCTGGGACTATTTTGTTAATTCAGGCTTACATTTAAATCTGTGATTAGCTAATACTGAGATTAAAATATAGGTGTAATTACATGCCTAGCATGTCAGCTTTTACCTTAGGTGCTAAATATCCCCACTGCACTTAGTTTCCCTTCAAACTGAGGTCGCTGCTCCAGAAGTCGAGGAGTTCCTGTGCCTGCCCCAGGTCCCCCACCCTTGTCTGTCCACGACAGCAGGGTGGATGCTCCACTCTGGCTTCCAAAGGGACTTCTGATTTCTCCCACGTGGATGCTGAATCAAGCAAGGAAACCCAGTCCTTTGCTGTGGCAGAAGATGCTCTTCTGGGAGGAATAAGGAAGAATTCCTTGGTGAGGGCGGCCTGACTAAAAGTGGAATGGAGCATTTTCCCCAGTGCCGGGGATTAAGCCCGGGTCTGCGCTGATCTACATCTCCAGTCTTTTTTTTTTTTTTTTTTTTTTTTTTTTTTTTTTTTTTTTTTTTTTTTGTAATTTTTGATACCAGGTGTCACTAAGTTGTTCCCAGGCTGGATTGGTGGTCCTCCTGCCCCAGCCTCCCGGAGCACTAAGACTACAGGCATGTGCCCCCATTGCTGGTAGTGGAGAGGTTTTCCAGGCCAATGGCTCTGCCACTTCGGTGTGTCTCAGATCCAGCATCCACCCCAGAGTTTGCGGTCGGAGATCTGGGTGGGGCCATCAAATCTGAATTTCTAACGCGTTCTGAAGAGGGGCTGGTGTACACTGTGCAGTCATTGTCGCAGCTGGACGAAAGATCTGAGACAGGAAAGAGGTGGGTGGGTTCAAAGCCAGGAAAGGAGGTCCAGGGGTGCAGCTCAGTCACAGGCCCTGGGTTCAATCTCCAGCACTGCCAGAAAAAGGAGAGATGGTCCAGGGTGGCCCCAGGGTAGGAAGGATGGGACTGGAGACATAGGCAGGACACCAAGTGGGAGGGCACGGCATGGGAAGGTGGGTGGATGGAGGGCACCGTGTGGGGAGGCGGGCAGAGGGAGGGCATAATCTGTCAGCAGGTGTGAAAGGTGCGGGGTTGGGGGGAGGGGGAGAGGGCTGGACAGCCTGCTTGCTTTTTGTAGTTGCTGTTTCATTTGGTTCTCTCCATCCTCACCACATGGTAAGCTGTGTGGCACATCCCTTTCTCTCCCTCTTCCTCTCTCCCTCTCTCTCTCTCTCTCTCTCTCTCTCTTTTCTCTTTTTGAAACACGGTATTATTCTGTAGTCCAGGCCCAACAAGAACTTGCTGTGAGTCTAGGCTGGCCTGAGCCCACGATTCTCTTGCCTCAGTCTCCTAGTGCTGGGACCAGTTGTGTGCCACCCACCTAGCTTTGTATTTCTCTCTTTTTTCTTTTTCTCTTTCTTTCTTTCTTTCTTTCTTTTTCTTTTTTTTTTCTTTCTTTTTTTGAGATGGAGTCTAGCTCTGTTGTCCAGGCTGGCCTGTAATTTGTGGGCTCCAGGGATCCTCCTGCCTCAGCTTCTTGAATCCCGTGACTTCAGGTGAGCAGATTGTGCCGCTCTGTGTCTTTGCTCTGTGCAGCCCCAGTACCAATCACAGAGCAGATGCAAGGTGTCATGGTGCGGGTCTGGACCGTCGCCTAAGAGCCTCATGTACCTATGGGTACAGTGTGCTGTTGGGATGCGGGCACCTGGCTAGAGGGCGGACGCTCAGGGCTTGCCCTGGGGTGGCCTTCTGCCCTCCCTCTGCCTGGGCCCCGCCTTGGCTACTAGGTAGGCCCTGGGGAGCTCTGCCTGGCTCCAGCCCCACCACATGCTGGTAGCATTTTGTAGCTGCCCACATGTGGCTGGATTCTGAAACTGTTAGCTAAAATAAAAATTTCCTCCTCTTTTCTGGCTGGAATCACGGAGGGTGCCAAGGAGAAGCAGGTTCTTGCTATGCCGGGAACCCTGAACAAAAAGTGAAGAAATTTTGCAGAATTGAGGGTAGAGAGCTTGAGAAAGAGGTTTGCCCAAAAGATGCTTTGAAAAGCGTGGAGAAAGCCAAGCACTGTTACAAGGAGCATAGACAGAGCCGAGATTCGGGTGGCGAGGATGGCAAAGAAGGCTGGCACCTGCTGTCTACCGGCAGAACCCAAACTGGCCTTGTCGTCAGGATCAGAGGTCTCAGTGGTGTGAGCCCAAAGTACACAGGTGCTGCAGCTCCTTGGTCTGCCCATGTCATCAGTGGCACCTTTGTTATGCTCAGCAGGGCTTCTGTTAATATGCCGAGGATTGTGGAACCATGTGTCGCCCGGGTTACCCAAACCTGAAGTCAGCAAATGAATTCATCCACCGGCGTGGTTATGGCAAGATCAGTAAGGAGCGAGTCGCTTTGACAGACAGTTCCTCGATGGCCCGATCTCTTGGTAAATACGGCATCCTTGGCAGAGAGGATCTGGTTTGGGAGATCTGTACTGCTGCAAATCGCTTTGAAGAGGCAAATAGCTTCCTGTGGCCCTTCAAATGATCTTCTCCACGAGGTGGAATGAAGAAAAAGACCTCCCATTTTCTGGAAGGTGGAGACACTGGGAACAGGGAAGGCCAGATCAGCAGGCTTATCAGGGTAAACTAAGGTGTCTTCCATGTTATTTATTGTAATCTGGTCAGTTAATAAATTGACTACTCCCCAAAATAGATAAATAAATAATTTTTCCTCCCTAAGTTGTGGTTGTCAGGTATTCTGTCCTAGCAATGACCAGGTGACCGAGACACTACCTAAACTGTCTGAGATGACAGAGCCATGGCAGGAGTAAGCGCCTTGTGGGCACTGTCCCACTTAGTCCTCCTGGTGACCCTGTGCAGTAGGAACTCCTACGGTCCCATGTCACAGAGAAGGGACATCAGCCCTCCAGAGTGGCATAACTAGGACATAGCTGATTGACTCTTAGCAGCATAACTTCTGCTCCAGGTGGTCACCCTTAGGCACTTGTCCTGAGGCAGACGTGGGTCACATGATCCTTTGTTACTCATCTCCTGCCTGCTTTTCTTCCCTCCTCTGGCCTTGCGGTTCAGTAGGGCTTTCTCATTATTTTAATAACCCATTTTAGTTTTTTTTATTTTGAGGCTCAGTCTCATTAAGTTGCCAAGTTGCCCAGGCTAAGCTTGAACTTGAGATTCTCCTGTCTCAGCTTCCCAGAATGCTGGGATTTTTGGCCTGCACCATTTTTGCAGTGCTGAGGATCTAAGCCAGGCTCCAGCATGCCAGGCAAGTCTTTTACCACTGAGCCACACTTGCTAGTCCCTCACTGCCATTTAAAAGAATAGGAAACTGAGGCTCAGACAGGCCTCTGGTCACAGGTGAAAAGAAAGTGATTCCAGATTTGTCACACACACACGGCTCTTCATAAACCGTAGACCCCAGCTGACAGTCTCTGTGTGCTGTGTGCCAAGCCAGCTGGACAAAGAGGCTGTGGCCCCGCCTGGCAGGTGTGAGGGCGAGGCCGATAGCTTTGTCCTGGCTGCAGCCTCCCTCCCTCTCCCGGCTAGGCTGGCGTAGCAGCTGGGCTCCTGAGCCTAGAGGTGCCAACAGGGCCAGTCACTCACAAAGCTACACGGCCACAGAGAAAGATACAGTCCTTTCCTCTGGGAGGGAAAGCGGATACTGTAAACACTCGAGGCTTTATCTTTCATCCCGTGGGTCTCTCTGCCCAGGTCGGGTTCCCCAGGAGATGGCGAGCCCAGTCTCTGGGAAGCTGTGCTCTGCTGAACAGATGGCACCGGGATGGGCGGGGTCTGAGAGGTCGTCCAACAATTTCCGCAGATCTGGAATCCATACACCAAATTCCAGGTCTTGGGGAGGTGTCCAGGTTCAAAATGAATTTCTGGGGGGACTTGTGGCTTTCATCTTTGGCTTGAAAAACAGTTTCTTTCTAGATATAGGAAAATAACAACATGAATAATTTAACCATGTCCGAATACCTTTAAACTAAAAATATATAAAGGTCAGTGGCAGGCCACGAAAAGCACCCAGGGCCAGGTGACTGGTTGATTGCTCAGGTCTGAAGCACATTTGTTTCCTCCAGTCACTGGTTTGATCTGGAACATCTGAGGGCATTGCCATGGGATTCTAGTTCTTCTGCTCGACATGATGATTTTCAAGGACACTTTTCACCTTGAAAATGTCATCTCTTAATCAATCTGTTTCTTTTGCTTGTAATGCTTCCACTATTATTTGACTCTGTGAGTTCCTATTGATCCTTCAAGGCCCTGTTCAGATATCACCTTCTAAACTGCCATCTCAGCCTGGCACGGAGGTGCATGCTGGTGATACCGGCACTCTGGGCTGAGGCGGGAGGAGTGCAAATTTGAGTCTAGCCTGGATAACCTAGTAATATAAGGAGATCCTGACCCAAAATAGAACATTAAAAGGACTGGGGATGTCACTCAGTAGGAGAGAGAAGGTCCTGTGTTCAATTTCTAGTACTGTAAAAATAAAATAAAATAAACTGCCTTCTCTTTTCCTTTTTTTCAACCCCAGAAAAATCACAGACACGTCACTTCCCGCCTCTGCTAAGCCCCATGTGAGAACATCTGGCTCGTGGTTCTGTGGAACCATCACGCTGTTTTTCAGGCTAGATGGACCGCAGGAGTGAAGAGATTCTCTTACCTGTCATTGTATTCCCAGCAGTCAGCACAATGCCTCATACGTAACAAATGGCCTTGAATTAATATCCTCGAGTGAATGTTCTTAGTCACTCTGCATTGGAAGGGGAGCAGAGGGAAGGAAGCATTTATAAGCATCAATCAGAGACCACACAATAGCTAGGAATCTTTCGTATGCTACTTAATTTTTCTCTCACAGAAGCATGAAGCTTTGAGGGCTGGAGGCATAGCTCAGTGGTTAAAGTGCCTGCCCAGCATGCTCAAGGGCCTGGGTTCAATCCTCTAGCACACATAAAAATTAGCTGAGTGTGGCGGTGCATGCCTGTAATCCCAGCACAAGGAAGGCCAAGGCAGTGGGATTGCTGGGAGTGAGAGGCCAAGCTGGGCTACAGTGCGGATTCAGCACCAGCTTGGACTACAAAAATGAATAAGTATTCTTTTGCTTAACTCTGTCCACAGAGGCAGAGATCACTTCACATAGTGATGAGAGCCCAGAGCTGGTGGGTAGGCTGGCAGGGAACGCCTGGATGCAAAAGAGGGTTGTGTTTGTTCTCTGGATTTCAAGTATACTGAGGGGCTAGGATGCGGCACAGAGGCAGAATATGTGCTTCTCATTTGTGAGCCTTTGGGTTTGATCCCCAGAACCCAAACCAAAGCAATCCCTTCAAAGAAAACCCCTTTAAAACTTACAGCATAAGCTTAAAATACATTACCGTCTAAATAACCAACAGAGACCTAAATGTCATAGAAATGGAAACAAAAAATGCATTCAAAGAGGCTGAAGCAGGAAGATGGTGAGTCCCAGCCCAAGCAGGGCAACTAGCTCCTGTCTCAAAATAAAAAGTAGACTAGGGCCGTACCTCAGTGTGAAGTTCCTGGCTTCAGTCTTCAGTACTTTCAAAACCCAACCCAAAGAAAAGCGCAAAGCAAACACCAGACGAGATTGCCGACATTGCCGTGGGTGGCATTGTTGAGATCATAGTCATCCATCTCACCCCTTGGCTTGAATTCTCTGTGTTTGAGACTGGAAAGAGATTAGCTGAGCCCCAGCCATCTGCTGGCTGAGAAAGGTTTATCCAGATACATTATATTTTTGACTTTTCCAAAGGTCCTTGAACGTCCATGGCTGTTATTTTTATCTCCAAAGCAATACAGCTGGGAGCAGAGCAGGGCCTGGGGCCGATTCTGTGTCTGCCAGTTCTCAGTGGGGCTTCTGTTTGCCCATATGGCAGCTCTGTGCCAATCAGAAGATGCAGCCCCTTACCAAAGTAAAACTGTGTGTTAAATTTAGTGTGCTATTACAGTTTGACCAGCTGTACCCAGCAGACTTACCCTGGCTGTGTCTAGCACAGAGTTTTCCTGAATGCCAGCACCATAGCAGGCCTTGCTGAGGGCACACCTGTGCTCATACCCACCTGCTCATATGGCCTGAATGCCCTGGCTCCCCAGTGCCAGGACATGTACTCGCCCAGCAGCTCAGGTTCAAAGTGGGGAGGGGACAGGTACAGCAGGGTGCACGGGATTGGGTTAGTCACATATGGACATGTGTGTGTTCTTCTGCATGTGTACGTGTTCTGGTGTACTGGTGTGTGTCTCTAGTAGGAAAGACTGTCTTCAGCAGTCCTAACTCTTGGGCTGCCATGTGCAGACATCCCTCCACCCCCGTGTCCACAATGCGCCTGCTATCTCTGTACTAGCACCTTGCGTAGTGCCTCTTGGGTTTACAGAAGTCCTTATTATTTTGTTTTATTTTTGCAGTACTGAAGATTGAACTCGGAGAGCAGTGGACTACCTTTATTTATTTATTTATTTGTTTGCTTTTCAAATTTTGAGACAGGATCTCACTAAGTGCCCAGGCTGACCTTGAATTTGTGATCCTTCTGCCTCAGCCTCCTGAGTAGCTGGGATTACAGGTGCATATGCTACCATGCTCAGTTTAAGTTTTTCTTTTACTGTGCTGGCAATCAAACCGAGGGCCTAATGTGCTCTACCCCTGAGCTACATCTTCATCTCTTAATTTGTAGGCATTTTTTGCATTTAAGGGTTACCAATTGTGATATGTTATGAACATTTTCCTTCAGTAAGTAATCTTTTAATTCAATTTAAGGTATTTTTGCTACCATAGTTTATATCTTATTTAATCAAATCTGTGTTTTTTAAACATTGGCTCAGTCATAGTCTGACCTGTATATATCTCTTATTCCTGTGGTTATACAAATCTTCTATTAATATATTTTCTCATTGAAAAAAAAACAGTTAAGTTGTGCATGCATTTGGGTTTCATTTTCCTATTGAGTGTGAGGTATGGAGAAGTACTGGGTCTCTTTGAGACTTGGCTTCCTTGGTTATAATGTGTTGAGCCCCTTCCAAGGCCCTTATGGTGGCCAAGAAGTGAGTTATAAATAATCAACACCCTACTGTGTACAGTTGGTTGTTCGGCTTCTCTGTGACCCTGTGATAGGGTTTGTGGTCCATTTCCCAGTGTGTCTCCTTTCTTCCTCCAATTCTGGAAGAAGTGACTGTATTAGGGTTCTTAGAAAACAGAATAGAAAATAATGTATGTATATAAGGTGGGCTTACAGAGTCCAGAGTGGCCGCCGTAGAGGATCCAAGGCCACTACGGGAGAGCATTGGTCTGAGATGGAAGGTCTGGAGGCTCACTGGACAAGAGCCAACGCGAGGCCACACTGCAGAGCGATGTCTGGAAGCGGTGGTGAAGGCCAGGGCTCTCCCGCGAGAGGCCACAAAACCTCCGTTCCTCCTCGCCTTTCATTCACTTTGAACTCTCAGTCTGTTGTTGGAGCCACCACATCTTGGGTGGGTCTTTTTCCTCGTTTGCTGGCCCACTTGTCAGTCACCCACACCCAAAGCTCTGCCTTACAGATCATCTGGATATTTCCTAACATTCAGATTGACATCACATGACAGATAGTCACAATGTCCATGCCACCATTTCTAGTCTGTGTGGTACAGTTTGGATCTTGTGTGTCCTTCAGAGTCTGTGTATTAGATGC
Source organism: Ctenodactylus gundi (assembly GCA_004027205.1). Taxonomy (NCBI): domain Eukaryota; kingdom Metazoa; phylum Chordata; class Mammalia; order Rodentia; family Ctenodactylidae; genus Ctenodactylus; species Ctenodactylus gundi. The sequence goes on along the minus strand of PVKB01003159.1, from coordinate 164,301 downwards.
TCACTCCTCTGGTGCTGTGTGTGTGTGTGTCCCTGGAGGGAATTTTGGGATCCTGGTTCGTCTAGTTGTCCCTTCGCTCCCCGGCTCATGATGTAAGTGGACTTATTCCACAGTGTGCTACCTGCTACCACCCTCACACCCACCAGAGGCCCAAAGTGGTGAACCTACCTGACCTTGGAATGGGAACTTCAGAATTGTGAACTTTAATAGGCTCTCTCTCTCCCTCTCTCTCTCTCTTTCCCTCTCTCTCTCTTTCATGGTACTGGGGTACTGGGGATTGAACGGAGGATCCGGCTCATGATTTTAGTTTTATCTTGAGACAGAGTCTTTCTATATTGCTACATTGCCCAAGCTGAACTTGAATTTGTAATTCTCCCGCCTCAGCCTCTCAGAGTGTTGGGATTATAGGACTCCCCTACTTTTTTCTATGTAAGGTGATGATCTGAAGTATTTTGTTATCATGATGGAAAGCTCTTTCCTGTGTTCTGACCAGGCCTGGCCTATCAGATCACCAGAGCAATCAAATAAGATATGGGTGTATGACCCAAACTGGCCACACATGAGATTTATTTCTGGCACTTTTGCAGAAACCACTGTAAAAGAGGTATTTCCCTTTCACTGGAGTAGCTAGTTGCAAGAAACCAAACAAAATAGTGTTCCTGGGGTCACCTTGATGTCCTAGAGTTTCTTCTAGTGCATGCACGTGTGTATGTGTGTGTGTGCACATGTGCGCACGTGTGTTCTCTTTCCCTTCCCTTGTGAGGTGGTTGTAAGAATTGAACAGGCTGGAGGAATAGCTCAGCAGTTAAAACACTTGCCCAGCAAGCTCAAGGCCCTGGATCCAATTCCCCAGCACCACATAAGCTGGGTGTGGTGGTGCACACCTGTAATCTGAGACTTGGGAGGCTGAGGTAGGAGGATTTCTGTGAGTGCTAGGCAAGCCTGGACTAACCAGTGGGTTCAGGATTGGCCTGGACTCCAGAGCGAGGCCCTGTCTCCAAAAACCAAAATGAAACCAGAAGAATCTAGCACTCTGCCTGCTGCCTGGTACCTACCGCCAGCCCTCTTCACCTTCCTGCTTCTTCCTGATTTAGCTTATGATTTAAAGATCTGTGATCTATTCCAATTTTCAGTGTCCTGGATACATAATGGGGAGTTAAGGTACAGCCAAGATTTTGCACTAGTTTTAATTAATTCCATCTGTCTACGTATCTCAAAGTCATCGAATGAATCTATGTCGCATGTGTTTATGGAAATCAGTATTTGTCTTCTGAGCTGACAGCCGTAGTCCTGCTCTGCTCTGCGACACTGCAGTGGAGGCCAGATGTGCCGTGTTTTCTCAAGTGATGGCTGCCAGTCCCCCAAATGCCATGCGAGGTGGCCCTTTCTCTGAGCGTGGCACTGGTGCCCAGGGTAGCATTCAGCCCTCTACAAGCCCATTTCAATCTGTTTATTTTTACAATATATTTTATTCTTCTTTGCAAGGCTATACAAATTAGTACTTCCCAACCAATGTAGAATATGCAAAAAATAATTTCTTACCCATTTGAGCTCCACCCTTTGAAATAAACAACATAATTAAGTTCATGTTTTCTCTTTGTCCTGAGCATTGGACTCAGGGCCTTCACACTGACCCCACCCCTCTTTTAAAATGATGACACAAAATCTCACTAAGTAGCTAAGTTGCTCAGCCTGAGCTTGAACTTGTCACCTTCCCGTCTCAGCCTCCAGAGTACTGGGTTCACAGTGTGTGTACCCAGGCCTACCTACAGTACCCTTCCATACTTCTCTGTGTGTCTATATGTCCACTATGTAGATACAGATGTCTCACATACATGTATTTCCTCATATCTTTAAGTACATAAGTACATACAAACACACATACACACACACAAATATATTTAGCACCTCTTTAGTTTCTATACATAAGATAAGATCACACTTTGTACTTTCCTCATTTTTTTTTTTTTTTTTTTTTTTTGATACTGGGTCTCACAGTATTCTCCAGGCTGATTCTGAACTCACTATGTAGCTCAGGCTGGGCTCACACTTACAGCAATCTTCCTGTTTCAGCCTTCCAAGTGCTGGGATTATATGTATATACCACTACATCCAGCTTATGTGGTCCTGGGGAATCGAACCTCGGGCTTTGTGCTTGCTAGGTAAGCACTTTGACTGCTTAGCTGCATCCCCAACCTCTGCCTCCTCCTCCTCCTCCTCTTCTTCTTAGTAACCATGTGCCTCTTTTAGGTCAATGTAGGCATTAGATCTAACTCATTTTTCTCTTTAAGTGCACTGTCTTCTGTTATATTAGTTAAACCATGATGCATTTAACTAATCTCCTATCAGTGGATTTTTCAGGTATTGACAGCTTTTTACTAATTATTAAATATGGAGCTGAGATCAATGCCTTTGTGTCCGAGGGAACATTGGGTCGTTCTACTCTTCGGCTCACTTGCCATCTAGGAAGGCTACTTAACGGAGTCAGCCTTACCTCGGTCTGTTATTCTGCCCACGACTTGAGAATACAGCCTCCTGAGTCCCTTTCCCAGATCTTTTCTCCTTCATTCATCCAGGAATTTGCAATTTGATAGCCTTGGTCCAGCCTCGGGGGCGGGGCACCTCTGGCCCTCCCTTCTGCTTGCCTCCATGGCAGGGGTTACTGGATTGAGCGACCTTTGGGGTGTGGCTAGAGGAGAGGGCAACTCTTCTGCTGTCCAGGCTGCAGGACAGTGGCCCTGCCCACTGGATGGCCTTGACAGTGCTGTGAGTACAGTCACTGCTTACTTAGTATGAAATAGGAGCAGTGAGTCCGGGGGCTAAGGTGATTCCTTGGCTCTGAGCCACCTGAGAAAAACGAATGGAATGGATGATTGCAACCACACAGTCTCCAAACCTCATCTTAATACTTAATAGGTTCAGATACTTTTTACTTTTGCAATAGGGTCTCACTAAGTCACCAAGTTGCCCAGGCAACGTGGTTGTCTGCCTCAGCCTCCCAGTGAGCTGGAATTCTAGGCATGCATCATTACACCCAACGTGGTTTAACCCCTTTAAAAATTTATTTATTTATTGAGACAGGTCCTTACCCTGTAGCCTAGGCTGGTCTTAAACTTGTGGCAATTTTCTGCATCAGTTTTCCAAGTTCTGGGATTATAGGTATACGTTTAATTTTTATGCGGTGCTGGAGGATTGAACCCAGGGCCTTGTGCATGGTTGGCAGTTCCTTAATCACTGAGCTATGCCCCTAGCCTTTGCGTACTCTCTTATTAAATCCTTTCTGCTAAAATTGATCCCTACTTTTATTTATTTTTTTCCATTTTGTGGGGCAGGTAAAATTGAGCAGTGAAATGGCTCCGGGAATCGGAGGCCAGCAGGGCCACTGGGACTGCTGGCTTGGGACCTGCAGGCTGAAGCCTGGACGTGCTGTGGGTTCCCCCTGCGCTGGGCGGGATGGGTGGCCTGGGGACGTGGCGTGTGGCTGTCTGGCCTGAGGTGCCCCAGTGCTGCCTTCTGGTCACTCACCCCTCCTGCGCTTGGGTAGGACGAAGCCTTTCATTCTCTGGGAGCATCTGAGTGCATTTAAGTTAAAAGAAGTGATATCACATTCCTTCCGAAAGATGGAAAGGGGAAAAGACCCACTTTGTGCCCGCAGGCGGTGACAGAGCAGGGAGGTCAGGGCAGGGGGCCTGCGCCTGGCTCTGCGGGAAGCTCCAGCTCCGGGGCATCAGGCCCGGGGCATCAGCTTTTCCTGCCCTGGTTCCTCCCTCTGCCAAACCCCAGGGTTGACGGCCGGAGTCTAAGATCACTGCGCTGACGTGGAAAACAGACTCAGAAAGCAGCCGCCAGGGCCTGCGTCAGCGAGCACTGGGGCTCTGTGGGGTGTCGGCAGGATGGGGGACAGATGGCGGCCCCTGGACCGCCTTCAGAAACGTGGCGTGTGATGTATGGCGTGAATGAAGCGTGGTGGCTTTCAAACACAGCGCCCCTCGGGGAGCTCTGGCTCAGAGTCACATTCCGCTGTCCCCAGGGCCAGCGGCAGCTGGGAGCTCTGGCCCCGCAACATGCGCGTACGCACACACTTGCACACACACACACACGCACGCACAGCCCAGGCTGACGCACTCACACGGGTGACTCAGCGGGGTGCTCACATGCAGGCTCACCCGAGGAGCGAGCAGGTGCTCGGCATTCCTGGCTCCGGAACCGCCCGCTCTTAGTCTTCCTGTTCCCTTTCCTCCTGTCCCAGCCCCTCTCTGGCTGGTCTGGTCTCTGCCTGAGCTCCTCAGCCAGCTTCCTGGACCACTCTAGTGTCTTTGTTTGTTTCTTTATTCCCCGTGGTAGCACGGATTGAAACTAGGGCCACTCTACTGAGCTACATCCCCTGCCAATTTTTAAAGTTTTGATCTTGAGACTGAGTCTCACTAAGTTGCTCAATTACCCAGGTTGTAACCGACCCTCCTGCCTCAGCCTCCCAGAGTGCTGGGATTATAGGCCTGCACCCCTACACTGGCAGGTATTGTCTTAGTTACTTTTTCATCTCTGTGGCTCAATACCTGACATCCCCAACGTAGGGAGGAAAGGTTTATGGTGGCTTACAGTTTGAGAAGGTCACAGTCTGTTCACAGATGGGCGGCTGGAAAATGGTGGACGCACATGGCAGAGCTGGAGAGAGGGCAGGGCAGAGCCAGAGCTCCAGGGGCAGAGATCCTCATGACACGGTGGTACAGAGAGAGACTGGGAGGTCCCACCTCCCAGCCCTAAACAGTATCCACAGGAACATGAGGCTTTTTGGGGACACTTCAGGTCCAAACCACAACAGGTGCTTTTGTTTCTAAGCAACTCCTCAGACTTGGGGAGTTCTCTCCTCAGGGGGCCTTCCAGCTCCCTGACCTGGGCATCTTTTCTTGGCTTCTGAGGATCTTGGCAGGCTGGCCTCCAGGTTGTGGGCTCTCTGAGCTAGCCCTTTCATGACCCGCACCCTGAGGACCCCTTCTCTCCTTGGTAGCTCAGGCAGATAGAAGTGCTGGAAAAACCAGTCCGGAGTTAGTGGGACTCACTGTTTCTGAAGAATAGAAAGGAAGACATGGCATGTCTTGGCACGTTGACTTATTTATCTATTTATTTTTATTTATTTTCTGAGGTATTAGGGGTTGAGCCTGGGGCCTTCACACTAAACTATATCTATCCCCAGCCCATTTTTATTATTGTTTTTGAGATAGGATCTAGCTAAGTTGCTGAATTGCCCAGGGTGGTCTGGAGCTTGTAATATCCCTGCCTTTGTAGCCCTGACTGCTAGGACTACAGGCCTGTGGCACTGGGCACCCTGTCCCAGGGTGGGCGAGAGGCTAGGGGAGCACCGTGGTCTTTGAAGGCCATCACTGAGCTGGTTTTGCCTGGGCATGGCCTCTGGCTCAAATGGGAACATAGGCTACAAGTCCTGGTGGCATCCGAGTTAAGCACAGGCCTCTCCTCTTGGGGATCCCTCAAAAATGAGAGGGGGCTCCTCATAGAGTGCAGGACATAGGTGAAGTCAGGTACTCATGTGTTTGTCTCTCTCAACTTTTTTTTTGCCATTTTGGGGTGAAAGCACGGCCTCTGGCATGCTAGACAAGCACTGTGTAACTGATTCTGCCTCAACGATTGGTGTCCCCGGGGCTTCTGGTGTGTCACTAGCCATGCGAGTCTCTTCAGCTGTGAGGAACCCGAATAGCCCCCTTCTGTCTGTCCTGAAGATGTGGTTGTGGGGATCAAGTGAGGCCAGAGATGTCACTGCACCTGACAAGTTAAGTCACAACCAAGAATTCCAACAACAGCGAAGACTTGCTCTGCTTGTGTTAGATCTGTGTCCTTGTGACCAAAATACCAGACACACAGAGCCCAAGAGAGGAAAGGCTTGTTCATGGTTCTCGATGTTACAGCCGGTGGGCAGCATGTTCCATTGCTTTAGGTGTGAGGGTGGGGCAAGTATATTGCATTAGGAAGAGCGTGTGGATGAAGGCTGCTCACTTCATAGCCAGCACGCAGAGAGGGGCTGAGCCAGGAGGAAGGGGATGGGGACAAGGCCACATCCTGCGCAGATCCTCAGAAGCCTTCAGAGAAATACACAGATTTTTTCCCCTGGGCATGGGGTCAGCCTCTGCTGGAGCTCTAAGCTGGTCTAGGGCCTCCCTCACTCCAATACCAAAGAGTCTTAAGCAGCCAGGCCCAGTGTGGTACAGGCCTGTAATCCTAGCACTCTGGGAGGCTGAAGCAGGAAGATTGCAAAGTTGAGCCCAGCCAGTCTGGACAACTAAGTGACATTTTGTTTCAAAATAAAAAGTACTTAGAGGGAAGGGCCTGCCGGGTTCCTACCCTGGGCCCAGATGCCACTGGGCCGAGCATTCTCTTGGAGAGAGAGCAGGACCTCTCCCTCAGGGATCGCTCCATGGTGGTCCACACCTCAGTACACACTCATCCTGTGATGTACTCAGAACACAGCAGACCCTGTGCCCGGCACACAGCACACAGCTTACCTCACAGCTAGTTGCTGACAACGGGGATCGAATGCTCTTTTCACCTTTAGCAAATATGAGTCTGGCAAGACTTGAGAGCAGATTTTCCTGCCACTTGTGTGAGAACCTTATGTTTCTTTTTTTTTTTCCTTCCTTCCTTTCATCCATTCTTTCTCTTTGTTCAGTTCTAGAGATGGAAGCCAAGGCCTTCCCGTGATGCTACTTTCCCGGCCCATTTTTGAGTTCTGACTTTGGGACAGGGTCTTGCTAAGTTGCTCAAGCGGGGCTAGAATTTGGCAACCCTCCTGTCTCAGCCTCACAGAGTGCTAGGATTACTATGCCCACGCTACCAGGACAAGCCAGAATCTAGTCTTTGACCATCTTGTATATGTCCAAAGCCCTAGAAAGCAGAGAGGTACTGAGCCCTTACGGATCTGAGTCTGGGGCTTCCTGGAAAAGGCATCCTCATCAAATCTTCTTGGAGAGATCTTCAGTTACCTTCCTCACAACTGGACTGCTGGCTTCGGATTTAAGGTTACTTGGCCTGGAAGAGCTGAGATTAGCTCAGAGATGGCCAGGCAGGTTTCAGCCTGCTCCACCAGGACCTGGAGCTCCCCGTCCCTACAGGGAAGAAGCTCCTTGTCTTCTGAATATTTAAAGACAGAATTGATCTACATGTACCACATTGAGGTCTCAGTAGAGTATACAGGAGTTCCTCACAAATTCTTATGTTTTGCTTTTTTTCCCCCCACATGGTGACTTTACACTGAGCTATCCTCCAGCCTTTTTTATTTTGTTTTTAAGACAGAATCTTGTTGATTCTTGCCCAGAGTGGGCTTGAACTTGCAGTCCTCCTGCCTCAGCCTACCAAAGTGCTGGGATTATAGACCCGCGCCACAGGACCCGGCTTGTGTGTCTCCTTCCACACAATGCACTACAGCAAATAGAAAAATGATACTCTAAATATGCAGGAGCGTGGAGAGAGGCTAATCAAGCGTGGGACAACTCACAGCTCACGCACAATGCAAGTGTGTGGCAAGTGGGCCAATGATCCACCTAAAATGGCTTTGTACTGTGGTTGCTTTGCAGAGCTGGAGATAGTACCCAGGGCCTCCCACACGCCAGGCAAGGGCTGGACCGCTGAGCTGCACTCCCTGCCCTGTGAAGTGTTACTTGTATCTCTGCTCCTGACGTAGTTGATACATGGAAATCTTCTGCTGCTTTTATTTAACCTTCAGTCAAAGATTTAGCTTATGTAAGACTCATTTTATGCCCGTCATTGTTCCATTCTTTCTCTCGCTCTCTTTTTGTTTTGTGGTGTGGGGATCCAACCCAGAACCTTTGCATTGAGCTACATACCCAGCACATTTTTGGCTTTTATTTTGAGACAGGGTCTCACTAAATTGCTAAGTCGCCTGGCTGAGTTTGAACTTCCAATCCTGCTTCAGTTTCCCAGCATGCACCAGCAGGCATGGCCAGATGTTCTTCTGCAATATTAATTCATTGACTTTCCTTAGACCGTTGTTGGGTAGGTGATTTCATCCCCGCTTTATTGCCAAGGACCTGGACAGGCAGATGAAGTAACAGCCTTGGGGCACAGCCCAGCCCCCGGGGTTGGTATGGAATTCTAGGCAGAGCTCCTTGCCTCTGCGGACATCCTGGGACCTCAGCCCGGGCTTCTGGTAGGCGATTCTTCCCACAGCTCCTGCTGGCCTTCACAGACACCCACCAATACCGTGTTTGCTGGTTACTTTTCTTGAGAGCAGCAGGCATTCCTGACCTATTGGTGGTGACTGGAGCCATGAGCTGAGCCTGCCACTTTCATTTGGTCCCAGGTCCAAAGGGTGACACATATGGTCTTTGTCCTCACCGCTAGGTCTGTCTCTTGGTTGGTTCCTCCAGAAGCAGCATCCACAGGGATCCATGGGGCCACCGCTTGGCCCCCCTCCCCACTGGGCCTCTTTTGGCAAGGACTAGCCTTCTCTTATTTATCCATTAGCAATTAAGCTCTAGGCATTTAACATATAAACACAGACAACATCAGCATAATTACGGCAAAGATTTCAAAAGCTTTTTGGCAAGGAAGGGGCCTGAATATTTGCTTAACAAAAGAATTCCCTACTTCAGTCTTAAGAAAGAATCCACAATAGGATTTAACAAGCTAACTTCTCCAGTAAATTAAAAACATTCTTTTTACTCATTCAAAATATGATTTCTGTTTTCAAAAATGTGACTCACGCACGACTGTTCAAGAGACTGCTCACAGCGTTTTCCCTGAGAGCTCCCCCATAATCCTTCACCTTGCTGCATCGAGGTGGAGAGAGCATGGAGAAGGGAAGCAGGGGGCAGCTGGGGCCGCAGGGCCTGAGGTTCTACCATTAGGCACTCTTTCCATTGCTGTGAACTTGTCTTCTACAGGTCATTTTAAAATTTTCCTTGCAAGAGGAGCGTTTGCTCAGTCATGTCTCCGTGTGAAGTATTTCTTCTGAGACAAGAAGGACATGAGACAGGCTGTTGGAATTAAGGGATCTGAGGAAGAGGAAGGAGGAGGGAGAGGAATAACACCGGTAGGTTTATTGGGAGGAAGATGATATTCATTTTCTGGCTCTTAGCCTTCTAGAAGATTCTTACATCCCTGCTGTTCTCAGATGCGTTAGTTACTTCTCCAGTGCTGGGGTGAGATATCGGACCCCTGCAACTTGGAGGAGAGGTTCAATGTGGCTCTCCACTGGGCAGGTTCAGTCTGGGGTTGACTGGCTCTGTGACAGAAGCACGGTGGAGGAAGGGCGTAGTGGAGCAACTGCTCCGCTAGTGGCACCCCACCCGGCACCGGTGGCAGTGCACAGGGGAAAGTGGCAGAGGAAGGAGCGGGGCCAGATGCAGCCCAGAGGTCGCAGGCCCAGGACACACCCAGACACACCCAAACACAAGGGGGCTTTCCTCATGTGATGGTTATCTGTAAGCTAATCAACTGACAGTTGAGATGAACCAGCACACCAGATATTTGGGATACACAGATAAATTGGAAAAGGATGTAACATTCCTAGAGGAATAGCACAGTGGCTACAGCACTTGCCTAGCAAGTGCAAGACCTTGAGTTCAATTCCCTAGCACCACATTAGCAGGGTGTGGTGGCATGCATCTGTAACCCTGGTACTTGGGAGGCTGAGGCAGGAGGATAGTTATGAGTTCAAGGCCAGCCTGGGTTACATAGTGAATTCAGGACCAGTGTGGGCTACAGAGTCAGACCCTGCCTCAAAAAAAAATCTATCTATCTATCTATCTATCTATCTATCTATCTATCTATCTATATCTATATCTATCTATCTATCTATCTATCTATCTATCTATCTATCTATATCAGACAACAGTTCAGCGAGATTGGAAGCCAGGATAGCATTGCAGAAGAGGAAGGGCCTGGGACCTCTACTCCCAGGTTCTTTGTGACTTTGCCAAGGAACTAGGGAACCACGTGGGACTGGCTGCTGTTTCTCTGGGCCTTGGGAGACCCCAGTGAGAAATTTCTCAGACATATGGGTGGGTCACGGCCCTTTTCAGACCTCTGACGAGTCAAGCACCAATGAGATGCTGGCAAAAGATGAAGCACTACTCACTAATATTAGGCACCACAGGGGGCACAGTATTGTTAAAAGAACTACTACATTGCGCCTTGGCTGTGTGGTCTTTAGACATATGCCACCACCACGTGTCTAGAAAGAGACCTTTCTCTTGAGTTGTGTTAGGAGTTGCAGTGTCAGGCCCCAATTCTGATGGGCCTTTGTCCTGAGTTCGTGTCTCCACAGCCTTGAAGAGTAAGTCGTGGGAGACTGGAGGCAGGGTGTGAAGAGAGCACTGTACTGGGAAACTTACAGAAGGAGAGAGAGGGAAGTAGGGCAAAGCTTCTGCTAGTCAGAGGGATGCCAGGAAATGTGGTTTCCCCGTGGCGCGCTGTCTAGGGATTTTTATAGTGTAGCCGGAAGGGGCTGTCCTATGCTAAGCAGCTCAGTTGCTAAGGCTGGTTGCTAGGTTCTCCACCCTTAAACTGCTGCCGAAGCCCACCCGTAACTACTTCTCTTTTAAAGATCTTTCTCTCTATTGTCATAACTACTTAATATTTGTCTGTTAAGTAGTCCTGGGGAGTGGTCAGCTATGACTCTCACGAGTTATAGCCAGCTGCTTTTTCTATAATCCTACTTTCTAGCATATTCTCCATTTCTAAGGGACCTTATATCCCTAACCGCCTATAACCCCGCTGTGTCCTCTCACAGTTGCTGGCCCCTTCGACCCCCAGGAGAGGTGTGGATTGGCTCTGTTATCCCCCATGCGGAAGGCTTTGTAGAAATGACAGTTGTATTTTAAAGGATAAAGAATAACAATAATAATAAATGATATACTGACACATACTCCATTTTCTCTGTTGCTAGTATCATGCTAAAAACATCTTATATTTGGACTCATACCATTTTCGTAAAAATATCATAAGGAAAGACGCTATGGTTTGAGTGTAGAGAGTTCTCCCAAGTGCCCACAGGTGGAAGGCTTGGTTTTCAGGGTGGTGCATTGGGGGGGTGCTGCTGACCTTTACAGAAGGTTCTTAGGTCACTGACTGCCCCAAAGGGCACGTGAGGCCATGGCACATCTCTGCCTGCTTGCCGGCTGATATCGTGAGTGGCCTGTTTCATCACACATTCATCCTGACACACCAGCCTCCACAGCGGCCTGAAGCAAGGGGGTGCAGAATCTTGCACTGAAATCTCCAGAATGGGGAGAGAAAATAAACCTTTATAATGTTCATTGCCTCAGGTGTTTCATTTTAGCAATGGGAAACTGACTCAAACAGAAGTGCTATCACTATCTGTATTTTATAGATAAAGAAATAGAAGTTTGGTGTGATTTTAAAAAGCCAAGTAATCTGCCAAAGTCCCATCGTGAGTGATTGTTACTGGAATCAATCTCTAGGCGGCTGGTCACTTGAATGAACCCAAAGTTGGTGGGAACGAGTCAAGTTTATTTGAAGTGGTGTATGAAGATGACAGAGGGTCTCACTTGTCACAATTTGTCACCAGGCTGCCTGCTGAGGGGTTTTAGGCATCCACAGCTGTCTCCTTTCTTTGGACTGACGTCCTGGGGCTAGTTCAGGAAAACCTAAGGCAGGGCTTCTCTTTAGCAAAAGGGTCAGGCCCGGTGGGGGACTATTGGCCGTGGTGGGGTGGCAGAGGACAGAGGTGTCAGAGGAGGCCTGTTGCACTGAGCAGTGGAGGTCACACCGCGGCCCCGACGGTCAGCTCTGGGGCTCACGGGCAAGGGTTTTTAGCCACCGTGATGCATCACTGTGGACAGAGGTAATTATTTTGGGTATGATATATTTAAATACCAAGAAGAATGCAAAAAGCAACGTAACGAAGTTCCGTGAATCTACCGTCCACCTGCATCGGACCTCCATGCTTCGCTTGGCTTGCTTCATTTTTCTGAAACAGAAAAGAAGGGATGGTGACATTGAAACCCCCTGGTGTGTTCTGCTCTAGGCACGTGGCCGCCTTTCCTGGAGGAGCTTGTGCCCACGTTTCCCAGGCCTGGTTTTTCTTTCCTCTTCTCCCAACCTCCTCCCTACTCGGCACTTGAGATTGAACCCAGGGCGTTGTACATGCAAGATAAGTGCTGTAACCCCGAGTCACATCCCCAGCCATGATCCACTAGCTCAAAAAAAGAAATGTTTCATTCTTACCAGAAGTGCTGCAATGAACTGTCTTTAGCATGTCCTTTTTCTGATGGGAATTTCCAGACGGAGCTTTGCTGGGACGAAGGGCAAGCCCATTTTCAGCTTCTCTCATTATGTCCCATTGCAAAAGGGTTGGCGAGCTGAATTGCTGCCCACAGTGTGTGAGACCCCTGCCGATCTACATGATCCCCGTATGTGTCTTGCACCAAACATCACATATGTGATGTTTTCTTTCTGTTCTTTTAATTATTTCCCCTAATTATTATGGAAACTGACCACCATCAAAGTGTTTCTGTCTTCTGGAAACTTCCTGTTTCCTGCAGTGTATTGTGTTACTCAGCTTTCTACTCATATAACAAATACCTGAGGTAGATCAACTTTTAAATCAAAAAGGTTTCTTTTGGACCAGAGCTTTGAAGGTTTTACTCTATAGTTTGTTGGCCCTGTTGTTTTTAGGTTTTTTGTGGAGTAGCCCATCAAGGTGGACTAAAAAGTGATTCACCTCATGGCCTGGGTGAAAAAAAAGGTAGCAGAAAAGCCTGAGGTCCTACGGTCCCTTTTAGAGGCATGTCTCCAGGAACAGGAAGACTCCCACTAGTCCCCACCTCCTAAAGATTCCACCAGCTCAAAAGCACCTCTCTGGGGACTGAACCTTTAACATATAGGCCTTTGCGGAGAATTCAGACCTACACTGTTGTATCCATTTATTAATTCTTGTTTTTTTTTTTTTTTAAACAAGACAACATCTCACTCTGTAGCCCAGGCTGGTCCTGAGCTCACTATGAAGCCCAGGCTAGCCTTGGACTCCCAGCAATCCTCCTGCCTTAGCCTCTCAAATGTTGGGATTTAAGGCATGCACCACCATGCCCAGCTTTAGGTCACGCTGGGGAATTGAACCCAGCGTGTTGCTCTTGCTAGGCAAGTGTTTTAACCACTATGCCAATCCACCAACCCCTATGTACTTATTTTTTAAAAGGAAGCCAGGCCTAGTAGTGCAGGCCTGTAATCAATCCCAGCACTCTGGGTCGCTGAGGCAGGAGGATTGCAAGTTGCAGTACAGCCTGGAGAATTTAGGGACTCAGTGAGACCCTGTCCCAGAATAAAAAGTAAAAATGGGCTGGGGATGCTGCCCAGTGTGATGGCCCTGGGCTCAATCCCCGAATACCACCCCCTCAGCACTTGACAGTAAGGTTGACCTTTTAAGGGAGGGGGGTTGTACAGTTCTGAAAATCCACTTGTACCCATGCGACGGCTTCAGAGCTGGGTGTGGAAAGTTCTACCATCTCCAAGAGACCATCAGGATATTTTAAACAATGGTCAGCTATCGTTTTAGGTATCTTTCTGTAACTAAGACTCTGCTATCTGCAATTTAAGAGAGGAAAGATTTATTTCAGCTCCGTTTCAGAAGATGGCAGTCCGTACATGGGCAGCCGGCATTGCGGAAACACGGGACAGAGACCCAGCTGGGCAGCTGGGACAGAAGCCCGGGTAGTGGGGAAGGGTGCAGTGGCCCTTGCACCCCGCCTGCGGCAAGCCCCGGTGTTCCCACCAGCCCCTCACAGCATCCGGGTGCGCGAGGTTTATGGGGCACGTGATAGATTAGAACCACAATAGTTTCTAGAAATAGGTAGAGGGCTATTGGAGTCATCTAGCTTTTCTGAGAAAAACTTTATGATTTAAAAGATTTGACACATTTTTCCTACGTTTGTAGTAATTTATTTTAAGAGCTGGGGCCCAGACAGCGGAGAACTTGTGGGCTTACGTGACCTTCCTGCCTCGGCGTCTTGGGGACCTGGGGTCCCAGGGGCACACCACCATCTTTCTCCATTTAATACGGCGAGGACTGCAGTGACCTCTCCTCTTTCACTCTAGGACTGATGCTTTGCATCCTGTCTGCTCCCTTCGTCACTTCTCCTATCATATTAGTCTGGTTAGAGTTTTATCAACTTCACAGAAATTTTTTAAAAACTAGCTTTAGTTTTATCGGTGCTGCTACTGTTCTTTTTCGTTCCGTTGGTTTCCTTATTGTTTTCATTCTTCTAGTTCTTTTGGTTTAATTCGTCTCCTCCCTCCTCTTTTTCTCTAACTGCTTCAAGTGGGAGATTAGAATGTCAACTGAACATCTTTCTGGTTTTCAAGTATTCGTTTTTATTTATTTTTGAGACAGGGTCTTGTTCTGTAGCCCAGACTGTCCCTAAACTCACTATGTAGTCCAGGCTGGCTCAGACATATGGCTGTTCTCCTGCCTCAGCCTCCTGAGTGCTGAGATTATAGGTACACCTGGCTTATGTGGTGCTGGGGAATTGAACTCAGGGCCTTGTGCTTGCTGGGCAAGCGCTCTAACCACTAAGCTATTTCTCCAGCTCCTTTCAGTATTAGCTTTTAGCAATATGTACTTCCCTCTAAGCACTGCTATGACTGCATTCCCCATGTTTTTTTGTTGTATTTTTATCCAATTCAAGGTCTTTTCTAATTTCCCTTGAGATTTCTTATTACTTTCTTTCTTTCTTTCTTTCTTTCTTTCTTTCTTTCTTTCTTTCTTTCTTTCTTTTTTGGTGCAGGAGATTGAACCCAGGATTTCATGAATGCTAAGCACGTATTCTGCTAGCTAGGAGTGAGCTACACACCCAGGCTTGAGGCTTTCTTTTTTGACCCGTAGATTATTATGTCATTTAATTTCCAAATCTTTGGAGGTTTTCCAGTTATCTTTTTGTTATTGATGGCTAGCTTAATTCCATTATGGTCGGAGGACATACTTTGTATGATTTCAAGGCTATAATATTTATTATGGTTTGCTTTATGACCTGGATTTAATCTGTCATAGTGCATGTTCTGTGTGCATTGGAGGAGACTGGAGATTCTGTTCTTTTGGGGCAGTGTCTTTTCTAAACGCCAGTTGGATGCACGTGGGAGATGAAGCAGCTTAGTTCTCTGTATTTGCTGATTTTCTGTCGACTTGATTTATCAATTGCTGAGGATGGAGTCTGCAAACGTCCAAGAGTAACGGAACTGGTCCAATTCTTCCAACCCAGCAGCTCCTGCTGCGTGTCTTGAAGCCTTTTTGTTAGATGCATATGCAAGCAAAGTCATTAGGTCTTCCTGGGGCATGGACTCTAGGCTGAGGCAGGAGGATGGCAGGTTTAAGCCTAGGCTGGGTAACTTATATATTTTTTTTCTTTATCCTTGGAAATTTTTTTTGCTTAAATTCTTTTTTGTCTAGTATTAATATAGACACTTTATCCTTCCCGTGACTATCGTGTGCATAGTACACATCTTTCCTTTCTTTAATGTTTTTTCCCTTAGTCTTCTGGGGGTTGAACCCAGGAGTGCTCTGCCGCTGAGCGATGCCCCTCATCCTTATATAATTTTGAGACAAGGGTCTGCTAGTTGTGCAGGCTGGCCTCGAACTTGTGGTCCTCCTGCTTCAGCCTCCCTAGTAGCTGGGATTACAGGCCTGTGCCACCATGTCTAACTTTGAGAATAGCTTTATTCTATTTCATTCTCGTAGAATATTTTCACTGGATATAAAATTCTCTCTCTCTCTCTCTCTCTCTCTCTCTCTCTCTCTCTCTCTCTCTCTCTCTCTCTCTCTCGGTGGCATGGTCTTACTCTGTAGTCCAGGCTGCTTCTGAGCTCTGTTTCTATCTTGGGCTGGCCTTGAAGTCATGGCAATCTTCCTGCTTCAGCCTCCCAGAGTGCTGGGATTACGGGTGTGCACCACCACGCCCAGCTTATGTGGTTATGTGGTGCTGGGGAATCTAACCCAGGGCCTGTGCTTGCTAGGCAAGTGCTTTAACCCCTGTGCCACTCCTTCAGCCCCCACTGGATATAAAATTCTACTTTAACAATGGAGATAAAATTCATATAACATATAATTGATCATCTTAACCAATTTATTGCATGTAATTCGAGGTTCTAGTGGACTCATAATGTGCAGCTACCCTAATTACCTAGTCCTAGCCCATCCTCGTCACCTCAGAAAGAAATTACCTCCTATAAAGCAATCATACCTCAGCTCCCCTCCCCCTGCTCCCTAGTTCACTTTTTTTGGGGGCAATGGAGATTGAACCCAGGACCTTTACACTGAGCTACATCCCTAGCCCTT
Source organism: Ctenodactylus gundi (assembly GCA_004027205.1). Taxonomy (NCBI): domain Eukaryota; kingdom Metazoa; phylum Chordata; class Mammalia; order Rodentia; family Ctenodactylidae; genus Ctenodactylus; species Ctenodactylus gundi. The sequence continues at coordinate 147,983 of PVKB01003159.1, read as the reverse complement.
TTTATTTATTGATTTATTTATTTTATTTCTAGACTGAGTCTGGCTGAGTCACTAATTGTCTAGGCTGTGTTCAAATTTGTGATTTTCCTGCCTCAGCCTCTCAGAGTGCTGGAAATACAGATGTGGTGACTGTGCCTCACTCTTATCTGTTGTCTGTTTCCAGGGATTTGCTGATTCTGGACATTTTAAGTAAGTAGAGCCATATGATGTGCAGCCCTTTGTGACTGGCTTTGTTCATTTAGCATGTTTGCAAGGTTCATCCATGTCGAAGCAGTATCAGTAGATTGTTCTTTTCTATGAACGAATAATATTCCACCACATGCCTTTGCACTCTGTGTTTAGCTGTCTATCACTGATGGACATTTGGCTGGTTTATAATTTTTGGCTTTCATGAATACTTTTGCTGTGGATATCTGTATCGGCTTTGTTTGGACACCTGTTTCCTTTCTCCTGGATGCACACCTAGGAGGGGAGCTGCTAGGTCATATGTGTGTTTAACTTTTTAAACATTTTATGTGTAACTTTTTGAAGACCTGCCAAGCAGTTTTCCACAGCAGCTGCTCCATTTTGCATTTCCACTGGCAAGGTCTACTGGCACCAGGATTTTCACATTCATATTGACATTGGCTTCCTACTTTTTAAAAAAAGTGATATCCATTCTAGGACTTGGGACATGGCTCAGTGGCCACAGCCCTTGCCTAGGATGAGTAAGGCCTAGTGTTTGATTAGCCACCACCACATAAAAATTAGCCGGGTGTGGTGGTATGTGCCTGTTATCCCAGCACCCAAGAAGCTGAGGCGGGAGGATCGCCATGACTTCAAGGCCAGCCTGGGCTACAAATAGTGAGTTCAGGATCAGCCTGACATAGAGTGAGATTCTGTCTTCAGGAAAAAAACAAAAAACAGAACAAAAAACAAAACCCCTAAAAACAAATAAATAAACAAACAAACCCAGTTAGTCATTCTAATAGGTTGAGGGGGTATCTGAACTGGGTGTGTGGGGTTTTTGGCATGTCCTTAAGAACTGATATTGAGCATCTTTCATATACTTATTGGTCATTTCTTCTGTGTATGTGTGACATTGAGTTATATCCCCAGCCCATTTTTATTTTTAATTTTAAGAACAGGTCTTGCTAAGCCAGTAAGTTTCCCAGGCTGGGTTCAAACATGGCAATCCTCCTGCCAGAGTCTCCTAGAGTGCTGGGATTATAAACCTGTGGGATTGGTTTGTATATTTTCAGATAAATACCAGTATTTGAAGTACATTTTTATTCTATTGTGGAGATAAAAGAGTGCTTTATACATCCTGAAAATTAGACATGTAATTTATAAATGTTTTTCCAGCTTCTGTAGGTTGTTTTTTTCAGTTTCTTAATGCAGTATGTCCTTGGCTGCACGAAGATTTTTATTTTAATAGCTCAATGGTCCATTTGTATGTTCACTGCCGTGCCTCCAGGGTCACATCTAAGACTCTACTGCCAAGTTGAACGTCAGAGATGTCCTCCCAGGTCTTGTTCTGAGAGGTTTATGGAGCTACCTCCTGCACCCAGGCCTCTGCTCCTTTTTCCTTTTTCCTTTTTCTTGTTTTGTTACAGAGGGTCGAGCCGGGAACCTTCATAGTGAACTACAACTCCAGCCTATATTTTTATCTGGGTTTTGAGTCAGGTCTCTTCAAGTTGCTAAATTGGTCAAATGGGGCTTAAACTTGTGATCCTTCTGCCTCCGCCTCCCTGAGTGTTGAGTTTATAGGCCTGAACCTCTGGATCCCGCCCTTTGCTTTGTTTACAATTATCGATTTATTTTTGGTACTAGGGTTTGAATCCTGGGCCTTTACACTGAGCTACATCCCCAGCCTTTCTTTTTCTTTTTCTCTTTTCTTTCTCTCTCTCTCTCTCTCTTTCTTTCTTTCCTTCCTTCCTTCCTTCCTCCTTCTTCCTTTCCCTGTGGTCCTGGGTAACAGGCAGGGGCCTTCACACTTAGGTACATCTTTAGCTCATTTTCATTTTTGATTTTGAGACAGGGTCTTGATAGGTTGGCTGGGCTGGACTTGAACTTGGGATCCTCTTGCCTCAGTCTCCCAGAGTGCTGGGATCACAGGCCTGTGCCACTGGGCATGGCTCCTTATTTGTTTATTGAGAGGCCAGAACTCACCAAGTCACTAAAATTCTCAGCCTGGGCATGAGTTTGTGACCTTTTTGCCCCAATCTCTTAGGATGCTGGGATTAGAGGCATGGGTCACCGGGCCTGGCTTTGAGTTCATTTCGTGTGCGGTGTGAGGCGTCTTCTGCATCTTGTAATGTAGCTGTCCTGCACTGTTCATGAAGGACCATTCTTCCCTCATCGAATGGTCTAGACATAGGTGTCAACAATTCATTGACTGGGGGGAGGGGAAGGGTTTGCAACTCTGACGCCATAGCGATGTGCACAAAATGCTCACTTTCAGTGTAAGCATTACGTATTGTATATGTACGTATTGATAAAGGGGGGGGGGATGCATTGGCTGCAGAAGTCTGGGTCTGTTTTGAGACTCTTGGCTCCTGTCCATCAGATGTTTACCCTAACTCCAGTGTTAAGTTTTGATTGCTGCAGCTTTGAAATGAATTATGAAATCTGGAAGTATGAGTCTTTCAATTATGTTCTTTTAAAAATTGACTTGGCTCTCTGGCGTCCCTTGCATATAAGTTTTAGGGGCAGCTTGCCTATTTTTGTCCAGAAAATGCAACTGGACTTTTTTTGCTAGGCACTGCATTGAATTGCACATAGAATTGCTAGTTCTCTCTCTTTTTAAAGCACTCTAAAAATATTGTTCCTCAGTCTGGCCTTCATAATTTCTGATGAAGAATCTGCAGTCACAAGCAGGAGGAGCCCCCAATGCCACCCCCAGGCCACAGGTCCTCTGTTTCCATGGGAGGTTTCAGTGCGGGCCAAGGCGGTGCCTCCCGTGTGAGCCTCCCTGTGCTGCGATGGGAGAAAGCCGAAACAGAGGTACCGCTGTGGCCCCTTCTGACCCTGAGTGGTCCCCTTGCCTGTCCTCAGAACAGAGCAAGGATGCTTCCGTCCTCATCTCCTGTGGGCTTGGAGCTTCCTGCAGGCCCAAGGGGAAGAAAAGAGTAGACTTAGCGCTGGTGGGGTGGAGCTCTGAGTTCTGAGTCCGTCCTCAGTCACCCGGCGCTACCCGCCCTTCGCTACTTTCCAGCGTCCTTAGGTCCTGGCTGCTCCTGCTCCTGTCCCTGACGTCCGGCGGCCTGCAGTGGGAGAGGCAGGGAGAGGCCCGCTTAACTCACTTGGTTGGGCCTGGGGCGGCTCTTGAATTGATTTTTTTTTGTATTTGTTTGAGATGGGGGCTTGACTATGTTGCCCAGACTTGCCTCAAATTCCTGGGGAGGCTAAGGCAGGAGGATTGCCTGAGCCCAGGAGTTCAAGGCCCGTAGTAGCAACACAGGAAGACCTTGTTTTTTACTGGATATGGTTGCACATGGCTATAGTTCCAGGACATTTGGTAGGCTGAGGCAGGACAATCCGGGGATATAACTCAGTGTGAAGGCCCTTTGTTTAATCTCCAGGATTTACCCCCTCCACCAAGGAAAAAAAAAAGGGAGGCGGACAGATGCGACAAGCTTGTCTGCTCATTATGTAGCTTGCTTGCGCACGGTCCTGTTCTGTCTTTTCCTCTGCTCACTTCTGCACTATTTAGAGCAAATCCCAGACTCTACACCATGTTATTTGTCAATATTTTAGTATATATTAGTAACACATCAGACTTATTTAAAAAATAATAGCATGATTAAACCAAAAAATAATTCCTTTAATAATTCTTCATGATACATTCCATGTTTATGTGTGTCAATTGTACGAGTATTGAATTCTAACAAATATTTTTTCTTAATCTATACTGTGTTAAGAGGATTTTTTCTTTGATTCATTAAAGTAGTATATTTCAATAGGATTTCTTATATTGAATAATTTTTTGTGTACGGGATACTAGGGATTAGCTCAGGGCCTTCACACTGAGCTGTATTCTCCATGTACTTTCAAAAAAATAGGTAGAGCAAGTCTTTATTTAGAAACAAAAGACAGAAGGGCAAAAGCTCCCACTGTCTGGGAGGAGGTCCCAAGTGGGTGGCCCATCCCAAGTAGTCCCAAGTGGGTGGCCCGCCCCACTGCATTTTTCCTTTCTATTTTGAGACAAGGTCTCACTAAGTCTCCAAGTCGCTCATGCTGGGCTTGGACTCTCAGTCCTCCTGACTCAGCCTCCCAGAGTGCTGGGATTACAGGCCTGGGCCAGGGGACTGGCTGATATTGAATAACTTTTTGAATTCCTAAGATAAACACAACTAGTCAAGATATAAATCTTCTTGAATTTAGTTTGGTATTATTTCATTTATTTGGAAGTTCTGTATCTATGATCATAAATTATATTGCTCTAATTTTTTTTTCAAAAATTCTGTGCTTAGTGAGTTTTGGTATTAAAGTTACCATCTCTATGAAAAGAGTTGGCTAGCTTATATATAGATATGTGTGTGTGTATGTGTATATATACATATTTTTTTCTTTTTTTCTTTTTTCAGTACTAGAGATTGAACACAGGACCTTTGCTTTGAGGTATATTCCTTGCCCCTTTTTATTGTTTGTTTGAGACAGGCAGGATTGTGCTAAATCACTGAATTGCTCAGGCAGGGCTTACATTTGGGATTCTTTTACATCATCCTCCCAAGGTGCTGGGATTACATGCCTTTGCCACCAGGCCCAGCCATATTTAGGGTGAAATTAAACTTCTGGTTGGGCCTGGTGGTGTATGCCTGTAATCCCAGCACTCTGGAATGCTGAGGCAGGAGGATTGCAAGCTTGAAACCAGCTTGGGCAATTTAGTGAGTTCTTGCCTCTTAATTTAAAAAATGAAAATGGTCACAGATGGGGCTTAGTGTGAAGGCCTCGGGTTCAGTCCTCAGTAACACACACACACACAGATATAACACACAGACACACATACACAAACACACACATAAACACATAGACACACATACACAGACATACACAGACACACAGAAATACACACAGACATTCCCACAAACACACACATGACACACACAGACTCACAGACATACACACACACAGGCACACACACACAGACACGCACACACACGGACACACATACACAGAGACCATCCCCCCTCCTTCAAGCTCTTATAACAAGAAAGCCCTGAATCCCACTAAGCGATGCAGGGCTGGAGAGCGGCAGCCTGGCTGGCGGGACACCCTGCTCCCCAACGCCATGTGGAGACCTAGCACTCCCCATTTTGTTTCTCTGCCACCTCCTAAGATCTGGTTTCCATCAGCGTGGCTGACGCTCTTTCGGCTATGAGTTGGGATAGCCTGTGGCAGCCGTTTTGATCCCTGTCTTTGAGACAGGATCTTGCTAAGTTGCTAAGTAGCCCAGGCTGAGCTTTAACTTTCTCCTTCCTCATCCTCTCAGAGGACAGGAATTATGAATTGGAATGACCCATGCCAATTACCTGTGTGGATCTGCACCACCACTCCTGGTACTACTTTTTTATTAGAATATTGTTTATTTATTTATATTTTAAGACAGGGTCTTGTTGAGTTGCCCAGGTGCAACTTGAACTTGAGAACTTCTTGCCTCAATCTCCCCGGGTGTTGGGATCACAAGCCTTTGCCTCCATACTTGGCTTTCCCTTTAAACAAGTCTGTCCCTCAGCCCCTGCCTCCTATGCTGCAGTCCTAATTCCCAGCTTATCAGAATGTGACTGCTTTTGAAGATAGGACATGATCTCAATAGCTGGATGACGTGACACCAGAGAAGGCTGGCCTCTAACCCAGGGTAACTGGTGTCGGTCTAAGAAGGACATCGGAACCCAGGTGCATCCCAGGGAGTATGCCACGGGAACGCGGCAGCACTGGGAGTGCTGATGCTGAACACAGCCAGCAAACACTGCCACCATCTAAAGGCGAGAGCGAATTGTGGGACAGGTCTCAGATAAAACAATCCTGGAAAACGCTGACACCTTGATCGAGGACTTGTGGCCTCCAGAACTGTTGTTTCTGTTGTTTCAAGCCCCTGCTTTGGCCCTCAGCGACAGCAGCCTGGGGCACTGCCACTTGGTTCTTGGTTGTAATCAAAGGCAAGAACTTAGAACGGTGGAAGCAGGGGATATGCGTCCTTAGAGTACATGCCTAGTCCTGGGTTTCATCCTCAGCATGAGAGAGAAAGAGAGAGAGAGAGAGAGTATAATTGCTCAGACATCGAGTTGCAAGGGAAACTGGAACATGTGGTTTTAGCCGGGCTTTACAGAAAATTTTCCCAGAAGGACCTGGGAGGACAACAGCCACAGGAACTGAAAACATTTGCTTAAGAGGGTGTTTATTTGTACTTTAAAAGCTTAGGAAAACAAGCTCCTAAAGCTATCAGGGATAGACCTCTTTCAGGGCCAGAGAACTCTGACAATTCATCCAAAAAGTTTAAAAAGTTTAATAGCTTTTGGTTCAGTCAGTCTCTTGATTTATTTTCACATCTATTTTGGTCATTTACTAATGTCTAGGAGATTATTCATTTCTTCGGAGTTCTCAAATACTTAAAGCTGTTCATAGTGTTTTGAAATCAGCTGTGTAAGTAAAGACTGCATTGTTTTAATATCTAATATTGTTTGTTAAGGTGCACTTTCCCTTTTTGAGGTCAGGCTTGTTAGAGATTTTCTGGTTTATTAATTTTTCCCCAAAGATCAGCATTTTTCATTGCTCCTTTCTATTGTTTCTTTGATTTTTAAAAACATCTTTTTTGAGCCAAGTCCAGCGGTACAGGCCTTTATTTTCTGTTTGTTCATTTACTTTCTACAAGTGTGTCATGTACCACCACGCCCAGCTTATGTGGTGCTGGGGATCCAGACCCAGACGTTTTCCAGGCAAGCACACTTACCCATTGAACTACACCTTCAGCTCCATGATTTTTCCTTCCTTCCTTTCTCTCTCTTTCTCTTTCTTTCTTTCTTTCTTTCTTTCTTTCTGTGATGTTGGGATTTGAATCTAGATTCTTGTACATGGTAAGTAAGAGTTCTACCACTGAGCTACAACCCAGCTGTTTAATTAATTTCTGATTTTTGAAAAGTTTTATCTTGATTCAAAATCATATACACATAAATTAAGTGCTAACTTGTTTTATAAGTTTGCTATACAAAATATCACCGTCACACTCCCCACCTCTTACTCCCCTTCCTGCCAGGGCAAATGTTTACCCCCTCTCCACGGCCTCTTTTGGTGCCCCTCCCAGGCTCCGGATAACGCGCTTCCATTCCACTTATTTTTCTGCTGTCTATTATCCATAACCTTCTCCTATGAGCAATAAGGACCTGACTTGTCCCTGTCCCCACTGCCTTGCCCAGATGTTCTGTTGTCCTTCAGTCCTCCCAGTATCATACTTTTGATTAGACCAATATTGACAATGTGGATTATTATAACTATTATAACATTAGACACAGCGGAGCCATGCAGTATGATACAATTAGTTTTCTTTTTCTGCACAGTTTTTATGCTTTTATTTCTTTTCCTTTTTTTTTTTTTTTTTTGAGACAGAGTCCTGCTCTGCATTTCAAGCTGGTCCTGAACTCACTGTTGTAGCCCAGGCTGGCCTAAAACTCAATGCAGTCCTCCTGCCTCAGCCTCCCAAGTTGCTGGGATTACAGGCACCCACCATCTCAGCTTAGGTGGTGCTGGGGAATCAAACCCAGGGCCTTGCTTTTGCTTGGCAAGTGCTAACCACTGAGCTATGCCTCCAGCCCCTGCATTTCTTTTTCATTTGCTTAGTTTTCCATATTTTTAATATTAATTCTCCCCAAGTTACATGAATCTTTCTCAGTTCATCCCCAAATCAAATAGTCTATCAGTTCCACCTTCCTGAGGAAGCTGTTTCTGGAACATTCTGGTTGCTCCAATCTAGATTGTCTGCTGTCTACACGTATTACACACTGTGATCGCTACGTCTTCCCTTGGTCTCTTCTCAGGCTTGTTCTTTTGTATGGCATGGCTTCTTTTTCCTTTGTTGTGTTCTTATTTTTTTGTGTAACATCCTCTAGAGGTTTCTGGGAGAGAGAGAGAGCAAACTTAGAAAGTACATTAAAAATGTTTTTGAACATGCAAAAATGCTTTATTTCTCTTCATACCTGTGACAGCTCCTTGGCTGAGTGTGAAATTTTATTTAGAAATAATGTCTTTTGGGGCTGGGGTCCAAACTCAGTGATTCTAGCTTTTGCCCTAGGAAGTTGGAGGCCTTGGGTTCGATCCCCCAGCATCGCACTAGCTGTTGGCGCGCATGCTTGTAATCCCGGCACTCAGAAAGCTGATGCAGGAGGATTGCCATGAGTTTGAGGCCAGCCTAGACTATATAATGACTTCAGGACCAGCCTGGACTATACAGAGACTTTGACTCAATTTTTTCTATTTTATTTTATTTGTTTATTTATTTATTTTTTTGAGACAAGATCTTGTTCTGTAGCCCAGGCTTTTCCTGAACTCACTATGGAGCACAGACTGGCCTTGGACTCATGACAACCCTCCTGCCTCAGCCTCCCAAGTGCTGGGATTACAGGCGTGTGCCACCACACCCAGCTAATGTGGTGCTGGGGAACCAAACTTGCGTACTTAGCACTTGACCTAGTGCTTGCTAGGCAAGAGCTTTAACCTCTGAGCCATTCCTCCAGCCCCTAAAAAACTTTTTTCCTTCACCTGTACTTTGGGTGCATTGTTTCACTACTTTCTGTTTCTAAAACAAAATTCCTGAGATGGCAATTTGGTGAAGAATAAAAGTTCAGTTAGCTCACACTTCTGGCAACTGGGAAGCCTGACAGCGTGCTGCTGGCATTTAATAAATGCCTTCCTGTTGCGTTGCGACTTGCAGAGGGTGTCACATGCTGAATCAGGGCCAGGTATTAGCTTCGGTTTCCCTCTTTTTATAAGGCCACCGATACCATTATGGGGATGGGAGATTCCCTTGTGAACTCATCTAACCCTAATCACACCTTAAACACCTTACCTCCAAATACTATTAAGATATAAGTTTGGGAATGCAGTCTGCAACACTGTAACTTTTGAGGGACATATGCAAACCTAGCAGATGCTAGCAAAAACTCTGGAAGGAATATCAGGGAATATACCTAGCTTTCAGCTGCCCAAGTACAGTGCAGCACAGAGAATGGGGAGATGCTGTCATGTGGAGGAAGAGCCCAGCCAGGCTCTGTGAATGACACTTGACAAAGATACGTGGTCCAGGCTGTGAGTGTAGCTCAGTGGTTAAACCATGTCTTAGTTACTTATTCATGGCTCAGAATACCCAACATCCACAGCTTAAGGGCGGAAAGATTTATTTTAGCTCACAGTTTCAGAAGGTCTCACACAGTCCATTCATGGGTAGAAGCATGTGGAGGAGATCCAGTTGGAGAAAAGGTCTTCGTAGCATGTCAGACAGAAAGCCAAGTGAGGGAGGAAGGATTCATTGTTTGGAGGGTAAGGTAAAGACCAGAACTTTCCCAGACAGCTGTAATAGTGTTTCTCCTTCCTTCCTTAGTTCAGACTGCCAGTTGGATCACCTACACCCAGTGTGGGTGCTCCTTCCTCACTTCCTCACTTCCTGGCCTGTAAGTCAATAATGCACACCTGAAAACTTTTCCCTGAGTGCCTCGCAGTTGATACAATCCTTCCAGATCAAGCTCCAAACATCTGCTCAGCCATGGCTCAATTCCCATCAGCATCCAATTCCATAGGTATCCCACTACATCTGAATACATGAGGCTTTGGGAAGACATTCCAGATCTGAATCAAAAGACTCACGTCTGCTTTCTTATGCAATATACATTTAATCCTTCTCTACGAGTTGCCACTGCTAGGAAGTCCAAGTCTGAAGTCTTCTCTGAGACTCAGAGCAAACTCTTAGCTGTGATATCCTGTGAAAATAAAGGAAAAGTTAAACACTTCCAACATATAAAAGCAGAGGGTAAACATTCCCATACCAAAAGGAATGACTGGGAGGATAAAAAATAATCAGACCAAAACCAGTTCTAAACCTATCAAAGCAAGGGTTAAATCCTGTAGCTCCATGTCCAGCAGTTGGGATAAACTATGGGAAGATGTGAGCTCCAAAGGGCTTTGGCATTGTCTATGGCTGTAATCTTCACGGCTTCTCCTTTGGGTTGGCTCTACTCATGGCCTAAGGCCTTCCTCTGCAGATGACCCATGTTTCTGGCATCTCCAAATGTCCTGCTTTCCACTGCACTTTTGGCTTCTTCTTCACAACTTCATGCACGGCTTTCCTAGGGGCATACTGCCTCTGAAATCTGAGGGGAAGCCTCCATGACCTCAAAACTCTTGCATTCTACATGCCTGTGAAACCAGCACCACATGAATGATGCCAAGGTCTGGGGCTGGCTTGGGTAGTAGTCTGGCTCCCTTGGGCAATCACTGCCAAGGCCTCTGAATTCTTAAATGGCTGAACTCCAATAAATACTTCTCTCTTTGGACCTACAGGATGCCCTGGTGTACTCTTCTCCAAGCAAGGTCTTTTGCCTTTCCATCCTTGAATAGGAAAGGGGTGGGGTTGCTGATTTCTGAGACACCCTCAAGGCATATTTTTATATAGCCCAGATTCCAAGTACCTGGCTTCTTTTTAATGCCAATCTTCTTAACATCCCTATACTCTTCTGCCACACTCCCACAGGCCCTTTCAATTTGGCAAAACTGAAACCTTTTCACATCATTTATTCTCTGCCATTTTTCCTGGTTCTCAGTGTAGAGCCAGTTAGCCAGCTAAAATTTTCAAGCATTACCCATGGGACAGCCTGGGCATTGGGTTGCTTTCAAATTTCTTCCTCCAGATTAAGTAATTCACCATCCTTAATTTCAGTTTCAAAGTCTGCGCAAGGACAAAATGTTAATACTCTTTTTGTCAGAGCATAAAATGTGTGGTTTCTAGACCAACTGCCAATAAAGTCCTACTTCCCACCTGAAACTTCTTGAGTCTAGTCTTTACAATCCACCCTTCTTTAGAATTCTGGTCTTCTGAACTCTGACCAGAATCTCCCATCAAGATCAGCTCATAGCATTCTAGGACTTCAATAGCTAGCATCTTCAAAGTTTTCCAAACTCCTCCTTCCAATTAGTTCCAAAGACTTCCAAACCAGATGGTTAAGTAAAGTCACAGCAACAACCACATTTCTCTAGTACCAATTTCTGTCTTAGTTACTTTCTTGTTGATAGAATACTTGATATTTGTAATTGAAGGGAGGAAAGATTTATTTTGTTTTATCTCACAGGTTCAGAAAGTCTCATACAGACCATTCATGGGTGGCCAGCAACAGGAGGAGCACAGGGAGGAGGTCTAGTCAGAGAAAAGCTCTTCATAGCATGGCAGACTGAAGAACCAAGTGAGGGAAGAAGGAGTCAGTATCCGGAGTGTAAGGTGAAAGTTGGAGCTTTCCAAGGAAAAGCTGTAATAATGTTTCTTCTTCCCTCCTTCACTTAGTTCAAATTGCCAGTTGGGCCCCCCACAACCAGGGTGGGTGTCTCCTTCTCACTTCCTGGCCTCCAAGTCAATAATGCTCTGCCCTCGGTGCCTCCCACTCTCAGCAAGTTGACATAGTCCCTCCAGGTCAAGCCCCAAATATCTGCCTCTTCCAAACAGGCCCCAAGTCCCAACAGCACACGTTCCATAGGCATCCCACTATATGCAAATACATGAGGCTTTGAGCAGACACTCCAGATCCAAACCATAACAAAGCACTTGCCTAGCAGGCACTAGGCTCTGGGTTTGAGTCCCCAGCACGACATAAGCCAGGTATGGTGGTGCATGCTTATAATCCCATCACTCAGAAGGCTGAGGCAGGATTGCCCTGAGTTCTAGGCCAGGCTGGGCTACATGATGAGTTCAGGACCAACCTGGACTATAGACTCTATCTCTAAATAAACAAATAAATAAATAGATAAAGACTCCTCCCTTGGAGGAGGGGAATGACTCCAGCCTTCAATCCACCTTCCAAATCTTCAAAGGATGAAGAGTTTAGAAATCCACAGGAAGGATACTGGTAGAGCTGGGGCGATGGCATACTCTGAGAAGCTGAGACAGGAGGACTGCAAGTTCGAGGCCCGCTCTGGGCAACTTAGGGACCGAACAAGACCTTGTCTCAAAATAAAAAATAGGTTGGGGATGTAGCTCATTGCAAAAGCCCTAGCTTCAATCCCCAGGACCTACATGCCCCTTACCCCCATAAAAAATATGGGTAGAAACAAAAATTATCAAAAAACAAAGCATGGGTCTTTCCCCATTCTCCTCCTCCACAGCCTCCTAACCCATTTATATCTTAACTTGTCTTCAGTGTTTTCCTTCTGTGTCTTCTTTGTACTACATTTCGGGTGAATTTTTCCTTATAGTCTTGCTCCAGTTCATCAGTTTTCTCTCTCTCTTTCTTTTGAGACAGGGTCTCACTCTTTAGTTCAGGTGAGTCCTGAGCTCACTATTAAGTTCAGGTTGGCCTTGAACTCCTGTCAGTTCTGCCTCAGCCTTCCAAGTGCTGGAATTACATGCGTGCACCACCATGCTTACTAGTATGTGGTGCCAGGTGTCGAGCCTGGGCTTCACGCTTCCTGGGCCAGTGCACTAAGCACTGAATCGCCCCCTTCATCACCTACAGTTTCTTTCTGACTATGCTTAATCTAAAGTTTAACCTGAATGTTGATTTTTTTAAAAAAAATTCAGTAAGTATATTTTTGTATGTATAATTTTTAATTGCTTCTTTTCTCAATCTCTCTTTTGTTTTTTGAGACAGGGTCTTGCTCTGTAGTCCGGGCTGGTCCTGAGCTCACTATATAGCCCAAGCTGGTCTCAGACACACAGAAATCCTCCTGCCTCAGCCTCCATAATGCTGAGATGACAAGTGTGTGCCCCACGCCCAGCTTAAGTGATGCTAGGGAGTGAATCAAACGCAGAGGCTCATGCTCACTGTCCCCCCTGCGCTATTCCCCAGCCCTTTCATCCTCTCAACCCCAGATGTGTCAGGCTTTATGCTCTCTTGTTCTTGTTCCGTTCCAGCTTCCATCTGACACTTGCTTATTTCTCACAGCTATTATGCCTCTCTGATCACTCTGAGCCACGCAGGCACGAATGCCCTTGAAGGCCTTCTCTGCGCTACTTCCTAAAACTCTTGTTAACTAAAATTGATTTGTGTGGTTTATTGACGTCACCAGCTTTCTAAGTAAGCAGATTAGATTTCCTCACTGCTAAAATGTGCTGTGGAATTGGGACTCACAGATCCTTTTGGAGGGGTAGTTCGTGACGTCCTCCTACCCCACCCCACCATGGGGCACTGCTGTCTTTTTCCCCTCTCTTCCCAAGATGCTGTTGAAGGTGTATTAAGCCATGCTCCAGAGAGGTGCTCGTGCTGTTTGGTGGCAGTGTCTCCAGGGCTAGGACGGTGCCCTCCAGCCGGCTCACTGCTGCTCTGAGGCCTGTTGTTCTCTGACCTGTTTCCCTGCCCTACCAGCCGGTGGTCCCAGCGTCTCAAAGCAGGATCCTTAAGGTAAACTTCTTTCGGAGCATAATAAGTTCACAAATCACAAAAGAAGACCCAGACTTGCTTTTATAAAGCGAATGCACCTGTGCAATACACAGGGGCTGGGCTCCTTGGAGAGGCACTTATCAATTGGTTGGTTGACACTAGGGATTGAACACAGGGCCTTTGTTCTGAGCTACATCCTCAGCTCCTTTATATTGCTTATTTGACACAGGGGCTCATTAAGTTGCTAAATTGCCCAGGCTAGGCTCCACCTTGCAGTTCTCCTGCCTCAGCATCCTAGAGTGCTGGGATTACAGGCCCAAGCCACCTGGTTTGGCTGCAAGGGGCGTTGACCAACCACAGCAAGAAAGAAAACACTGTGAGCCTCTAAAAGGTCCTGGTGCTCCTCTAGTCACTGTCCTTTAGTTATTTATTTATTTATTTGTTTATTTATTTATTTATTATCTTTGCACTGAGCTACATACCCAGCTCATGCGGTCCTCCTGCTTCAGCCTCTCAGAGTGCTGGGATAGCGGGCCTGTGTCACCGGACCTGCCTCCATACTAAGAGATTTTATCATTGCTGCATCATGGTTGGAACAGAGAACTCACCAGTCTGCCTTGGCTAGAGGTTTAGCCCATGGGGTGCCCGTTGTTATGACCAGGGAGCAGGGAAATGACGGCCGAGAGGCTGGGGTCAAGGGTGGGAAGCTCATCACGTGTATCCCCCTCTTGTCCTGTAGCGGATGATGAACAATCTGATGCAGGCCAGTGACATGACTGGACATGGACGTTCTCAGAGGATCTCTCTGGCCAGCATGGAGAGGGGGGACACAGGTGAGCCCTGGGGTAACCGGCAGGGGGGGAGGCTTTGTGATCAGGACAGTGACAGAGGGACTGATGAGGGGGGGGGAATGAATTCAGAAGATGAATAAGAGAAGGTGACTGTCTGGGTGGAGGTCCAGGCCAGTTTTTAGTTTCTGGAAAGCTGGTGGGAGGTGAAGCCTTTTCTAGATCTTCAAGAATGCAGGGGAAGGAGCAGGCTTGTGAGAATTTGTTTTATTTGAGTTTCATCAGGCCCTGGTTCTGCGTGTCCTCTCCCAAGGTTCTCGGTCCCATGACTCAACAGACACATGTGTTTGTGGTCCCTGTTGGTGGCGGCTGGAACCTGAGAGAGAGAGTGAGTAGGAAATCAGCTAGTGTTCAAGGATACCTTCAGGCTGGGGGCCTACAGAGTAGGCAGGCACCAGCAGCCAGGAAGTGGCAGTCCTAAGGGCTGTTCCCAGCACTCTGGTTCTGGGGGCCCCAAACTCCACCTGAAGTTTGGGCCCTTTGAGCAGTGAGAGTTAAGTGCACAAGTCACAGAGACTCAAAGACAGAGAGAGAGACATAGGTAGAGATAGGAGCTCAAGTCTTCCCTTCCTTCTGGTTGGTTAACACTCAGCCTTTATCCCTCTCCCTAACGAGCTCTGCTTCTAACAGTCCATTGTTACTTGGGACTTGGCCTCTCATTGGCCAGCTCTCCCCTAACCACTTCTGGTTGGAGTGAGGGGGTGACATATCAGTGGCCTGGTACAAAACGGGTCCTAGAGCTGGACCTGGAAACACGGGCATGTACTCCCAGCATTCTGGGATGCTGAGGCAGGAGGATTGGAAGTCTGAGCCTAACCGGGGCAAATTTGTGAGACTCTGTCTGAAACCAAAAATGAAAATAGGATGGGGATGTAGCTTAGTGTAAAGGCCCTGGGCTTGATCCCCAGTATCACCTCCCACCCCCCCCACCCCCCTCCCCCCAAAAAAGGAAAAAAAGTGCTGGCTGGCATGGATATGTTTTGCCTTATCTGTGATCCCACAGAAGGTGTCAGGAGGTCTCTGATCTCTCCCTTCTGATCCCCTCTCTCTCCACCTACCCCTCGGCTTCTCCTTGACCATGGGACTCTCTCCTTGGCCCAGGCTGCTCGTCAGCCCACTTGGGTTCTGCAGCGCCCCCCACCCCACCCCAGTCAGGTCATTACCTAAGTAGCAGCTGTGCAGGTTCCAGCGGTGTGTTGGGGAATCTGGGTCCCCTCAGGGCCTGGTGGCCTCCTCCACAAAGAGCTGAGAGACAAAAGGTGGAGAGAGGCCAGCAGCAGAAATCCCTCTTCTTGCCTGCCTGTGTCCCCCTCCACATCACCGGCACTCTTCCGGAAACATCTGGGTCCTGACATGAAGGTCTCTCGCTCACGCTACGGCTCATTTTAGGTAGAAACAGAGTAACAGGATGTTAAGACCTTTGAAATCACAATCCAGCCCTACCATTCCATAGGTGAGGCCCAGGGAGGTTAAGTAACTTGTTCAAGGTCAAACCAGGAGCATTCTACTCTAAGCTTCTCCACCCTCACAGCTGCTTCCCAAAGGCTTAGGAGCCTCCTTGGAGAGCTAGAGCCTGCTACTGCCCAGCCGGGTATTGACAAGCTTTTGGGGAGGGGGCTGAGAGCCTGTGGGTCCCCTGGGCGCGGTAGGATCCTAGCTCCGGGTCTCAGCAGAGACTTATGCGGAGCCAGTCTCTCCCCTGTCGGCCCCTGCACCTGGGGTGGAGGAATGAATAGGGACCTTGTTTGGTAGGAATTTCTCTCCTCTGCTGTTTGCTTTGGGTTTCTTCCCTCTCCGTTCCTGGCTCCTACCCCAGTGTTTGGCTTTCTGTGAGCTCCGCTAAATATACTTCTTCATTTAACCTCCAGAATCACGGCTTCCTACCTGCTTCCCACCACCGGATCCGCAGGCTGGAATGAAAACAGAACCCGAGGGCACCGCAGCTCAGGGCAAGGGGGTGGCAGTTCCGGGGAAGGGCGGTGCCAGGGGGGAGGGGGCGCTTAGCCACCCACAGGGGCCCTCTCCGACATCCTGACTGGGGAGCAGTGCTGGAGGCAGGCCAGTCGTCACCCTGACCAGGGCCCTGCTCCCCTCCTGCTCAGGAGGTGGCCTGTTCCCCCACTGGCCTTCAGCCACCCAGCATTTGAGTGTGACAGCTGAGTCAGTCGTGCACTTCGGGCCCACGGCTGCCCTTGCCACCCCCACGGGCCCTCCAGCCAGGCTGCACCTCCTGCAGGTCCCCTGTGAACCGTCCGGAGAGCTGGCAGTGGAAAGCTCCCCTCCTGGCTTCCCTTCCTGGGGTGGCCTTCTGCAGCTGCCCCTCAGGCACCAGGACCACCGAGGCACCTGGCTCCAGGTGCCTACCACTGAGCCCCTGCTGCAGGCTGTGGCTGTGCCTCCCTCCTTCAGAGCCAGAGCCCTGCCCCAGCCCCGCCCAGGCTCAGGCTGCTGGAACTCTCCTGAAGTCAGCCTTGGTTTGCCAGATCTGGGAGCCTGTGGCAGGACATTCCGTCTCCATGGGCTTGGGCAGAGCTTCTGAGCCCTGATTTACAGCTGAGGCAGGTTTTGGACACAGGGAGCCAGGCTCAGTGTGGCTCCGTGGAAGGGCCCTGCAGGATGGCTTCCCGCCCCTAGGGAGGATGTTATGGCTCCCCAGTGGTGGAGGGCAGGGCTTCCTCCTGCTGCTCAGGCCAGGGCCTGGGCTTGTTGGGGACTGCTTGGTGACCAGCAGGCCTCTCTGATGTCCCCCCTTCCCCCGGTTTCCATCCTTGCCTGTATCTGCCTTTGTCCCCACACTGTGTGGCCCCGGGCCACTGTAGTAGCTGCAGAGGGGGACTTAGTTCCACAGAAAGAGAAAACGAGAGAGAGCCCCAGTGCCTGCCACAAAGGCAGGGGTCCCTTGGTGCCAGAGAGCCGCAGGAGAAGCTGCGCTGGGCACTAGAGATCGGTGTCAGCACGGGTCAGGGAAGCGCCCAGAGGAGGTGGCCGTGATGTTTGTCAGGAAGGGGCTTATCTGATTCGCGGGGTGTCTGTTTTATCTCCGACTCAGTTCCTGAGCAGAGCCTGCGGGAGGGAGGGCGCTGGCCAGCTCTTCACCTTTAGATTAGCCGCAGGCTCTGCTGTCAAGGCCCCTGTGCTCTTGCGTCAGGGCCACAGGTTTCTTGGAAGCTGACACCAGGCAGGCATCTCTCCCTCTGGCCTGCCCCTCTGAGGCTAGGGACTCTCCCTCTAGAGCTCTGGGCACTGTTCAACTCTGACCTTCTGTAAAAGGGTCCCCAGGCTTTCCCTACAGGACTGCAACAGAAGCCAGGCATGGTGGCCCACCCCGAAGGCCCCAGCATTCAGGCTGAGGCAGAAGTCTTGCCAGTTCAAGCCCATTTTGGACAATTTGATGATCTGTCTCAAAAATTAAAAATAATAAATAAATAAATAGATAAAAGAAGGAAGGGATGTAGCTGGGTGCAAAGTTCAGCCCTAGCACCAGAGGAAGTAACACGAAGTCTGCAGTGGGTTCGGCCGCTCCAACGGGCTAACCGTGGGAGTCCTCGTACCTGCCTCCCGCCCCTGGGACTGCGCACTCCATCTTGCGTCAGGTGGCTGCCGCGTGAAGCCCTGCCACTTCTCCCAGCCGCGTCCCCCTGGGCCTCTGCTTTCCGCGGGATGTGGTGCCCTTTCCGCTCAACATCAGCAGAGGGCTGGTTCTGTCCCAGCTCTGCTTCCTGGGGACAGTAATGGGGTAGAAGCTGCCCACCCTCCTGGGCTCCTAGGACTCCAGCACTCGCATGTGAACCTCCTCCCCACAGTCCTCAGAGGTGGGGAAGAGAAGCACTGCTGCTATTCCCGGTATAGACCGTGACCCCAACTGTGGCATCCGGGTGGATTGCCCGTGACCTTGCACCACCTTGCCATCAGCTCCCGCTGTTGCTGCTGTGACCTTGTACAGTTTACTCCTCCACAAAAGCTAAGCTCTGTGTGTTGGTGTGGAGAACACGTGCACAGCGAAGGCACACAGTAAGGTCAGTGGGCACAGGCGTGTGCGGCATGTGTGTGTGGATCTCCCCGAATAGTGACTGAGATGGAAAGTTCTGCTTCTACCCCTCGCCTCCGATTTATTTATTTATTTTGGTACTAGGGTAACTAGGGATTGAATTTAGAGCTACATCTTCTACTTTAAAAAAAAAATTTGAAACAAGTTCTCATTAAGTTGCCAAGTTGCCCAGCTGGGCTCGAACTTGTGGTCCTCCTGCCTTGGTCTCTAAGAGTGCTGTGATTACAGGCATGTACCACCACACCCAGCTATGCCTTCTTTTTTGAGGGTGAAAGAGGCAGGGGAGAGGAGGATACAGCCCACAGGACAGGCTTTCTACCTCATCCTTGGCACATCCCAGGGGGCACAGCAGGCGCACTGTGATCTTGCCCTGCCTCCTGGCGGAGGCGGCAGATGGATTTGGTGACAGGCCCCTCTGAGAGATGAATGAGGCAATTGTGTGCTTGGTGTAGAGAAGATTCCAGATAGAGGAGATGTTTCCAATGGCAGTAACCCTGAGATGGAGAATCGGCAAGCCAACAAACAGAGGTGCTGGCACTGGCTTCTCTCTGATGGTCCTGTGAGCAGTTGCGAGGCTGCGAAGCTGTTCTTGGCAGGATTGGACCTTGTCTAAAAGCTTTCATTCGCTTCTCCACTTTAACCACCCCTCCCACCTCCTGGAGGGATTCCTGACTCAAATTCTTGGACAACAAAGGCAGTTAACAGAATCCCAGTGGTGAGGGCCCAAGCCAGAGAGTTTTCACCTGGCTCCACAGACGCCTCCCCTGGCTCCGTGCTGGTTTCCAAGAACATCCGATGGCCAGATTAAAGGGTCTCTGAGGAGTTTACAGGGTTTTGTGGGGGAGAAAAGCCCTTCTCACCTGCTTATCAGAGTCTTAGAGGACAGCCAAGAGTCAGCTGTGTGCAGAGACGGACCTGTAAAATGTGCACTTGGTGAATTTTTGAATTCTAGCTTTTTTCTTTAGAAGCCAGCCTAGTGTTGTTGGCCTATAATTTCAGCACTTTTTGAGGCTGAGACAGAAGGATCATAAGTTCAGGCTCAGCCTGAGCAACTTAGTAACTTAGTGAGACCCTGTCTCAAAACAAAAACGAACCAAACAGAAAGTTTTGGGGATGCAGCCAGACTGGGTCTCTGGGTTGGATCCTCAAAACACATACATACATACATATGTACACATATACACATCTGGCAGCTAGAGGTGAGGGCAAGTAAATCAGAGTGGTTGGACCAGAGAACTCACGTGCCCAGACCATTTGCAATGAAGGGCAGGTCACAACCTGTGAAGCACAACCTGATGCCATTAGGAAGCAGAGGACGAAAGGCAAGAAGCCTGAGAGGTCCTGGTCGACAGGCAGAGTGGTAGGGAGCAGAGGGTGGGATGCAGAGGTTGGGGGTCTGTGGACACATCTGGCAGAGACTGAGCCTCTCTCCCAAGACTTTCAAGGACCTCCACTTCCATTAGCCTGAGTTCAAATTTCCTGACATCGCCATAGTTGGCTCAGGGATTGCCATGAGACAGCAAGCTGGGCTGTGGAGATGCCCTCCACCCCCAGGTGACTCTGGGTGGCACCTGGCCTGTGGTCTGCATCAGCCAGGCCAGTGTCCTTTCGTTGACACCACAGCCTGCACGCAATACGGTGGCTGCTGGGGGCGAGGGAGCAGGTCAGGAACAGAAACTGTAATTAAATCTTTTTTTTAGCCCACCCTCCCTCCTCAGCGGGAAGTTATTTTTGGTGCTCAGTGAGGGGGAAGAAGAGGCGGGGTGGGAGGCAAAAGACTGCTTTTGACCTTGTGGCCTTCCCGGTCACTGGGTGGGGAGCTTATGAGACTGAAGAAGGGATTTCCTCGGGCATCTTTGGAAAGCTGGGACCAAGACGTGTGGCTAGGCCCTGCCTGTGCCCCTACCCCCCTGGGCAGAGAGACGGCCGAAACACTGGACCCTGGTGTTTGCCTGTGAGTTCTGTTCACTCTAGCTCCTGTCCTCTTTCCTTGGACGTGGGGGTTAAATGTGGACAGTGTCCTGGGGGGATGAGTGGGGCAGTTTCACGTGTGTGGGCTGAGGCAGATTGGCTGTGGTCATCAAGGGGCTTGAACTGCCCAAACAGGTGGCCTGGGTTTAGCCTCCTCTTCCTCCTCTGGCTCCTTCTCTTCCCTCCCTTTTCCCTCCACCTCTTCTTCTCCCCAAACCCTCCCTCTTCCCTTCTCCTTCTGTTCTTTGCCCAGAGTCAGGCAAGAACCCAAACCCCAGGCCTGAGGGCACTGGGTGAGGAAGCAGAGGCAGCTGGGCTCCGGCTCTTTTCCTGTCCTTCCTTCAGGGGCCAGTAGGAAAAGCTGCTCGCACCTCCTGCCTCATCTCCCACGTGTTCTCCACGCCCTCAGCCTCTCGCTCCTCTCCTGTCTCAAGCCCCTAACCAGGCCCAGCGAGCCTGCTTGGGGCCGGTCGCCTGAGGAAAGGATTAACAAGAGCCATAGTCTACCAGGAATGGGGCAAGGGCTTCGTGCTCTTGGAGGCAGGGATGGCAGACTGTTCACCTTCCACAGGGCAAGTGACTGCCACTGAGGGAACTGCCTCTAAAATGAAGATTGTTCTGTTTGGGCTTCTCCTTGGGGCAACATTCTCTTCTGCTTGCGTTTTTATGAAAAGTAAATCTCTGTTTTGTTGGGAGCCTCCTCCTCTTCCCTTCCTCCTGCCCTCCTCTCTCCCTCCTCCCTTGCTGCCGGTCATAATCTGTAGTGTTTCCCACACACGTGCAACTTCCTCCCCCAGTTCGCAGTCATCCCCATGGGGCAGTAGCCTGGCTCCCCGGCTCCTTGGAGGTGGGACCAAATGCAGAGGGAGGAGGTAGTCCTGGGTTTCATTCAGATTGCCTCCCTCTGCTCCCTCCACGTCACCCACAACTCAAGCCTGCTGTCTCATCCTCTGATAACCTGGCACTAGTCTCACCCGCTGGCCACTGCCACCTTTGGTGACCTTGCCACAGCCTCCCCATCACTCTTCTGGCTCCTTCACCGCAACCTCAGGTGGAGGCGGAAGCGCTTGTTCTAAGCCCGAGGTGGCCACGTCATCACCTGCTTGGTGTCTTCAGGGGTCCCTCCATGTTCGCAACTGGAGTAAATTCTTGGCTTTGTCCGCAGATCTCTGCGGAGATTTCCGCTCCTTTCCAGTTTGCTCAGCATCGGCAAGCGTGCTAACACATACATACACACACGCACACATGTATACACATATGCATGTGCGAGCACACACCATCTAAAGCCCATGAAAGTGTCATGGTTCTGAGGATGGAGCCCAGGGCCTTTACACTGAGCTACCTTCCCAGCCCATTTTTATTTTTTATTTTGACACAAGGTCTTGCTAAGTTGCTGTTATGGTTTGGATCTGGGATGTCCTCTGAAAGCCTCATACCTGGATGGTGACTCAGTCATGGTGGTTAATCTGTTGATTTTCTGTGCCCATGAACAGGCTGTGTGAGACCTTCTGAATCTGTGAGCTAAATAAATCTTACCTCCTTTAAGTTGTAATTAAGATAGTTACTGTGTTGTTCAGGCTAAGCTTAAGCTTGCGATCCTCTTGCCTCAGCCTTCTAGAGTGC
This sequence comes from Ctenodactylus gundi, assembly GCA_004027205.1. Lineage (NCBI taxonomy): Eukaryota > Metazoa > Chordata > Mammalia > Rodentia > Ctenodactylidae > Ctenodactylus > Ctenodactylus gundi. Next base: position 125,943 of record PVKB01003159.1, on the reverse strand, counting down.
TGGAATTACAGGTGAGTACCTCTATGCCTAGCTTCAGTCTTCATTAAGAATCATAGTTCTCAGGAAGAATTTCCTGATGGAAGCTCCTCCCCTCCCCTCCGTAGTTTTTGCTGCTATTCACCATTTCTATCTCTCAAAGACTTTCACCAGTGCTACTCTGCATTGTGACTACTTCCCTAACGTCCATTCTTTCTGTCTTTTGATAATATGGTAACTACATTTTTTTTTTCAGGGATGAAGCATGGACCCAGGGCCTCCTATGGGTAGGTACGTGCTCTGCCACTGAAGTACTCCTTCAGCTCTTCCCTGTTTTTTATTGAAGGACTCTACTCTGCCTGGGCACTTTGTGAAAACTCAGCTCTGTCCTGCACCCAGAAACTGGGGAAATGGCTTTGGCATGAGCTAAGTAGGGCTATAGATATTTGTTGTAGGGTGGGGAGCAACCAAATTCAAGCCATTGGCTTTGGGAGAAATGTTTGTTAGGAGTTTCAGGGTAAGAAGTTTTCTTGTATCTGTTAGAGATCTCTGGGTCTGATGGCCCCCTACCCTTCATTTGGAGGGGGAAGTGGGAAATTTGGAATTTTGGCAGCTGGCCTTAGAGGAATGCTAATCCTGTAGAAGACAGGGCCAAAGGACAGAGGGGAACTGGGTTCTTGGTGTCATTGGTAGAGTAGCTGAAAACAGCTGAATCCTCAGCCAGCACAGGGTCTCTGTATTTCCAGTAGCATCTTTCAATATGGTTTTAGCACTTACGCTTTCTCTTCCCTGGTGCTTTCTTTTCTCTGTTCACTCATCTCAGTTCTCCCAGCTTCCTCTTCCTTTTTTCCTTTTCTGTTATAAAACGATGATCCTTTCTGTAATTTAGAAACTGGATGGCCTCATTTATTGTATTAGTCAGCATTCCCATCCTGAGACTCAGTATTCAGCACCTGCAACTTAAAGGGAGAGAGTCTTTACTCAGAATTTCAGTGGGTTTAGTTCATGGCCGGCAATCTTCAAGGTAAAAATGGCATGGTGGAAGGGCATGCAGGAGGAAAGCTGCTTATGCCATGGCAGCCAGGAAGCAGAGAGAGAGGCAAGAGTGTATCCTTCCAGGTCACACCTCCAGTGACTTGCCTCTCCACACCAGGCCACATCTCCTGGCAGCGCAGTCAGCCGTGAACTCACCAATGAACTAATCCTCTGATGATCACAGTGCCTCTGTGATCTAATTGTGTCCGAAGCGTGACCTCTGATCATCAGGCTTTTGGGTGATACTTGATAAGAACCACAGCATTTCTGCTTCCATTTGCTTTTGTCTTCCAAACTGATGACATCTAAGACGCTTTCTAGCTTCTGTTTGTCCCACAAGCTCAAGTTTGAAATTGAGCTTCTTGCCATTCTCCAACAGCCTCTTCTTTGCCCTGTGTTTTCTGCCTTTGCCAAAGCTCAGCCATCCTTCCCACTGCTGGGGCCAGAAGCTGGCTGTTGCTGTTCTTACAGCCTCCCCACCCTGTGGGTTCTCCTGCTAATCCTGATCTGCCCCACCTTTGGCTCAGTTGTCCATCATCACTCCCTGGATTTGTGAATGCAAATCTGATCACTGTGGCCTCCACCTAGAACTCTCAAGAGTTATCACTGCTGCAGATCTTCCAGGCTTCTGGAGGGCTCTAGGTCTCTCTCTGTCAGGCATTGGCCTACCTCACTTCTGCTGTGTTTGGAGCTTGCTCTCCCCCCTCCTTTGTCCAGGTGAACTCCTCCCATCTCCAGGCTTCCTTGGGTTGGATGCGTCCATGGATGCACCCATGGTGATACCTGGCCTGGCCCATCCATGCTGATCCCTCTCCCAGCCTTTCTCCTACTTGTGTCAGCACCTGAGGGAAAAACACAGGCCCCAGCTTCTCCCACAGTTCCCCTTTCCCTTCCTCCTCAGGCTTGGAGCACAGCAGGGCAAACCTGCCTCTCTCCTCAGGTCCTCAGGCCCCTTAGTAAGTTCTGGATTACAGTTCAGCCATGTGAATGGACGGGCTAAGAGTGAGGGAGTGAACCCTTCCTGCCTAGCCCTGATTTGAGCTTCCTATCTCTTTGTGTGTATGTAATATTAGAACCCACCTAAGGAGCTTCTGTCTGGATGGGTAGTTCTCTGTCTTGCAGCCTTTACAAGAAGTATTTTGTTTTCCTTTTCAGCACTAGGGACTAAGCCAGGGGTATACTATCACTGCCATTTTTATTTTTTATTTTGAAATAAGATCTTGCTCAGTTGCCCGGGCTAACCTTAAACTTGAGATTCTCCTGCTTTAGTTTCCTGAGTTGCTGGGAATTATGGGTGAGCACCTCTGTGACCACCTGTCAGGAGCTGGTTCTGAGGAGGTATCTTAGGTCCTTTTTTATTGCTGGGACAGAACACCCGGCACCCACAATTTAAGAGAGGAAAGGTGTATTTTAGTTCACCATCTCTGAAGGTCAGTCCATTCATGGCAACTGGCAAAGGTAGGAGAGGTTAGGCACAGAGAAGCTGCTCACAGCAGCACAAGAGGAAGAATCAGGGGCCTATAGAAGAAGCTGAGGTGAGAGTTTATATCCTTCCAGGGCACATGCCTGTAATCCACCACACCTGTCCTCTACCACACACCTGTAATCCACCCCTCCTTACCTTCTAACAGTACATGAAAACCATGATAAGCAAATATGTGAGGCTTTTGGGGGCCATTACAGACTCAAACCATACTTGGAAGTAGGAACAGGAGTGTGTGTGTGTGTGTGTGTGTGTGTGTGTGTGTGTGTGTGTGTGTGGGAAGGGTTGTGTGGGGAGGGCTTGGGGAACACATCTTAGGGAATGGGGCATTGATCCCATGGTGACCCCTAGAATTTCTGTAAAATGTATTTTGATTTGCAGGAAATTGCTTTGGGGCAGACAGAGGGAAGCTTTTTAGTGTTAGGGAATGGCAGGGGGCAGAGGCAGGCACTTGCAGGGCTGGAGACACTCTGGCTGTCCCCTCTTTTGATTCAGGTGCCCCACCCCTATTCTACCAGGTGCTCCCCCCACCCCAACTTGGGACCCTTCCTTGTTCCTAGCCCCACGTGGTAGCAGCTCCACTGCTCTCCACTGCTCGTCAACATGTCTGGGAGCTTGAGCACTAGGCTTGGGGATTCAGAGCAGGACAAGGTGGAGGGAACTTGGTGCTGCTCAGCTGACGGGTGCCGCCACAGCCAGCGAGGAGCAGCTGTGCATGTGGAGCTCTGAATTATGATAAAAATTACTGATAACAACAGCCCCGCTTAGGCGCTGCCAGGACCCTAATCCTCCTTCCAGTGGCCTCTAATGAGGTCACAGCCAGCGGGCAGGATCAGGTTTCCAGTAAGTGTCCGAGAGCCTTCCCACTCCAGTGTCCCTCCCGCTGCTGCTGCTGCTGCTGCCCACTTCTGCTGCCGGAACCCCAGGGACACATCCCAGCAAGGCCTCCCCAGGTGCTCAGGCCGCCAGCAGGGCTGTAATCAACAGAGCAGGTGCGGAGGGGCAGCAGTTCTTGTCATCCCTGATCCCACCCACTGTGTAGCTGTGTCCCCTTCCCTGTGAGTGGGCCAGGCTTTGTGACTGCACAGGAAGTGAGTCAGGCCTGGGGAACTAGGATGGGAGGGAGCTCAAGAGAACCAGAACCCAGCCCAGAAACAGCTGGGAGCCCTAAAATGCCACTCCGCTGTCCCAAGATGCAGTAGTGGCCACCCAGGCCCCTCAATGATGTGTCCCTGACCAGGACTGGTGCAACACCGTGCGTGTGTCTGATAGTCTCCCTTATCCTGTGTCCTCATCTGTCTCCCTCCTGCCCCCAGCAGTCTCTAAGCACCACCCTTCATAAGATCCCAGAGACATTTAAATTGCATGGCCAAAAGACCTTCAAGGAATGAAATAATATTCGGTGGAAACTGACAGGCTGTTTTGGAAGACACTAGAAGACATCCCCAGGAACCATTCTGAGTAATTATCCCTTCCTCTCCCCTTCCTTCCTCCTACGCTTCCACCCAGCTCCTGCCCTCCTTCCTCTCTTCCACCTTCCTGGCCCCTGGATGTGACACTGGGATGTAGAGGATAGGCCGTGCCACTGTCTCAAGGCCTCCCTGCCAGCTTTGCTAAGTGCTGGCTTTCTGGGGAGGGTGGGACTTCTGCTGGGAAAGAGGTTGGCAGGGGATTCACTGCTCTCACCTGACAGCTCAGTGAGCTCCCTCTGGGCTGGTTAGGTCTTGTGAACTGGGAGCTCTGGTCCCAGTTTCCTATGGCTGTTCTCTTAGAGTTCCTGTTGTGGTTTGGATCTGGAATGTTCCCAGAAGCCTCATGTACCTATGGATACTGTATAAGGTCAGGAGGTGGAGTCTGGCTGGAAGGGGCAGATGCTTAGGGATTGACCTGAAGGGCTATGCACTGGTTCTGCCTTTCCTTACACACTTTCTCTGTTCTGCCATGCTGCGAGAATCTGTGTCTCCGGAGCACTGGCTTTGGCTCTGACTCTAACTGTGGCCCTGCCATGTGATTCCACCATTTTTCAGCCACCCACCCATAAATGGACTGTTATTTTCTGAAACTGTAAGCTAAAATAAATCTTTCCTCCCTAAAGTTGTGGATGTCAAGTTTTGAATCTCAGTGATGAAAATGCAACTAAGATAGTCCCCCTTGCTCTGGCTTCAGAGTCACAGCAGGGTCTATAGTTGGAGGCTCAGCTCAGGGTGTGGTGGGAGGACAGAACCATGTATGTGTGGGGAAGAGCCCCTGTTTTCTCCTGTGCATGCTCAGAGCTCAGGGCAGGAGACAAACCTGAAGTCCTCCTTGGAACCCAGGGGAACCCCTCCAAGCTCTGGCTCTGTGATCACCTGGCTTCTGTGACTTGAGGTGGGCTGGTGAGGGAGTTACAGGAAACAGTTTGGCCTGGCCTCAGGCAGGTCCCTAGCTGCTATGGTCTCTGGTGTCCATGGGCCACAGGGTAGCCAGCGCAGTCAGTCCTAGCTCTGGGATGGCTCTGGTAGCCCTCACCATCCTTTATACCTCAGCCCCAGCTGAGGTCCTGCTCTGTTCTCTTTCTGCTCCAGAGGGGCTTGGTTCCCTGTGGCCTTTGGGACAAGTTACATAATTTGCATGGCCCAGCATAAAATACAAACACAGGATCACTTGTTTAAAAATTATTTTAAAAATCTCAAGATGGTGATGGCAGATCATTAGACCAAGTGTGGGGCTTTGCTAAATGTCACAGAGCCCGCTGTTTCTGCCCAATAGTTTTTCTTCACAGAAGGACTTCTCGGCTATCAAGAAAGCTACTCAAAATAAGAACTTCCGGACCTGGTGACAAGTAGCAGAGAAGTTAGTTATGCCTGACATGCTCTTTTTTCTTTCTAGATTTCTTAGATTAATTGTCTTGTGCTTTGAGATGGGGTTGTACTATGTAGTCTAGGCTATTCTAGAACTCACTATGTAGCCCACTCATGTGTACCGCCATGCCCAGCTAAATTTTATGTGGTGCTGAAGGACTGAACTGAGGGCATGGCATATGCTAAGCTAGGCAAGCTCTCTAGCCACTGAGCCACACTCCCCAGTGCTTAGTGCTCTCAAATTGCACTTGAGAGTAAAGGCCATGGGTTCCAGTTCCTTCCATACAAAGTAGCTTGCTTTGCTTTTTCTCTCTCCTCTGTGCTTCCTGTGGGTTTTTATGTCCAGAGAGCAAGAAAGGAGCGTGTGTGCACGTGCTTGCACGTGTGTGTGTGTGTGTGTGTGTGTGTGTGTGTGTGTGTGTGTTGGAGGCTGTGGGGCAGGCTGAAGGAGGAATGGTGGGGTACAGTCTGAGTGTGGTTTTCTATTAGCCTCTGCCCTAAGCCTGTTCTTGGGGGTGCTGTGTGTGCTTCCTGTTGTTCCATGACCCCTGGCTCCAGGTTAAGTCTCTCCTGCTTTCAGCCCCCTGAGGTAGAGTCTGGCTGCCCACCCATTTCCTTGGAAAGGAAGGTAAACTCCAGGGCCTTAGAGCTCCAGCTGAGAGCTGGAGGGGCTTGTTATTAAGCACCTGCTGGGCAGCATGGCCTCCCCCCGCCTCCTCCAAAGAGGACAGGACATAGAGATAAATTACTGGCTTGAGAAGCCTTCTGATGAGAAGAGAAGAGAAATGCTTTGGAGTAGGAAGGAAGGAATGCCAGGACCAGGCAGATCCCTGTGTGATGGTGAGACTTCACTCATGGGGGAGGAAATTACACTCCCTCTGCACTACTGACCCCACCCAAGGCACCCAGTAATCCAGAAAGTTTGCTGTAGGTTCCCTGGGCTCCCATTGAGAACCTAGAGAGATCTCTGTAAGGTCCCTGCCCCAGAGGACCTCAGTCTGGATGGAAGATGTAACTGGTCCCGTGTCCTTGAGACCTAGGGTTAGGAGGTAGGAGGAATCACTTGGCAGAGCTTGGTCTGTGGAAAGTGCTGGAGAAGGGATGGTGATGGAGGAATTAAACTGAAAAAGTGGTGGCGAGCTACTAACAAGGAGACCAAGCTTTCCAGAGTTAGAATCTAAGATTCAGAACAACAGAAGAGAACTCTCTGTGGGCTGAAGGTTGAGCTATCAGAGAGATGGCATTTGGGTGCCACCTTGAAGAATTTGGATTTTACTTTTTGGTGGCAGCACTGAAGATGGAACTCAGGCACTCCAGCATGCTAGGGAAGCATTTTGCAACTGAGCAATACTGAGCCCTTGAAAAATTTGGATAGTTGGGGGGCTGGAGGGAGTGGAGGTATTAGGCAATGCAGGGTAGAGATGGAGCACAGAAGTCTTGGGATTAACATGACTTGGGTCTTAGTCACTTTTTTTGTTCCTGGAAGGCAACACCCAACACACACAACTTAAGGGAAGGAAGGTTTATTTTAGCTCACAGTTTCAGAGGGTCTGAGTCCATTCACGGGCAGCTGGCTGTGGTAGAGGCAGAAGCTTAGAGGGAGAAAAGCACAACACAGGGTAAACAGCCCTATTCCAGAAAGGAGGAATAAGACGGTAGAAGACAATTGAACCAAAGTGAGACTGAAACACAGCAGGGCAGGTACCAAATCCTACAGTTCCATTAAATCCTGTAGCTCCATATCCAGCCCTCAGTGCAAGCTGTGGTGAAATGCGAGCTTCAAAGGCTTTGGACTGCCCAGCTCCCATGACATTGCCTCTCGCCGCAACCTCCATGGCTTATGTTGTGGGCTGGCCCTGCTCATAGCCTGTGGCCTTTCTCTGAGGACAATCCGTATTCCTGGCATCTCCATATTCTTGGGGCCTCCCCTGGGGCTTCCAAATTTCTGGGCTCTTCATAAATTTCTGAGGTTTCACCTTTATAACATCATGCACTGCCCTCCTGGGGGCACACTGTCTGGCCTCCAAGGCCTTCTCCTGAAATCTGGGTGGACGTCTTCCTGACCTCACTACTCTTGCATTCTGCATGCCTGTAAAGCCAGTCAGCATCATGTGGATGACATCCAGGCCTGCTGCTGGCTTGAGCAGTAGTCTGGCCCCTTGGACCCTAACTGTAGAGGACTCTGAGTTCTCATTAGAGATTCACTTTCCAAGGTTGTCCTGCAGGATGCCCTAGGGCTCTCTTTTCAAAGCAAGGCTTTTTTGCTTTTGCACATTTGAATGGGCTAAGGGTGAGGTCTTGCTGATTCCTGAGATGCCCTTAAGGCATTTTTCCTGTAGTCCTGATTCCAAGTACTTAGCTTCTTTTCAATGCTAATTTCTTGAGCAACCATGCTCTCCTTTGCCCTAATTTTGAAGTCATTTTTCAGTCTGGCTAAACTGCAAATTTTTTACACCTTTTTGCTCTGCCATTTTCTCCTGCTTTTTAGCATAGAGCTGGTTAAAACCACAGCAGAACCCATGTGACACCCTAAACATTGGGATGCCTCAAAACTTTTCTCTGGATTAAGTAATCCACCAGCCTGAATATCAGTCTCAGGAAAAGTGTCAGGACAGGGGCAAAGTGGCGTATGTTTTATTTATTTATTTTTTGCCAGAGCATAGCATGCATGGTTTCTGAGCAATTGCCAATAGTCCTTTTTTCTCTCTGAAACCTCTTGAGCTCAGCTTTTACAAGCCATATATCTATTAGCATTCTGGTTTTCTGAGCTCTGACCTAAGTCTCTCATTATGCTCGACTCATAGCCTTTTGAGGCTTCTCTAGCAGGTATCTCTAAACCTTCTTAAACTTCTCTGTGCATCAGTTCCAAAGGCTTCTGTAGGGCAGCATCACTTCTGGGGTCACTCTTTCATTGCTGGGAAACAATGCCCAATACCTGTGGCGTAAGGAAGAAAAGTTCATTTTATTTTGCAGTTTCAGAAGGTCTTAGTCCACTCATGGGCAGCTGGCGATGGTGGAAGCACGTGACAGAGACCTAGCTGAAGAAAAGCTGTTTATCACCCGGCAAGCAGGAAGCTGACTGAGAAAGGGTGGGTGGAGTGTATACCTTTCCAGATTATGCCCTAGTGACCTGCCCCTGTCCAGTCAGGCCTCGCCTTCTAGCAGCACAGGACATCAATGGATCAACCCCATGATTAAGTCATCCTTTGAAAATAAGACTCTTGTGAGACATTCCAAATCCAAACCATAACAACGTGGTTGCCAATGGTGGCCCAGCTTTTACCAGCTGTATGGTTTTGGGTTAGTCACTTAACCTGGAGTTCACCTTGGAGTTTCATTTATTCATACATCAGATAGAGGGAAGTTTTACCTACCTCATAAGATTAGAATTACCTAAAATATCCTCCCCCTCAAAGGACTGAGTTTGGTACCTGGCATCTAATAGATAATCAAGAAATCATAAAAAAATTTAAACTACAAAGACAGAAAACAGAAACATAACAAATATTTGAGAGGCAGCAGCTTCTGTCTCAATTGAAAAAAGGGGAGCTAAGGGAAAAGACAGCTTTTAAGTTTATGATGGGGTCATTCCACATAGGATGTTGAAGGCCAGGTTCAGAGTGTAGCTTTTTTGGGAGAAGAGATAAGAACTGAGTGACCCTTTGGGATCTTGGGCAACTACTCTTTTTGCTGTCATTGTTCTGTTCAGTCATTCTCACAGTGTAATATCTTCATGTGTGCTGTGCATTCTTCCAGTTGTTTTTAAATTATGTTCAGATGTCATGAATATTATGTATAAGTTGGAAATAACCAGGAAGTGTTTGTACTGTATGAGTAAAGAGATGGTTAGAAATTGAAATAGGAAGCCCTTGAAATTAAAAGGAAAAGTCATAATTCAAGGTTTTGCCTGGTTTGGGGCTTTAGTAATCAAAGGAAAGCACAAAAAGTTCTTCTGTCCCCTGGTAGAGGGTGTGCGTTTGGAGGGATACACGTGACCTTTGCCATGACCCAGCTCCTGAGGCTTGGGGTGCCATGGAGGAAAGATGCTTATTCATGTAGGACCTTCCTGTTAGGCCTTCTTTCTAGAAGGTACCTCAAGGTGTAAAATATGCAACTCCTTCAGCCTAGCCTCTCCACTTCAAGGAATTTATCTTAAAGAAATTATCAGACATAGGCCTGTTTTTATCTTGTTTAGAAAAGCAGACATAAAAATAGCTTAAATATTCAGTAATGTGGTGTTGACTTTAAAATGAGGGTTTCTTTATTCAACAGAATATAAGCAGCTATTACAAATTCCAGTGCATAACTGTATGTTTGGCTCTTGACAGCTGTCATCTGGCAGGATGTCAAAGGTAAAAGCAGGTTGCAAAACAGTGTATCTGGGTGACCAAATTCATGTCATTTATATTGGTATTTGCTTATGCATTAAAACCCTGGAAGGCAGCAAACCAACCCATTAGCGTGAATTCTTTGGGAAAGGAATTCTGAATAGATGCTGATGTTTACTATGACTCTGTTAGTATATCATAGAAATTTTGAACAATGAATCATTTATGTCACAAGGAAAAGTATATTTCAGATTCCTTAAAAACATTCTTGTGCTTTTTTGTAGGTTTGAGCGGGAGGGACCAGTAACTGACTTGAAAAGTAGTTGGTTTGAGTGCAATAATGTGACAGGGAGCTCCCATAGACAAGAAGATGTTTGAAGGTTGCCACAATTAAAATCAATATCAATTGTACGGGAATGATGATATTCACCGTGAAGTACCATTCCGGGTGTTCGGTGCCACTAAAGCTACGCACGCCAAACTCCCCCGCAGGTTCGGAGGGTGACGTATGCTGCCCCTCCCTCCCATCCCTCCAGCTCTCTCTAGCTCCCTCTAGCTGCCTTGAGTGGGGACGGGTCCGAGCAAGGACGCGGTTGAGCAGGCTCCGAGACGCACGTGGGGTTAAGAGGCTGCGTCTGAAGGCGTGTAGGACCCGCGGGAACGAGGGAGGCCGCGGGTCACAACGCTTGTGCTGGCTCCACCCACATCCCAGCTCGATGTCTCAGTTGCTCAGATGCCTTCACTCCACATGTCACAAGCAGGTGCTAGGTACTTGCCCCAAAGAGCCAACACGTATCTGAAGGGAACACAGGACTGTGGCTCCTGAGGAGGCTGTAACCACCGTCTTCTAGGCTGTGGGCACCAGCTGGCTAGGTCAGAGCAGTTCAGGTGGCAGGTTGTCAACCAACCCACCCATTAAGGGCTCACGGTGGTGGGTGGGCTGGGGACGTCTGTCCTGGGGATGATTAAGGCGGGAGGTGACTCATTTCTCTGGCACGTGGTGGGTAGTGGTGATTCTGAGGCCGGGATGTGGTGCCACTGAGAACTAGAGTGTCTGAGGTGGACATGAGACAGCGTCGCGAGGTCTCTGAAGACCAATCCGGGTTTGACGCTGGCTCTGGGCTGTTTACTGACAGTGTGGCTTTGGGTAAGTTACTTAATTGTTAATCTCTAATCTCTTCACTGCCAGAGGGGAAACACCCCAAGAGTAATAACAGTATGAGATCATATAAGTAAAAACATTTGCATAAAGTTAGTTCTATTAATAGCTTTTATAGTTAGGTATGATGCCCATTTTACAGAAAAGGAAACGGAGATTGAGGGAAAGGGTAAAGTCTAAGTTCAGAACTTAATCTCTTATTTCAAAAACAGCCTCCCTCCCACTTTCTTTTAGATCCTGTCCCTCTTGCTAGCCCCTGAGTTCCTTCTCAGCCCACTACACTGTGATCATACGTGCTTTTGTCTCATTCTTCCTTCTACACATGGTGGGTTTGAAGGAGGGGATCAGTAACTGGCAAGACAAGATTGAAAGACAAGATTGAACTCCATGTTCTTGAAAAGGACTGAACTCTGCCACTCCAGGGAACAGTTGGGAGTTGGACAAGCAGGCGGAGTTGACTCCAAAGCAGAGGAACAATAGTGCCTCTGGGACTGAAGAATCTAGAAAAATGACGTTAAAGGCTGCATTTTCTGAAGGGTGTAGGAGCAGGAAGCTTTCACTGCCTGGGTTTGGGAGAGAATGGGTGAGTTGCATGCTGGGAAGAGGTGTTGGCAACAGTGCATGTGTGGAAGGCGCCTGAGTAATGGGAGATGACCACTGATCATGATATGTCAACTGGGCTGGATTAAGAATCACCTGGAAGATTAGTGAAATGTCACTCTGGGCAGGTTGTGGAGGCGTGGCCTTGGGGCCTGTGTCTAATCCCTTCCCATTTCCTTGCTAGCTCAGCCCCCTTGCTCTGGTGCCTGGCCACCTTGAGCTGAGTGTCTTTGCTCTACCGTGCCCTTCTGCCATGCTGGTTCTCCCTTGGAGTCAGCTGACTATGGACTGAACCCCCTCAAACCATGAGCCAAACTCAACCTCTCCTCCTGCTTCAGGTATTGTGTTTCAGCAATGAGAAAGCTGGCTGATACAGGGGACAAAACAAAATTCTAATGACATTGTATCATTGGAAGACCCCAAACTTGAGGGTGTCAGCATGTGGAAAAAGTGTTTTGAATTCATTATTTTCCATTTTAGATTTGTAAGAGTTTTACTTGTGTGCCTGGGTCTTCTACTTTCTTCTCTCACATATTTATTTTCTGTCAAGCAGATGAGGGCCTTTCTGGAAGAGAACACACACATTTGCTGCTTGTTCAGGAACCCAGAATCTGTCTGGTCCAAGACAATTTTATTTTATTTATTTTGTGGTGCTGGGGTCTAACCTAGGTAAGTGTTGTACCACGAAGCTACTCCCCCAGCCCACCCTTTCGTTTGTTTGTTTAAACAAAAGCTGCTCTGATAGTTTGCAGAAGTCTCTGGTAATCTGCTGCCTGTGCAGTTGCTGACAGCTCCCTGCTGGAGGAGGTGTGACAAAGGGAACGATGGCAGTGTGGGATAAGGGACCCTTCGCGCTCAGCAGCTCAAGCAGTATTGTGAAAGGATCAGCTTGCGTCCTGGGTTGGCTGGGGGAGGGCGGGCGTCCCAGGGAGGGTAGGAAGAGCTAGCTCGATGACCAGATGACCACGGGGTCTCCCTTGGCTGGGTGTGGTGTTTGAGCCCACTCCTTCTGACTGTGCAGTGTGAGTGCCTCAGATTCCTCTGTGTTTTTGTTTTTGTTGTTTTCTTTTTGTATTGGATATTGAGTCCAGGACCTTTACTGTATATCATACTGTATCTCCAGTGGATTTTTAAGTTTTGATTTTGAGATAGAGTCTCACTAAGTTGCTAAATTGCCCAAACTGGGTACAAATTTGGATCTGGAATGTCCCCCAAAGCCTCATGTATTTGGAGGTTGTGGATTACCCACGGATTTCACTTGTGGTTAGGAGGTGGGGCCTGTCAGAAGGAGCAGAACATCGAGGCTGACCCGGAAGGATGTATGTTAGCTCTGCCCTTCCTCACTCACTTGGCTTCCTGACCGCCATATTCTGAACAGCTTTTCTCCAGCTGGGGCTCTCCTATGGCCACGGGCTGTACCTTTTCCAGTCCCCCGTGATGGACTAAGACCTTCTGAAACTGAGCTAAAATAAACCTTTCCTCCGTTAAGTTATAAGTGCCAGGTATTTCTGTACCAGTAATGAAAACATAATTAAGACATGGGACTTGAACTTGTGATCCTCCTGTCTCAGCTGCCCAGAGTCCTAGGATTACAAATATGTGCTACCAGATCTGGCTCAGTTTGCCCTTTACACAGAGAGGCAGTAGCTTATATGAAGTCATGGTCTGGAGGAATAGCCAGCCAGTCAGCACTAGATCTCCCTCTTCAGGATTTTCTGAGGCCAGTGCCTCTGAGTGTTGAGACACAGCCCCCTGGTGGGCTTGGAAACCAGAGGGTACTTAGTCAATCACAGTGTTGCCAGAGTCCTCCTCTGCCAACCCCTGCCTGCTGGCATGGCCTGCCTTCCTCACTTCTGTCTGGGCAGGTGAGACAGCAGGCAGCAGATGGGCAGATTATTTTTAACATGCTGTAGAGGATGATGTATGTGACTTCCAAGGCCACAAACCTGGACTGGTGCTTATCTGACATATGCACACAGACCTAGTGTGCAACCAAGGAGAAATTTCAATAGAATAATGTCAGGAAAGGTGCTTCCTCCCAGGCCAGGCAGAGTGCAAGCTTGCCACGGTGTGCCTTAGCTGAGTGAGCAGGGGACTATCCTAGCCTTTGGAAGTTGATTCTTGGAGGTGCCACCCTGTCACCCAGCTCTGTAGCTTCCCGTGCTGTTCCATGTGCTATGGTTCGAATATGGTTTGTCCTTGACAAAATTCATGCTGCATCTTGGCTGCTCCTGTCTGTGTGTTGGGAGATGCAGAGACCTTCTCCTAATTAATGAAGTAATTTATTGGTGCTGGGATGGACCCCAGGGCCCCTTGCATGCTAGGAAAGTGCTCTACCATGGTGCCGCACCCATTAGATTGTTAAGATGAACTAATACTTTTCTCCAAGGGAGTGAGGTCTTATTCTGGCGGTGCGTGGTGCGTTTAGGGCTGGGAAGGTGAATGGGTGACCAGATTAAGCATGACTTGTTATAAAGCCGGCCTGGCATCTCTGCCACCAACTCTGCTGCACACGTGTTCACTGGTCCTGCTATTGTGAGGCTTTCGGAGGCTATCAGGTGCTGGCCTTACACTCTTGCATTTCCAGACCTATAAGCTAAATAAACCTCTTTTAAAAATAAAATATCCAATCTCAATGTTCTGTCTTAGCCACAGACACTCATATGTAAAGATCAAGACATTCTCTTATACTTAGGACCCTTGGATCCTGGTGAACTCTTTTCTCAGACTTCTTCCTGACATCTTCAGGCAGTGTGTGACAACCATGTGGCCTGCCTTATCACCTCTGTCCCTGCTGTTAGCACACACTGTTGTGATCTTCTCCCTCTTTAGCCACACCCAGGCCTTGTGGGACCAGGGCCCTGTCTCATTCCTGTGTGTAGTTCCAGGACATCACACAGTACGTGACAGATGGTGGGTGTTGGTCAATGAATACAGTATATAAACTTACCAATTTTGAGACATTTTTTTTCTCTTGGCCCCCACAAAGTACTCTACAATTTTGCATTCATTTCAAGTGAAAATTGAATTAAATTGATTTTGTTAAAGGAATTTCACAGCCACTCACCAAAGCTATTGTAGGTCTGGGAAAACTGAAGGAAAAGAATGAGAATCTCCATCACTGGCCCTGTGCTACAATGTGCTTGTCTCAGAGTTCCTGTCCCCAGCAGGGGTGCGGGGCAGCCCAGACAACATGGTGAGAGGGGGAGCACCTCAGCTGTGCACGGGGGGCTTGGCCGGCCTGTCACAGCACTGCCTGCTTGGACCACTTGGGAGCTGGTGGGGCTGGGCCTTTCCGGGAGGGCTGCCTTGTGGTGGGTTAAAGCAGCCAAAGTTCAGGGCCACCAGCTCTTCCCTTGGGCCCTCAGGGACACATGATTGCTTAGCATGTTGGTCTCTTCTTTCCTAGGTTTAGTGAATGCTGATGGGACTTGAATGTTCATGCTGGTGTGTGCCCCTTAGATATGTGCATATGATACTGGTGGATGCCCTTACATACATGTATGCATACTGTTATGGGTCTCTTACATATGTGCCTACATATGGGTGCATATGCTTCTCACATAGGTGCCTACATGCAGGTGCATACCTCTCACATGTGTGCATACATACTACTGCATGCCTCTCATATATATACACACCCACTGGTGTTCATCTTTATATACATGTGCACATACTGGTGCATGCCTCTTACATATGTGTATATGTAGGGTGCATGTGCTTCTCACCTAAGTGCCTACATACTGGTGCATGCTTCTTACATGAATACATATTGGCATGCATCTCTTCATGTATGCATTCATACTGGTGTGCACCTCTTACACACATGCATACATACTGGTGCATTCCTCTATGCATGTGCATGCCTCTTACATTTGTGCATACATTCTGCTATGTGCCTCTTACATTCGTGTGTACGTACTGTTGTGTACTTCCTTCATGCATGTGTGCATACTAGTATGTGCCCTTTATGTTCACACATGTGGCGTGTGCCTATTCCATGTGTACTGGTCTGCAGCTCTTCCTACACTGGAGCCTCCTGGGGAGGCTTATAATATCTGAGCCACTGGGAAAGATAGAATGATCAGGAAAGGTCTCGGACTCATGTGGCACATCTGCTCTGGTTGCCGACTGAGAAGAACTGACTTGTTTTCTGCCATAGTTTGGGCCTGGAATGTCTCCCACAGATCCATAGGTTAGAATCTGGGTCCCCAATATGGTACTATTGAAAAGTTTTAAGTGGTAAGGCCTAGTGGAGAGTTTTAGGTCATTGGGGATGAGACCTTACAGAGGATTCAGGGACCTTGGTGTCCTCTCTCTCCCCTCAGGGGTAGTGGGAACGAACTCAAGGCCTTTGCACTGAGTTACATCCACAGCCTTTTTTTATTTTTTATTTTGAGACAGGGTCTCACCAAATTGCTGAGTCCTGCCTCAGCCTCATGGATTGTTGGGATTGCAGGTGTGCACCACCAGGCCAAATTTTTTTCTCTTTTCTTGGATCCTGACCATGAGGTGAGCAGCTTTCCTCTTCCACATGGTCCTTGACCCTGCCATGAGGTACTGCCTTACCACAGGTCCAAAGTTACTGTCTGATGGACCACAGACTGAGGCCTCCAAGCTGTTAGCCAAAATAAATCTTCCATCTTTGTAAACTGATTATCTCAGGTGTTTTGTTATAGCGCTGGAAAGCTGCCAAGATTCACTGAGGTCGGAGTTTCAAGGATACTGCCTGGAGACCAATAACCGTTTCAAGGAAAGGGTGTGTGCATTACAAGTACGGGAGGCCGAACAAAATCAACACCCTGCCCATGTTTCTGGAGGCTCCTCCTTGCTCCAGTCCTGCAGCCTGGTTTTGCAGAATCTGGTGATCTTTAGGGCACCAGCAGCTGGGGTTGAGAACGAGTCTGAAATTCTGTCCTTGGGTTTTCTTCATTGCATCAACAAAACAAGCCAGCAGAGCTCAGAAAGCGTGTTCCTTCAGAGGTTGAAATTATACACTTGTAGCAACCCAAACAGCCATTTGCAGTAATAACTATTCTTGTGCAGGTTGGAAAAGCCTAGTAAATGTTGCCCTTGTTTGAAATCCTCCCCAAACCACTCCCCCTCCGCCTCCCTGGTGCTGAACAGGTTGGGAGGCAGAGGGACAATTTTCTGTGTGTTTGTGTTTCAGAGCCAGGCTGTCTGGCCCAACTGTCTGGAAGGGCTTCTTCCCCAGACCAGCAACTGTACCCAGCAATCAGGAGCCACTGCCGGCCAGGGTCGCCTGGATAAACATTTAGATGACCCAGAGGAGGGGAGTTAGTGGAGGGGAGAGAATGGCTTTGTTTGAGGCTCTGACAGTCGCCGCGAATCCAGAACTCATGCTGGTAGGGAGCGAAACAGAGCTCTGTTCAGTTGGTGGCTCACAGTTGTGATCAGTCTGCACCTTCCATCATTCAGGTGCCGGGCTTTCCTCCAGAGGGCTTAACTCAGAATCCCTGGGGGCGGAAATAAGGCATCCGCCTTTTTTTTAAAGCTCCCAACTGATTACAAAGTGTAGCCAAGCTTGACAACCACAAATGGTTCGTGGGTTTCTGCTTAACATTCTGCTTGGGGACAAGATGGTGGCCATCACTTTTTTACCCCTGTGGATTTGCCTGGTTCTTGCACTTCTTTTGTGATGACCATTTCTCCTTGCTGAGGGATTCTGGGGTTTAGAGATCTATATTTCAGCTGGGTGTGGCAGTGGCCACCTGTAATCTCAGCTACTTGGGAAGCTGAGGCAGGAAGATTGAAGTCGAAGGCCAGGCTGGACAACTTAACACAATCTTCTTTCAAAATAAAATCTAAAAAAGGGCGGGGGATGTAGCAGTAGAGAAGATCTAGCTGGTGTGAACAAGACTCTGGGTTTGTTTTATTGTTATTTAACAATAAATAACAATCTGTGTTCCATACAAGGCCCTAAAATTTACCTGATTCAACTGAAGCTCTGGTGATCTGTACTGCACTTTACAGGTAACTTAAAAGATTCTGAAGCATGATGTTGATCAAATGGGGCTTTACTTTTTCCACTCTGACCAGGCCCCATGTCTTAATAGCACAGGAAGTCAATGGGTCAATCCACTGATACGATTAACTCCACAATCCCGTCACCTTCCGAACATGAGGCTATTGCAGGTCCCTCCAAGTCCAGACCATAACAAGCCTTCCTAGCCTGGCATTCCTCTCTTTCCCTCTCCTGGCGACTCCTCAGCAGCCCTGAGCAGCAGCCCGTGTGTCCCATCCTCCCCTCCACAGCTGCACCAGGTGCCTGCTCCTTGGGCCTCTCCTGCACATGGCAGAGCCTTCTGGGCCCCACCCAGTTGATGCATGTCCAAGCCACATTGCTGTTTCTTCCTGCTACAGTATGAGCCCAGGAGCTGGGTCTTCCCTTCAGGGCCCACGCAGTTTGTGCTTGTGTCTGACACCCAGTGTGCCCCAATAGTCCACGTCCCTGTTTCCCGCTGATGGTGACCGGAGTCTTGTCTCAGATCCTCTTTGTTTGTACAAAACTTCTAGACAAGAGACGTTTGGCTCCCCGGCCCCCATCACGGACTCTTTGCATTCTGGGGTCATTTCTCCTTTCCATAGGACTCCCTTACATGACCCCTAACTCCCTTCCCCCCAAGGACTCTCTTTCTCTTCTGTGGGAGTACCTGCTCCCTCAGAGTAAGTACACTGTCTCTGAAACACAGCTGCTGTTGTTTTCCCCAAGCTTATTTGTGTTTAGTAGAAACAGTTCAAAGGACTCCATTTCTAACAGGAAATTTCAGACTATCTGGGAAGCCAGAGGCACATCTGAGGGTGGGACAGCCTCCTACAGTGCTTTCTCCACAGGTGATCACATACTTTTCTCTTGGAAGTCTGGAAGAGGGTAACACAGACCTGGAGACAGAAGAATGAAGGAAAGAAAAAGATTTTTCAAGCTTTGCTTTCTTGGCTTAGCGCACGCCCCTCCCTGTGGGGTTCTGCATAGGGTAGGTCTTTCGCAGGGCATGCACAGGGTCATGACAATTAGATCTGTCCTTGGAAGTGTCACAGCAATGGTAGTGTGTGAGAAGTAAGGAAGCTGGGAGGCTGGGATTGAGCATCAGGATAGGCAGGCATTGGCCTGATGGCGGTGTCAGGGGCCCAGCACAAGGGAGACAGCTGTCACCAGGAGCAGAGTGAGGAGGAGCGAGCCGGGGCAAGCCGTAACTTGTGACCAAGGCCACTAGGGCTGGGTAGCCTGGCATGTCCTTCAGGTATCTGTGGCAAGAGGCCCCTGGCTGGGTGACACTGTCCATGTGGGTCAGGGCTAGTTCTGTGCATCTGTCTTGGCTCTTCTGTTTTACGCTGTCTCTGGCTGAAGTGTGGCCCATGCACCCTAGAGACTGTGAGTAGCTTGGTCTCCATCGTGGATCAAATACTACCTGTGATGTCAGCTACTGTGCCGCTCTAATAAGGTAGGATTCATCTTGTCCCTGGTGCAGAAGTTGAAAACAAAACACAAGATTCATCACCTTCTGACATCTGGCTGGTGACTAGTGGCCCTTTGGCCAATTCACCCAAGTGCCAGTTGTGGCCACATGGCCCCGCCTTCGGTATTGCATGCAACCTCTTGTCAGAAGATCCAACATTGGCCACTCATTCTGGGAATTCCAGGCCCCCTGATACCTACTCTCTCCTCTGACCATGACCCTTGCCCTTTCCCTCACCCTAGTCAGAGGCTGGGGGCTTAGAGTGGCAAGTAGGCAGCAGACGTCAGTGCGGGAGACCCCCCCCCCCCACCTCTCCTTATACTACACACTCTTGCACGCCCCCGAGTCTCCCTAATTCCCTGGTAAGACTTCAACTGTTTGTCTCAAGGCACCACCTAAGGCAGGTCCAGTGACTTAGGCTGTAATCTCAGCACTCCAGGAGGCTGAGGCAGTAGGATCACAAGTTCGAGCCCCATCTGGGCAACTTAGTGACCTTATTAGACTGTGTCTCAAAATCAAAACTAAAAATGGGCCCGGTTAATAGCTCTGTGTGAAGGCTCTTGGCTTAATTTCCATACACACACACACACACACACACACACACCCCATCTCTCACGGGGATACAAATGCCCCAATATTCCCTGCAGTTGTCTGGCTTGGCATGCACCATGCCAGCTCCTAACAGGGCAGGTTCTAATGAGAGACGTTAAAGCAGAGAGCAGAAGAGGGTGCAGAGGTCACAATGACCCAATGCACCTGCTTCCCAATCAGGTTCCAGGGACCACAGTCCCCAACCAACCCCTGGGTGGGAGATTTAAGCTGTGGCAAGATTTTGTTCCAATTCCAAACGTGAGGGGGAATTTTTGAAATTGTAGGTTGGACTTGGAAGCATAGTAACATCCAGGCCATTTGGATGGTTTATGGAGTCAACATGACATTTTAAATTAAAACTGTTTTTAGAAAGAACCTCCAGGGTGAGCCAGGTGCAGTGGTGTAGGACCATAATCCCAGAACTCTAGGAGGCCAAGGCAAGAGGATCATAAATTTAAGTGCATCTTGGGCAACTCAGCCACTTGGTGAGACCCTGTTTCAAAATAAAAACTAAAAATCGGTGAGGATATAGCTCACCGTGGAAGCCCTGGTCTTGCAGAGCAGCACAGAAACACAGCAGGCCTGCACACACACACACACACGCACGCACACACACACACACACACACACACAAACACAAACACACACACACACACACACACACACATGCTTCCGTCTAAATCCCTCCTGAGGCCCAGAGGAGCACTCCTACTCTCATGTCCTGGATGTCTCTCTTCAGCTAAGCCACTCCTGTGTGCAGGCAGTCTTGCCGGGGGCTGCTCTCGCGCTGGTCCCGCCCTGGTTGTTGACAGGATCAGGGTCTGGTGTGTTCATCTCTCTTTAGCGCTGGATGGAGCAGTGCACGTAGCAGATGCTCAGGAAACAGCCGCGTCCCTCCTGGTTTCTCCAGCTGCTGAGGCTTTGGCCTGAGGCTAGGAGGGAGTGCTCTGCTCCTAGAGGGACCTTGCTGTCCCTCTACGGGACCGCCCTGGGCTCAGTGTCATTTCTACGTTCACCATGTCTCGTTGCCTTGTATCTGCAGCATCTGATCCTACCCCACACCTCGGCTGCATACCCCGACCGTCCCATCTGGGCACAAAACGTCACAGATTCTGGGATGATATCTGGTCTGTCCAGGTGCAAAGATTATTGCTTCACGATTGCAGACATCTTCTGTTTTCTTTTTAAGTTGCCTTTGAAATTAAACTTAAAAAATATTTGCACAGAGATTGCCTCAAGGTAGTTTTCAGTCCTGGCTTTCAAAAGCATGGCTCTGATGGCCTTAAAATTACTGCATCACTGGGCTAAAATCTCCTTGTGAAAGTTTCTGATGATTTATATTATTTTTCGTTGCTGTTGTTTTGGAGATAGTGTCTCACTTTGTAGCACAGAATGGCTCTGAACTTATGCAAATCCTTCTGCCTCAGCCTCTGTGTGCTGGGATTACAGGTGTGCACTACCACACCCAGCTTTATGTGGTACTGGGGAATCGAACTCAGGGCCTTGAACTTGCTAGGCAAGAGCTTTTACCACTGTGCCATTCCTTCGGCCCCTGTTTTTATTGCTTCCCCCCCTGGTTAGTGGGGTTGAACCTAGGGCTTTGCACTGAGCTATATTCCCAACTTTTACATTAAAAACTTTTTTTTTGTTTAAATTTTGGGCAGAGTCTTGCTAAGTTGTTAAGTTGCCCAGTCTGGCTTGTGCTTGAGATCCCCCTGCCTCAGCTTTTCAGAGTGCTTGGGATTATAGGCATGTTAAAAAATGTTTTTTAATGAGGCTTTCCTTCCTTCTTTTTTTAAATATGTAAATCAGGGCTGCATCATTATTACTATTTGTTTATGGCTTCCTTGATTGTATCCCAGTTTCCTTCTGAGGGACTTAGATGATATCTACATCTGAGAGAAATTTTATTTTGTATATGTATTTATTTTCTGTGGCTCTGGGGATGTTTGAAGCCAGGGCCTCGGGCATGCTGGCTAAGCACTGTACCACCGAGCTACATTCCCAGCCCTCGCTTTCGCTTTTTGGGAAAGGGCTTTTGGAGAAGTTTTCATGGAAGAGAGACTTACCTTACCAACCTCACTTTCTCTATTTTAAATTTTTTCTCTTCACCCACCTGACCTCATCCTTGTAAAGAATATTTGCTAACATGGTAGACTTGGGTAAGTTCGTATTCCCCCAGCACCAAAGGTTGGACCCAGAGGCCCAGAACTATGAGTGCTTCCTTTTATTTTTACTTTTTATTTTGATAAAGGGTCTTGCTAAGTTGCCTACGTGGGACTTGAGCTTTCTGTTCTCCTGCTACAATCCCCCCAGAGTGCAGGGATTCTGGACTTGTGCCACCACGCCCAGCTATTTTGCCAGCTTGAGTGCTTTAGTTAGCACTTTGACCTCCGTCTCACTGGACTCTGGCCAGTAGTGATCATTAGTCAGATGTCGGCCATTCTCTTGCCCCAGAGCAGGGACGTGAGTGAAGCTAGGCCAGTTGGATGCTTGGACTTATGGGTAATATTTTCATAGAACTCTTATTTAATTGGATTATTTGATGTATTTGTAGCATTACCATATTCAGGAAGTAAAAATATAGCACTCTCAGCTGAATCTGCATTTCAGGCAGAAAACGAATAGTTTTTCAGTACAAAATTGTTCCCAGTATTTTCAAGGAATACACTGATGCTACAGAAAAGAGTGTGCATTGCCTACCTGAAATTCAAATTTAAATGGGAAGGGATTCTAGGGGTGGGAGTAGATGAGAAGGCAGAGGGGAGTTGGAGCTAAAAATGATTAAAATAAGATATGTAGCTGGACCTGGTAGTGCAGGTCTATCATCCCAGTACTGTTGGAGGCTGAAGTGGAAGGACT
The DNA here is from genome assembly GCA_004027205.1 of Ctenodactylus gundi. Taxonomy (NCBI): domain Eukaryota; kingdom Metazoa; phylum Chordata; class Mammalia; order Rodentia; family Ctenodactylidae; genus Ctenodactylus; species Ctenodactylus gundi. Next base: position 103,591 of record PVKB01003159.1, on the reverse strand, counting down.
GCAAATTCGAGCTTACCTAGGCAACTTAGCAAGGTCCCATCTCAAAATGGAAAATAAAAAGTGAAACTGAGGATGTGGTCAATGTGAAGGCCCTGGGCTTGTTCCTTGGTACCACAGACACACACAGAAAAGAGATGTGATGTGTGTATTCACCAACGCTCCAAGTTGAATGTAGTTATTATACAAGTATATACCAATAAAAATAATAATTATGGGGACAATTTAAATTCAAATTTAACTGGGCATCATGTGCTTTGTCTGGCAGCCGTCTCCATGTGTTAGGAGGCTCCTCTCTTGGGAGGAGCTTAGCTGTTGGCTCAACCGCCAAGTGCAGCCCACAGTTGTCTTGTGAACAGCCAATGGCTGGGATCAGGTCTCCATGGGACTTCCAGCCAGATGGACAAACTCAGAGCAAAGCAGCGAAGAGAAAGGCCGAGGACTGTGCTTAGTTGGTCAAGGTCCACAACCAAAGGGGGAAATAATACACTTGATAAGAGGCAGGGAGGACCTGTCGGGACAAATGGGCCATTAAATGTCTATTAAAATGGTGTTCAATGGGCCAGAACATTATGAGTTTTTAGTTACAGGGAAGCCGTGAAGGAGGCTGAGAGAAGTTTAGCTGGCACTCAGGAAGGAAGAGGATCTGGAGAGGGGAAGCCAGGGGGAAATGGTGTGGGGCAGCTGGGCTGGACTCCAGGAGAAGAGCTGAGGACCATCTGCTGCCAAAGACTCAGCCTGCTCTCCAGAGCTGGGCACCTCCAACAAGGTGTGTCCCACATGACCAGATGGCCTCCAGGCCTGCTGTGGATACTTGGTGATGGACTGTGGTCATTCTCTGCACGTGGACGACAGAGGTGGCAGGCAGGGAATACACACCTCCTGCAGCCCTCTGGTGGCAGCCCGCTGCCCGGCACAGGGCCAACACTGAGTTCATGGGATTCCAGTGAATCTTGGGGTCAGTCATCCGTCATCCTGTGATTCTCACAATTACGTTGCCCACTATAGTTCTTTGAGTGTTACATCCCTTCTCTCTCTGTTTGGAACAGTTTTCTCCTGCTAGATCTCTGCCATGTATTTCCACCATTACCAGCTGCCCGTGAATAGACTGAGACCTTCTGAAACGGAGCTAAAATCTTTTCTGTCTCTCAGTCTGTGTGTCTGTCTGTCTCTCTGTGGCTCTCTCTCTCTCTCTCTTTTGTGGTACTGGGGATTGAACACAAGGCCTTCATTCTGAACTACATCTTCAGCCCCTTTTTTTGTTTATTTGAGACAGGGTCTTGCTAAATTGCCCTGCCTGAACTTGAACTTGCAATTCTCTGCCTCAGCCTGCTGAAGTGCTGGGATTATAGGCCTGTGCCACTGGGCATGGTTCTTTCCTCTCTTAAATTGTGGGTATTGTGCCGCTCAATCAGACAATAACTAAGAAAGATAGTCACATTGGAGGCTTGTTCTGAGAAATGAAGTAACCAGTATATCGTGCGATGACAGAGACTTGCCAGTTGTTTGTATTTGGCCCCGGTTGTTTGCTTTCAGGTGCCAGCACAGACACTTCATCCATAGCTACAAGGCCATCATTCGGGTCTCATATGATTTGGGAAGATTTGGGGGAAACAGGGTTTTCAAAAATATGCTGACTCTCAGTGACCATCCCTAGAGGATTTAAAAACGATCGTCTTATAAAACCATGGCAAGATATCTTCAGTGGCACTTGCATTTTAACAGATCAAAAAACTTGGGTATCATACATACAATTTTGGAAATTTTTTTATACTGGAAATTGAGTCCTGAGCCTTTATCCTGAGCTACATCTCCAGCCCATTTTTATTTTTTATTTGAGACAGGATTTCACTAAGTCACTATGTTCCCCAGGCTGGGCTTGAACTTGTGATGGTCTTGCCTCAGACTTCTAGAGTGCTGGGACTATAGGACTGTTCCACCAGGCTTGGCATTTTTTTTTCTTTTTCTGTTTTTCTTCCTCCTCCTCTTCTTCCTCTTCTATCTTTGCTTTTGTCATCTTCTTTTTGCTTTGTGGTACTATGGATTATCTAGAGCCTTCACTCTGAGCTACATTCCTAGCCCAATTTTGAGACAGAGTTTTATAAATTTCCCAGGCTGCTCTTGAGTTTGCAATCCTCCTGCTTCAGCTTCCTTGACCAGAGGGTGGGAATACAGGCCAGTGTCAACTAGAGCAGGCTATGGCCGCCCCTCTCCCCACCCTACCCTGTCCCACCCCTGGTTTAGAGGGCTGGCTGGCGCTGCAATAGCTTGGGAGAGGAAGGTAGGATTTTGGGGAGCTGGAAGGTGTTGCGGGGGCACAGCAATACCACAGACAAGAGTTCGAGGTTCACAGTGTGGTCTCCACAGCAGCAACACAAGAGTCAGCGGGGATGGGTTAGGGTCCCACCCAGATCTACTCCATTAGAAATGCCGGTCAGCAATCTAGGCTTTAAGAAGTCTTGTAGGTGATTCGGGTCTGAAAACCTCTCTGGTCTATAGACCCAGCAAAGCCGAGGTTCAAATAACGAAGTCAGAGCCAGGAGATTAGACGGGGGTGAGAGGGAATCTGAGCCAAGTTGGAGAATGGGAGTTTTGGGAAGTTGCTCGGAATGTGGCTATTTTCAGCCACCTTTGTCTCCTGCAGGTGCGGCCTGTGAGTGGAATGGGTCAGCTTAAAGGGCCAGAAACTAAGCAGACAGGTAGGAAAAGACTCGCAGGAATTTTTGTAGGGCATCCTGGTCCCTGGGAATGGCACTTGGTGTTTCGCCGTCTCTTTTGCTGTACGAAGGGTTTGTCTTCGTCATTGTCTGGCCTGGGCATGGCTTTAGGGAACCAGGATGTGCATGTGGATGAGCTCAGTTCTCCTATTCAAGGAAGTAATCATCTCCGCAGCCTTCCCAGTAGATGCCAGAGACCCCACCCATCTCTGCAGCAAGGCATCTGCATGGGATGCAGGCAGGATGCAAACAGCATGCAGATGGGAGGTGTGCCGCTCGCTGATAGTTCTTCCTTTGGAAGGTCCATACTTACTGCATTGTATACAGTAAGTGCTCATTTGTATTAATTGAAACAGTAGGTGGTTCATATTAAACAGACATTGGATACTATTGACTCTGTCCCCTCTGGTTCTAATATTCTGGCTGGAGCAGCACAGGACCTATCTGCTTTGTCTTTCCTTTTGAGACATCCTTCTGTTTCTCAGTTTCTTCTCCAGGAGAAATATGTCCTATTTTTGTTTTCAAAGTTCCTGGCATGCACGGGTTTTCAGAGCTGCAGAAAGTCTAAGTACGGTGTTGCATGAGCAGAAAAATGAAAAAAGGGTCTAGGAAACCAACTTGTCAGGAGATAAGTCAGCGTAACAACATGAATAAGTAGACTAGAGGTGTGTGTGAGGCTGGGGAGGGGGCTTAGGGGTCACAGCCCCAGAGAACGGGTGGGCTCTGTGGGGGACGTGGGTAGGAGTTGCATGGGACTAATCAGGCCATGTTAATTATGGTCACTAAACCCCCCAGGTCCTTGGTCTGTGAATTGCTGCCAAGTCAGGGCACAGCAATCTTGTACCTCACAATTGGTATTTTGGACCTAACTTCAGGGCTTTGCCTAATCCTGATTAAACTTAATCTTGTTTATTCTAATCAGTGGAAAGCATTTGAACCTTATTTCTGGAATGTGTTCCCTGTCCCTTTTAACTTTGCATCATGCATCAACTGTAGAACCTCACTTTGATCTCTGTGTCTGAGTCATCAACACAAATGTTGACCAGCAGCTCATTAGACTGCAGTTCAAATTGAAACCTACGGAGACCATGGGCTATTCAATGAGCTCTTTGTCATTTGCTCATAGGTAACATGCTGTTCAGGTGGCAATGAGATTTTGTTCTGACGATGTTGGAAAGAAGGTGTTACTAGTGTCTCGCAGCGCCCTCTGTGTCCATAGGCCCTTCCGAAGACATCCTTTAGATTTCTGTCACTACAATGAAATGCCTGAGATAAATAACTTGTAAAGAGAAAAGGGTTGTTTTTGCTCACAGTTTTGGAGCCTCTGGTCCATGAGATGTTAGCTCCATAGCTTTGGGCCTATGACAAGATAGAACATCATGGTCATGGTGGGAGGATGTGGCAGAGTCAGACTGCTTATCTCATCAGCAAGGAGCAAAAGGGGATGAGAAAGGACCCCGGTCTCACCATTTATTCCAAGGGCACACCTCTACTAACCTAAAGACCTTCCACGAGGCCCCTCTCTTAAGGTTTCATCACCTTCCAATAGCACCATGCCGAGGATCAAGCTGCTAGCCCACAGGACTCTGGGGCACAGCCAAACCATGGTAGAGAATGCCCTGTTGAGACAGTGTTAGCTACAGCTTTGTACGATGAGACCCTCTCCTCCAGCTCTCTCATTAGAACTGACTCCAAAGCAGCCAACTTGTGAGTTTCCTATGACTGATGGGAGCCTTGGGGTGAAGAGCCCAGCCTAGACAGGCTGAGCTGGTTCCATCCAGGACCTAATTCCAGGGATTTGAAAGATGGAAAGGCCAGGTATTTAGGAGGAAAGCACCGAGGCTGCCATTTATTAATATGTGGTCACGTGGTGCCTAGACAAACTAGCAAGAAGCAACATTGATGAGGATCAGGCTGTAATTTGGTAATACAGTGAACTATTATAATTTGGGATCTCTTCTGTTACAAAATACCTAAAGATTCTGGATACAATAAATATCTTTTGTTTTCCAATATTGGAGATGAAACCCAGGACCTTCACACTGAGCTACATCCCCAGTCTATTTAAAAATGTTCTGTTTAGTTTTTTGTTTTTGAGTCAGGGTCTCACTCTATAGTCCAGACTGGTCTTGAACTCACTATGGAGCCCAGGCTAACCTTGAACTGAGGGTAGCTCTCCTACCTCGGCCTTCCAAGTGCTGGGATTATAGTTCATGATCCACTATGCACTACCACGCCAGAAGAAATTTTTTTTTTTTTTTTGAGACAAGGTCTCACTAAATTGCCTTGCATGGGCTCAATCTTGTGATCCTCCTGCCTCAGCTCCCAAGCCTGTGTATCACCAGACCCAGCTAATTATTAAATATCCTTTAAACACAAAACTTAGTGTAGAAAACAGTAAAAGATATCTCTAGGGCCCAGATTGAAGAGTGAATTAAAAACCTGAGTGATAAATGTGTGACCAGCAGCTGAGGCAGCCTTGGTATCAGGGCAGCTTTTTATCAGATCTGGTAACAGCCAGGAGTTGGGTCTGAGCCTTGTGGAGACACAGCTTTGGGCCTGCTTTGAACAAAGGGGTAGGGCCTGAGGGTCTTGCTTCAAGCCTTGATCACTCATGAGCTTCATGCTCAGTAAAATAAGAGCTAAATCATACTTTCCTACTACAGGAAGGAGCCAGTGAGGATCCTGCCTGCGTTTACCTGGTATGGTGGAAAAGAGAACCCCTGAGAATTTGTACCTTGGCTGAGTTTGGTTCTAATTTATACCATCCAGGTGATCCAGGAATAATCTCAAGCTAAGATATCAACATTCAAGTGGGCCAAGGCTTAAGGTACTGGCAACTTATGGAGACAGGCAGAAGCAAATGCAGATGTAGCCCTTAGGGCTATACTCCATCCCAACACAACTTGGCAGGATTCTCTCAGCTGGACTGGGAAGGTGGGTTCAAAATTAAAAACTCAAGAGGAAAAAAATCCATCATGAGCCCGTGTCGGAGGACATGGCTAAGAACTCTAGAAAATGAAACTGTTAAATAAGGACTCTTAAAAATATATGATCAAAACAATTAAGGATACAAACAAAGTAATAAAATGTGGTGAAAAATGGCTGGCATATAAAATATATTTAAATACATTAAAATGTATGAAACAACACATTTACATAAAACAGAAGATGATAAGTAAACTGAAAGCTAGGGTAGAAGAAATCACTGCAAAGGGCTAGAGGGATAACCTGCTAAAAAGATGTTAAGAGACAGGTAAGATAGACTAAAAAGGTTTAATAATATAACATACATATCATCCAACAAAGATTCTGAAAGGAAAATAACAAGGAATAAGAGTGAGTCAATATTTAAAGGTGTAATGGCTGATAATTTTCCAGAGTTGGTGGAAGGCATGCATAAGAGATTCAGATACCACATGTTCCAGGCAGAAGAAACTAAACTAAATCTACAACGAGACACACAGTGCTAAGTGAAGAACCTCAGAGATAAAGGCGTGTCTCAAAAGCAAGCCCAGCAATCCACAAGAAAGCAGCAGTTTGGTCACTACCAGATTTCTCAATAGCAGGAACAGAAGTTTGAAAATCATGTAGGATGTTCAGAATGCTGGTACAATATTTTTATACCTGGCTAAGCTATCACTCAAGCGGTAGGGTGAACTAAAAACATTTGCAGAGCAAAGACTGCGAGACACTAATACTCTCACAGAAAGAGTTAGTGGATATACATCAAGGGATGAAGAATAAAATTAAGAACAGAAGAAAGTATTAAGATGCAGAAAGAGCTGGGCCTGGTAGCACAAGCTCAACCAAAAACCTCAGCTTTAATCCCTAGGTCACATGCTTGCACACATAGACACACTTGTGTACACATACACACATGCATGCACATATGCAAGAAGAAATGATGGACAGGGTCTGTCACATAGGCTGCACTGTCCCCAGACAGCTGTTCCACTAGATAGCCCCACTATGCTGTGTGCAGCTACTGCAGCTGTCCGTCTACAGGGCCTGGGATCCTGGGGTTGCAGGGTGGCTGCTCTCCATGTTGTTTCTGTGGCCACAATGACAGTTCCAAGGAAGAGTACCTCCTCATCCCCTGGCTGGTCTGGTGCTAAATTCTGAAACCTGGGGCAAGGCCTATTCAAACTGTCCAATTCTAGGTGCTTTAAGCTTTTTTTTTTTTTCCCTGAGTCCAGGGTCTTTGCACTTCCCCAGCCCATTTTTTATTTTTCATTTTGAGACAAGATCTCACTAAGTCACTAAATTGCCCAGGCTGGGCTCAAACTTGCAATCCTCCTGCCTCAGCCTCTCAGAGAGTTGGGATTATAGGCCTGTCCACCAGGTCCTGCTTCCCAGGTAATCTCCCTTTTTCATCTTCATATTCAAATTGTGCCTAACGCCAGGCCTTACAAGCAGTAGGGTCTCCACAGATACTTGGAGATTTGTTTCTAATTGAATTGAGTCTATAATCTATCATTTTTTTGCCATTGTTGATTATAAGTGATATGCAGGCTCCTCACACTCCTCCCTCCGACCTGCTTCCGTGGTGTAGCATCTGTTGGAAGGCTCACCTCACGCCTTGCTCCATAAACTCAGGAAATCAATTATGCATAACGTTTTGTTGCATGGTCTGTGTCATTCAGGAAACTTGGTCCTGTGCCAGGCATGGCGGCACATGCCGGTAATCCCAACTACTCAGGAGGTTGAGGCAGGAAGATTCAAGGCCGTCCCAGGTGACTTAAAAAATCTCTGACTCAGAAATAAGAATTTAAAAAAGGCTCGGAAAGTAACTCAATGGCAGAGTGATTGTTTAGCATGTGGAAGGTCTGGGTTAACCCCTCAGTATAAAAGAAAAAATGAAAAAGAAAGAAAGAAAAGAAGAAAGCAAAGTTTGGTTTTATGAGAATCCTTGGTGGAGCCGGCTTCTTGGCAGCCTGCCATCCGTCAGTTAGCCTTGATTCCTCGGAGAAAGTTCACTGATTCCTGACGCTTGTGGTCTGCAGGGAGGGGACAGAGCCCTGAGGTCCTCTGAGGATAGATGCTGACAGGCCTGTTCATGCTGCTGCCAGTGTCACTTGGTGTCTGGCTTTGGAGTGATGAGGGCTGGGAACTGTTCTCACCTGGGCACATCACTGCTGCCTGAGCCCCACCCCCCACACGATGAGGGACATGGCCCATGCGGTGGGGCAGCAGCCTGCATGCCACACTTTTACAGATCAGCCTCGGAGGAGCTGGCTGGAACCGGGGGCAGAGGGAGCTCAGTTTGTCGGAGGGTGATCTTACAATGGCGGGGTGTTCCCCCAAAGGTACCTTGTTTTTTCTGGGGGAGCAGGGTAGTGCTTCTGTGGTATTGAATCTAGGGCATTCACACTGAGCTACACCCCTTGTCCTTTATTATTACTATAATCATTATTTTTATTTTGATACAAGTTCTCACTAAGTTACCTAGACTGGGCTTGAACTTACAATCCTCCTGCCTCAGCATCCCAGAGCAGTGGGGTTAGAGGTGCGTAGAGTGTGGACTCTCTGTCCTGCTGGTTAGATGTCTCTGAGGGACTCCCTGGATGGGTGCTGTGTCTTTCCTTTGCTCCTAATCACCCTCGCAGTCTCATTCCAGCGTTGGAGACTTGATCTTGTTCATATTTCAAAGCTTCTGTCTGAAGCACAGGGTGACACATGTCTCTGGCCTCCTCCAGGGCAGGTGGGTGCTTTGGTGCCCAGCGGCTTGGAGGGCAGGGGAGGAGTGGACAGATCCTCCCGCCTTTGATCCCTCCTGAAGAGGGCAAGAGGTGGAGGCAGGAAGGAGGGGTAGGAGTGGTTTCCTTAGGTGACCACCCCATTACTTCTTGGGAGCAGTGTTCCACCTCACGTTGCTTCCTCCAAAGAGAGAGGCTCCTGTTGGGGCAGTAGAGGGTCCCTTGGTGTAGTGATCTCCATCCTGTTAGGTACTAAGAACTGATTTCATGGAAGACAGTTTTTCCAAGGACAGAGTAGGAGGTGGGGGGCACTAGCATTACTACCTCAGCTCCCCTACAGCTCATCAGGCATCAGATTCTCAGAAAGAGCTTGAAACCTAGTTTCCTCGCGTGCACAGTTCACCATAGGCGAATCTAAGGTTAATGCTCATCTGACAGGAGGTAGAGCTCAGATGGTAATACAAGCAATGGGAAGTGGCCGTAAATCTGTAGGAAGCTTTTCTTGCTGACCCTCTCCTCTCTTCCTGCTCTGTGGCCTGGTTCCCAATAGGCCCTTCAAGACCAGCTCCTACTAGACAGCTGAGTTACCTCCCATTTTTAAAAACCCCTGATCTAAGCTGGGCCTGTTGGTATAGGCCTACAATTCCAGCACTCTGGGAGGCTGAGGCAGGAGGATTGCTAGTTTGAGCCCTGTCTGGGCAACTTAGTAAGATCCTGTCTCAAAATCAAAACTAGGGAAGGTCTGGGGGTGGAGCTCAGTGTGAAGGCCTCAAGTTCCGTCCTCAGCATTTGCAAATAAAGCAAAGTGAAGCAAATCAGAACGAAACGAAACAAAACAAAATCCTCTGCTCTAGAAACCAAGCATCAGAATCCATTTGTGGATTAAATTGTGTCTCCTTGCAAAAGATAGCTTGGAGTCTTCACCCCAGTATTTTGGGATGTGACCTTATTTGAAAACAAGGTCATTGAATATACAGTTAGTTAAGACAAGGTCATTTTGGAGTATTGACATCCCCAGAAGAAGAGGCACAGACACAGAGCCAGAGACATACAGGGACAAAATGGCTATGTGATTCTTAGGCAGAGACTTGACATGTGATCTGGTTACCTCCTGTGAGCCTGGATCACTCTCAGTAGGCTGTGATCTGCCCTCACCATGGGTCCTGCCCCTGATCCTGGGCACCCAGAAAAGCCCCAGTTAATCTCTTGTTCCTCATCTTGAGCAGAGCTTCTGTGTCACCAAAAGGTCTTATGTGGGCACTGGTGTGAGGCAGACTGCTTTCAGGTCTTGTGGGGCAGAGAGCAGAGGGCAGAGAGCAGAGGGCAGTAGGCGGAGCAGCTTCCTCTCCTGGGAATGACTAAGTGTCTGGTGGCTTCAGAAGGAAGCTTATTCAGCCTTTAAGCTCTCTCAGTGAGGCCTGGGTCTCAGATGATGCCTAAGGGACAACAGATTGGAAGTGCCAATCGTATTCTATTGCTTTATTTGGGTCAGGTGCCTAACTGGTCCAGCTATAAGCTAACATTTCTTTCTGGGTGAAATCTCACCTTGGAGAACATCTAGGGCAGAACCCAAAGTGAACAGGGTCCTAGCTCAGCATGAAGCTAGAGACGAGGTAGAGAGGAGGAGTGTCAGCCCTGCCTTGGTGCTAGGGAGGCGGGAGGTGACTTGGGGACAGCATGCTCCTGCTGTGCTCCTCCCGGAAGGGCTGCCTATTTTTTGAAGAGAAGCTGATAGTTTGCTGGACCCCAGGCAGCTTTCTTGTCTGGGTCACTCTCAAGGCCACTGGAATAAACATCTGGCTTTCTGTATTAGAAGCTGGCTGCTTTGAGATGACAGGATCTGAGGTGGCCCTGCCCACACATTGGCCTCTATTCTGTGTCTTGAAGCTCCTCCTGGGTAGCAGTCGGTCTGGGGAAGGCCCACCTTGCTGGGCTCTGTCATTTTTAAAGAGCATAATTCTTCATTCTGGGCCACCTCGGGGGTCACCATCCGGCCTGGGATGGGGGGATGGCCTTGGGTCAGGTGCCTGGCTGGTCCAGCTATAAGCCAGCCTAGGTGTGTAGGCAGGGTGAAATGAGCCACAAGAGGAAGTGGGTATGGCTGTGGTGTTCTGCCTGACCCTCCTAGCTTAAGGGTTTGCTGCACCTGACCCCTCTGTCCGTCCCTCCCTCCTCCTCCCCTTCATAATAACTCATCCCCGAGGGTCATCTAGGACTATATCATTTCTCAGTGTAAATTTCTGTGGGACAAGACAGGCAATAGGAGTGCAACAGGTGACTGTGAGGTGGGTGGCAGGTTCTAGAAAGTAGGAGAAAACATCTACTCAAGAGGGAAGTAAGCTGGCATGATCCATAGCCTATCTTCCCAGCTGCTCAGGAGGTCAATGCAGAGCAACGTCGAAGGCCATCTTGGAAAACTAGGAAAGACCCTATCTACATTGGGCCCAGTGGTGCGGGCCTGGAATGCCACGGTTTCTCAAAGCCTACCCCTTGCATGCACTGGTGAATGCTGATGGTGCATCCTCAGGCCACTACTTCGCCAATGGCAGAATGACCCTTTATTTCTCAGCACCCTCCGTGTGGGAGCCATTTGCCAGGACCCATTGTTTTTTGTCCTGCCTGGAGACAGGTAACCTTGGACTCTTTCCCAGAATGCCTCTTCCCATCCATGCCCCACAGAGTGTTGTGTGAGTCAGTTCTCCAGAGCTGTGACAAAATACCTGAGGTGAACAACCTGGAGGAAGGAAGGCTCATTTTGTCTCACAGTTTCAAAGGCTTCAGCTCACAGCCAGCTGGCTTCACTGCTTTGGGCCCGGCCTGTGGCACAGCGTTATGATGGACAGCCATGGCAGAGAAGGCTATGCCACTCATGGAGGACAGGAGCAGACGGAGAAAGCCTGGGCTGTTGGGCTTCCTCCTCCTTCCTCCTATGTTCCACCTGGGTGTCACATTCAGGGAGGGTCCACCCCACAGGTTGTTGTCCTGACACTGATCGTCTCTAGGACATCCTCCCTGACCCAGCCATAAGTGTGTCTCACTCATTCCTGGGCATTTCTCAACCCTGTCATTAATTAGTGGTCGCAGGTGCATGAGTGAACAATGTCCTCAGAGGCCATGTGTGGAGGCCACTGCTCCATGCTTCCAGCCCCTTCATTCACTCTCTGAAATGAGGCATCAGGCTGAAAATTCCAGTGGTACCAAGATGTGACAGTGAGGCTGGTGGTAAATGTGGACACGGGAAGAGCTACGGTGCTTCCTGGCCTAGACCAGTCTGGGTAAGGAGGTGCTGCCCCGTGTCTAGCTCAGTTACCAAGAGGGTCTAAGTAGCACCTGTCCCCAAGGAGCTACCATTCTAATGAACATTCTAGTCATCTCTAAAGTACTGAATAACTCTAAAGTTACATCAAGAAGTGTACTATGTGACTTAGACCCTAAGAGCTGCTGTGCTCCCAGGACACTGCATTGTGGCGGGGGGAGGGTTTAGGGAGGGCTTCCTAGATGGGGCCAGTGACAGGACAGCTCTTACTGGGCATTGGGGGTTAGAAGGTAGGGATTAACCTTAGAAATATCTAGAGCTTCTCAAACCTATGAATGGTTTCTATCTCTCTGAGGGTTCTGATGGTTGCTTGAGAAGGTTCTGTGGGAAATTCTCTTCCCTCTGAGGTCTCTGAAAACCACTGCCCTGAACCAGTGGTCTCTGAACATTTGGATCCTGTGGACAAAACATTTTTTGAGTGATGTACCCTCAATATTTTGGTATTTATTTATTTATTTAAAAATAACACCCATGGACTTCCCTAGTCCTACATTAGTCATCCAAAGGAAACGCAAAAATAGAAATTAACGGGGGCAAGCTTAAAAATAAATAAAAGTAGAGTTACTAATATTTTCCTCCTGACTTGTGCCAGACTGCCTGGCGCTTCTCCCGGACATGTGCCCTACTTTAGAGACCACTGCCCCTGGGCTCTAGCCCTCTCTCTCCTCCCTCCTCTGGCAGGCATGCAGTAGGTGGTCCACAAGTGATTATGTGGGGTGGGTGCACGACGCATGAGTGACTAGGGGCAGGCTTTTGAAGAGGGCAGACTCCTGAAAATGTGCATGTGAAGAGATGGAACAACCAGGCATCCTCCCCCCTAGATGAGCATTGGGATTTATTGACCTTTCCTAGTAGTCACAGTAAGATGAGACTGTACAGGAAGACACGAGTCTGAGTAATGATGAACTGTTTTAATTAATTAAATGGAACACATTCATTCCTCCCTCATTTCCATTAGCACAGTGTCCCCGCACTACTTCCCAATGGCGGGGCTGAGCCACCCTGGGAGATGGGAGACTCTATCATGGAGCTGAGGAAGCGCTGGGGGGGGTGGTGAGGGGAGGGTTTTGGTGAGGAGTTTCCCAGGGATAGAAACCCTAAAACTCAGCTATTAGTTAATTAGGTGTCATGTAGAACAGGCTGAATGGGTCGAGGGAAAGAGATCATCACAGGTTCCTCATGGTTGGTTAGCATGGTGCCATGTTTGCATGCGGGAGAAAGTTGGTAATCACGTGTCGTGCGTTTGTGCAGGCAGATGGGCAGAGGGCCCGGGGTCTCAGGGGTTGCCTCTCGGGAGTCTCTTTGTGCCTTTCCCAGCCTTTCCCACTCCAGGCTTTTATCGGGGGAGCAAAGTGGTACCCTCCACCAGGACCACTCTCAAAGACTGCACCCTGGAGGGCCATGCGTGGGGCAGTGGATCGCCAAGCCTGCCCAGCCTTCTCCCTGGCCTCTGCAGATTGTCATGGCAACTTCAGGTGGCATTTACTGGCGTCAGGGGTATCCACTCTGTCCTCTAACTGCTGTACACTTAAAGCATTTGACTCAGTCCTTACAATACTGGAAGAGAGGAAGGTACCAAGAATTTTCTTCTACATCTGAGGACACTGAGGCACACAGCAGTTAAATAACTTGCCCAAGCTAGTAAGTGGCAGCTCTGGGACTCAGATCCTGGCAACATGGCCCCAACAACCTGTCCTTAACCACAGGGCCATCAGTGAATGGATAGAACCTCCCCTGACTTAAGTGACTCAGTTTGCCTTTAGCTCAGTTCAGAGCCCAGCCTTTTGGGTCTTCTACCTTTCCTTCTCTTCAGAACCCTGACACCCTCCCCTCTGCCTCCTAAGTCTCTAAATTAATCTGATATTAGGTTCCTCAGTCACACTGAAGTGTAAGTGACTGCCAGTACCTTAACAGCTAATCTAAGCATGCTAGTAGGGTCCAAAGTGTCACACGGAAGGGATGGGGCACCAGAGGCGGGCGGAAGCACTCCTAAGGGGTCTGTGGCTGCTGTGTATCTTCTGGCTTCAGGGTCATGCTACGTAGGTTGACAGCGGAGGGCTTTTTGCTCTGGGGCAGTCTCTGAGATGCTGCAGCCTCAGTTCCCTTCCCCCCAGCATCCCTAGACTCTGCTGGAAGAGACGGCGCTGTGGGGGACATTGCAGGGTGACACCTGCCACCTCCACCCTGCTCTGTCGTCAGACATCATCATAGCACATTTCACAGTTAGTAAAATGTTTGCTTAGTGCAAATCTCCAACTGGTCACCCTTGTGGGGCAGACTGCCCTGGTCCTCACGCCAGCCCTGCAACCGTCTGGAACACTGTGGGTGCTGGTATGGTATTTCCGTCAGCTGAGATCAAAGGTCGAATGGGCTCTTGGAGGCAGAACAGGGACCCCCTGAGTGGACACTGGCCATCTAGGGCCTCCTCAGGTGTCATTGTACATGTAGCCTGCAGAGATGAGGCATTACTGGAGTCCTGGGGATCCCAGGGACTTCTGAGAAGCCTTCGACAAGACACATGGGCCATCTGGGCTGTGGGCCTTCTGTATACAGCCTCTATGGGCCTGACCAGTGGCTCAAGGTCTGGGGGGCGGCTGCAGCCTTTATCCTAAGTAGGAATTCTAAACAACCCGGGAGACTGGGTCTCTTACAAAGAGTTCAGCAGCAGATCCCACGTGCTGTCCGCACTCTTGATGCCACCTGTAGACGTGCACAGCACCCCGTTCACTCTGGCAGGCTGCTGGGGGCTGGGCCCCTGCTGGTTCCTAGGGGGATTCTGTCTGTGGAGAAGACACGGTGCCCAGGCCTTCTGGGATCTACCTCTGCACTTATGTTTGTGTCCTTTCTTCATATGGAAGTGAGTGGGTTGGGCGCCCAAGGGTGAAGACAGGATGGGTGTCACCGGCTGGCACCTGCTGAGCAGCGTGTGATCTGTGCTCCGTGGGCAGGGATGCTGCTCTGCGCTCTCAGGCTGCGGGTGGCGAATGGAGCACGGCCCAGAGCACTGGGTCTGAGGGATGGCAGGACCTGTGAGGGTGCAGAAGAAGCCCAAGTGACAAGGACATAGGTGGCTTGCATGTAGTCAATAAAATAAGAGGCTGATCTACACATTAGACACCCCTAATTCCCCAACTCACCCGTTCCCATGGCTCCCGAAGCCCGGAGAGGGAGTAACTCTGCTGGCTCACATTCCACACGTGGGCGTCTAGAGGCCACTTCTTTCCCTCTTTCAATTGTGTCCCTTTGAGTGTGATTTCAGCAGGACAGATTGAAAATAGGTGTGGCGTGGCTGGTGGTGGCAGCTAGGGGGTGAATTGGACAAACACCCACTCAGCTGTGCCTGCGGTTGTGTCAACAAGGGTTCTACTGAGGCCACCCTGCCCCCACACTGTGCCTGTGACCTACTGTCCTAGGTACAGCCTTCCCTTGTGCCTATACAACCCAGGCGGGGTCCCATTTCCCTGCTGTTTCCTCTGTTCTGTTTACTGGTGAACAAAGCTCTCAATGGAAAAGGCCTGGGGCAAAGGGAAAGCTCTAAGCGGCTCTGAGCTGCTCTGGGGACAGATCCCTGTGGCCTCTGTGGCTCTGTGAAGGCAGAAGCTGGGCTCCTGGCACATGTTGCAGTGAGTCAGGACACCCCACCCCCAGCCACTGGGAATGTGGCCTGCTGACCTGGCACAGGAGGGCTGAGTCGGCTCACACGGCTGCCTGCGACCTGCCCACTTCTTGGCAAGTCCGAGAAGGAAGGGACCTGCTGGCCAAACCTCCCCCGTCACCGGAAAGCAGCGCCCAAGAAACCTGGACCTTGTTAGGTCAGTAAGCTGGGGCTCCCCACACCCTGAGAACTTGCTGCTGATGGAAGAAAAGTCTGGGCAGGAAGAACAGTAAGAATTAAATCCAAGAAGCAGCCTGTTCTGTCAGGAAAGTACAAGGGCTGCTGTTAGCAAACATTCTTGGGAAGATTCCTGCGAATCCTGTTGGGGAAGATCTGGGCCTTTCTCCGTCAGCTGATCCTGGGGGAGGAGGAAAAAACCGAGAGTTTATCATTGCCAGGATTCTTTCCTTTCTTTCTCTTTCTTTCTTTCTTTCTTTCTTTCTTTCTTTTCTTTCCTTTCTTTCTTTTTCTTTCTTCTTTCTTTTCTTTTTCTTTTTTTCTTTCTTTCTCTTTCTTGTTTTCTTGGTTTCTCGCTTGCTGAGGGCTGAACTCAGGACCTTCACGCTGAGCTACATCCCCAGCCTGTTTTTTATGATTGACTTTGATACAGGGTCTCATTATGTTGTTGAATTTCCCAGGCTGGGGTTGAGCTTGGAATCCTCCTGTCTCAACCTGGGACCTCAGGATGCACCACCGGGATCAGCACCAGGGCTTTTTCTCACCCCTGCTCAGCATGAGTGCTGAATCATTTAGCTCCACACCTGGATGATTCCACTCAGTCAACTGTCACCCTCTTCCTCCTGTCCACAGTGTCCACCTTCCTTCCCTATGGGTGTCTAGATGCTGCACATCTTTCTAGGCCTGACCCAAGTCTCACGAATTCATGGACGATTTCTTCCCCTAACTGATATGTCTCAAAACTCTTGTCACATAGGAGCCATTTCCCCTCACACTGTTAGCCCTTAATGCTTCCTGCTTATTACATGAAAATCAAGCTCTGTCCTACCAGCCTGGCCATCACTCAGGGAGCTCAGCCCATTGTGCACTAGGATAGGCTCAGGAAATCCACGTTGACAGCACGTTCTTGGGGAGAATGCAGATTCTTTGGGTATCTAAGGGCAGGCCACTGGGCCCATTTTTCAGGCCACTGGCTTTATTGGAAGAAGAATTTTTAGTTCTGAAATTCAGAGGTGAAGCCCTAACAGAAGGAGAGTTAGGGTGATCTCTGTATTTTTTTGGCCAGAGCCTAGTTTGGGGGGGTTATGTGCCCCCTCATTAATCCCAAGGTCAGTGTTATTGATAGCCTTCTAAGAGGATTTCCAGTAGGTGGTGAGTAAGGTGTTGTCTCAACACTCCAGGGCTTTAGTTTCCTTCTCTGTATGACTTGCTTAAGTATGTGGTTCCTGGCACCATACTTCATGAAACAAAGTATGTCTCCCCAAAATTCATACAGAGAAGCCTTAAGGATTAGAACTGTCTCCCAAAAGCCTCCTGTACTTGTAAACTGATTGGATCACGTGGGGATGGATCCACTGACGGTTTCCTGTGCTGCTAACAAGTGCAGAGGGTGACCAATGGAGGTATGGCCTGGAAGAGTGTATTTTCCCACTAGCTTCACCGCTCCTGGTTCGGCTTCCTGGCTGTGACCGGAAGAACAGCTTTCGTGCAACCAGGCCCTCCAACATGTCCTTCTGCTATCTCTGGCTGCCCATAAAAAGCCTGAACTCTTCAGAATCTGTGGGCTAGAATAAACCTCGGCTCCTTTAAATTGAAGGTGTTGGGTATTGCATTCCAGCCATGAGAAAGTGATGGCGGCATACAGGTTGAATCTTGAATGTCCCCGAAAAGCTCATATGTTGAAGGCTGAGGCCCTGTCAGGAGGGAGGGTGGGTGGGGCGTGGTGCAAGCAGTTAGGTGTGTGGCTGGTGGCTGTGCTGTTGAAGGGGATGTTGAGGCCCCAGCCCCTTCCTCTCTTTGTGCTTCCCTGCTGCCTAGAGGTGAATAGATCTCACCCATCACTCACTCCTGCTGTGACGGGTTGTGCCGCCACAGGCCCAAAGCAGCCGAGTCAAGAGACCCTAGACAGAAACCTATGCAAGGCAAGGCAAACCTTTCCTCTTATCAAGTTGATTATCCCGGGAATTTTCCCACAGCAATGCAAAGGTAACTAACAAAAATCATGTGGGTTTTTTTTTGGTGATATGGTTTGTGGGAGATAATTCTGATCACATGAGGTCAAGAATGAGGGCTTGGGGCTGGACGTGTAGTTCAGCAGTTGAGAGCACTCGCCTAGCAAGTGCCGGACCCTGGGTTCAATTCCTTAGCACCACATAGGCTTTCTACAACACAGCTATAGAAAATAAAGGCCCACACCACAGAGCTTTATTTTTTTCTTTTTAGAAAAGAATGAGATCTTTGGCAGGACCTTGTGATACATCTCTCTTTTTCTTTCTCTGAGCATACTCACCAGGACATAGTGAGGCAGTAGCTGTCTGCAAGCCGGCAGGCGGAAGGAGAACGCTCATCTAATGCTAGGCCCTGCTGGACCCTAGAGCGACTCACAGCTTCCAGAGCTATAAGAAAATAAACTGTTGCATGAACCACTCAGTCTGTAATTTTCGGTACAGTTCCCCAGCAGACTGTACACTTACCTTTTATTCACTTATTGAGTCAACAAATAGTCATCTGGTGTTCACTATGAATAAATTATTTAAAGGCTCTCTTGATGACATGAATATATTAATTAATTGAAGGCTCTCTCTTGGTAGAGTTTACATTCTAATAGAAGGCAGATTTTTTTTTTTTTTAAGAATAAGGAAGTAAAATAATACACAGTGTGTCAAAGGGGGATAAGTACTACAGAGGAAAATGAAGCTGAAAAGGAGATAGAAAGTTCTAGAAAGTGTGTTTCAGTCAAGGCCTGGATTCCTACTGGGCTTGTCCAAAAGATCTCACTGTGAGATATTTAAGCAAAGGCCAGAGGAGACGGGCAGGTAAGCTACATGGATAGCTGAGTTTTAAAACTTAGGTTTAAAAAAAAGTACCACTGTGAGAGTAAAAGTAGCAAACCGGTGAGCATATTGTAGGAATTTCGTTGGTACAGGTTCACTGTGAGCCCCGAATGTCCAGTGGCTGCTCCCAAAGTTAATGCTCTATAGTAAAACTATCTAGACCACAATATAGATGCAGATATCTATCCAGCAGCACTACGTCTAGACTCGTACTCAGTTCTGAGCGGCATATTAAACCACACAGAAGACCACAGGATGGTGCTTAGAATGGAAACCGTGCCCCCGGGGAGCACTTGAGGGAACTGGCAATGTTTAGTCTACAGAGGAAAAGATCTGTATGCCTACGCGCAGGATCTTGGAAAATTGGGAGCTGTGAGAAGGGCTTATTGTCAGAGATACGGAATGCAGAACAAGGGCCATCGGGAAATAATCCAAAAAAGGACAAGTACCAGCAGGGGACCAGATACCTCACAGGGGTATTTGGGGAGTGGGCTTCCCCGGGACTGTGGAGGGTGGTGAAAGCCCAAGGCCAGGTGAGAAGGTGGTGAACTTGTCACGTACCAAGCATACTGCTGTAGGGTTTTTTGTTTGTTTTCATTTTGCAGCACTAAAAATGGAGCCCAGGGCCTTCACACTGAGATACATTCCCAGTCCATATTTATTTTCTGATTTTCAATTAGGGTCTCCCTAAATGGCTAGATTGCCCAGGCTAGGCTCAAATTTGTGATCCTCCTGCCTTCACCTCCCAGAGTGCTGGGATTACAGGCCTGTGCCCCGGGGCCTGGATTCTCCTGTGGTTTGGATCTGTAAAGTCCCCCAAAGGCCCATGTATTAGAGGTTTGGTGATATGGGAGATGCTGGAAACTTCAAGAAACAAGGCAGTGTTCTGGCCCCGGGGGTGCCCTCGAAGGAGATCGTGGGACCCTGTCTCTTCCTCTGTTTTTCCTTTGTCTCCTGACCATGAAAGGAACAGCTTTGCTGTGCCACATGCACTCACTGTGATGTGCTGTTCCCCACGCGTTGTGTGAAACTTTTCCTAGGGAGATGTGAACAAATGTCTGTTCACCCAGGCAGGGCACAGTGGCTGGCCAGGTAGTGACATCATAGTCCACCCTGGCCAACCAGTGTACTTGGGTTATTTACAGGTCACTTACAGGAGCTTGGGCGATACGATACTTAGGAGCAGGTGAGGGGTCCCTTACAGGTGCATGGTGAAGGCTAAAAGTAATGTGTCTTGCTAATCATGGACCAAAATCTCCAAAGCTGTGAGGCGAAATGAGCCCTTTCTTTCTGTAAGTTGATTTGTCACAGTGATGAGAGTGATTGAGATTTGTGCTGTAGAAAATATGCCTGCAGCAGGAGAGGGAAGGCCTGGCCCTCTGGGTTAAGTCAGCTCTGAGAGTCGCACATTTTGTGCATGACACCCTGAAGCATGACTCGGAGCTACTAGCCCGGAGGTGAGATGAGAGCCTCCTCCCTGCCAGGCCACCTCACTTCGTTTCAGTTCTCTCTCTGTCATCCTGGGGATGGATGAGTCATGTACCCTCTCATAAGGACACCAGTCATACTGGGTTAAGGACTCACCTATTATGAAATGACCTCATTTTAGGTTCCCACTGAGCTACAGCTCATTTCATTTTTTAGTTTTGATTTTGAGACAAAGTCTTGCTAAGTCACTAAATTTCCCAAGCTGGGTTCAAATTTATCTCCTCCTGCCTCAGCCTCCTAGACTGCTGGTATAACTGGCCTGTGCCATGATGCCCAATTCAGTTGTCTCCTAAGAAAAATGTGGATGACAATGCCTGTCCTGTTCAAAGGCAAGAGCCAGAGCAGATTATTGCTAGAGGATCTTTCCAGCTCAAAGATCCACTAACCTAAATTACAGCTGGGGGACAACAGCCCATTAGAGAGAAGAGCATCTCTAACCCTAATAGCCATCTGACATGGAAAGGCATCTTGCCAAAGGATTTGTTTCCCTTGGAGCTGAAAGTCATCCCACAGGAAGCACGAGGGGCTGATGAGCTCCAGAGTCTACGGGTCTTCTGTGAGTCTAGGACTTCAGTTCTTTACGCTTCTAACGCTTTCTGCAGCTCCCCCTAGCCCCATGTATTAGTCCCTAGTATGAAAGCCAGAACTGGCATAGAGCCAGCACCAACTGTAAAATTCTTCACCTTCCCAACCAGAATAGTTACTACCATTTTTTTTCTTGAATAATTGGTGTGTGACCATTTATTTCGATATGACAACTTGACTGAAGTTAGAAATGCCTGGAGTGGTTTGAGTCCTGGGATTGGGCCTATCCATCACAGGTCTTCGACAGGAGGAGACGCACCTGGCAGAGGCAGCGGGCAGGCGCAGTTTGGGGAAGTGGGATGAACAGAAAGCTGACACCTACGGATCACAGGACCTTTCCCCGGAGTGACGGGCTTGTTGTCCTTCCTTGGTCCTGGCAGAGCTGCCCAAACTTCCCTGATCTCTCCATAGTGGCGTCTCTCTTTCTTCCAATGACTCGCCCTGCACAGTTCCAGCGGACATCTTATGGGCCCACAATCCTAGCAGTTTTGATTGGGAGGATTTAAAAAAAATATATAGTTCAGTGTTTCCACAAATGCCAGTCTTTTACGTACCAGTTTCACAGCTTTCCATAGCCATATGCCAACTGTTCTACTATTTACTCTTCGTTCTGTTTCCATTGAGACTTCTCAAAATCCTGTGTGTTTTTATGTTATCCACATAAATAGACAGCCTGCCTTACTTGCCGTACATCTAAGATAACCCTGATTAAACATTACGGAATGATCGTGTGCCTAGGTGCCGGGGCAACCTACCCTCAGTGTCTTGCCATAGTGCATCCATACCACACTTTTGGAACTTGGACCTACGGGGCTCTGCTGTCTGGACAGAGGAGGAAACTAAGGAAGGGACTCCCCCAAGCTGCACATGTGATAAGGGGTCCAGACTTAAAGACTCGAGGTGGCTTTTCATCTCACGCATTTTTAGATGGAGTTAGTGAAAGCTAGAGGCACTGACCATCTGCGTTAGCTTCCGAGAACTACCACAGCAACGTAGCCCAGACCTGGCGGCCTAGAAGCAATAGGAATTTTTTGTCTGACAGTTGAAAAGACCATAAATCCAAAATGAAGGTCTGGTCAGGGCTATAGTCCCTTTGAAGCCTGGAGTGGGGGCTTTTCTTCCCTACCCCATCTTTTTCAGAGCCCTAGATGTCCTTTGGCTTGTGTGACTCCAATGTCTTCACGTGTTGCTTGTGACCATTTATTTTGATATGTCAACATGACTGAAGTTAGAAATGCTTAGAGCTTAGTAAAGCACACTTCTGGTAGGATCTATGGGCAGAAATGATTGGTACATACGCCAGCCAGTCAAGGGGAGAAGGCCCACCTCTGTTGTGAGTGGCACCACCCAATTGGCTTGTGGCATGGATAAATTTTAAAAAAAGGATTAAAAGGCAGTGTGTTCCTTTTAAAAGATCTCTAGCCTTCTTAAAAGGTTATATCTTGCTGCTGTTGTTTTGGGCATTGGTTCCCAATTTCTTCAACCTTCCAATGCAGTCTCACACCAGCAGCTCTCCAGGGAGCTTCCAGGCTTTCCACCATGGACTGGGACTGAATCCAAGGTCTCTCTTGTTCTGTGTCTTCCATGTTCTTGAGCTGAGCAGCTGCTGGACCTTCCAGCTCTCCACTACACAGATGGCCATTGTAGACTTTCCTGTCTCTGATCCTATAAGACTACCTAATTAATCCCCTCTCATAATGAGGCATATATTTTTCTATTGATCCTGTTCCTACTGATCCTGACCAATACAGTATTCTGTGTTTCTGAGTCATGATCCTCTTATAAGGACACTAATCATGTTGGGTTAAGGTTGGAGCTTGGATCTATTATAATATTACCTCATTTTAACTTACATAATTATATCTGCAATTATCTTATTTCCAGTAAGCTCACATTCTGACAGGCTGGTAGCTAGAACTTTAGTATACCTTTCAGGGGGGACACAGGGTAGGGATACAACTCAACATACAGTTTCACCCCAACAGGACTTGAATCTAATAAGGGACATTGAAATACTCCAAATAATACATGATAAATCAATTTAGATGATGGAGTCCTATATATTGAGAAAATACTAACTTGCACCTGCATTGGGTGTTGAGGTATACATGTACTGTCTTATTTTTCCTCACCATAGCTCTCTGAAGAGAACAGACATGGCGAAGTGTTGCAGTCATGTTCCCCCAGAATCGTCTTCCTGTGTCTGTGCATTTGTGTGGCTCCTTTAACAATAGTTCTGGGCTTGGCTCTGTGACTTGCTTTAGTCAATGGGATATTAGTCAGGGTGATGTAAACATAGGCTTGAAAAGCTCTTTTGTGTTGGGACCTTGCCTAATGTTGCTGGGAGCCTATTATGGTTTGGATCTGAACGTTCCCCCAAAGCCTTATGTATTTGGATGTAGTGGGATACCTTTGGAGCCTGAGCTGTTGGAAGATGGGACCTGGCTGAAAGGGGAAGATGCTTCGGGCCTGACTTGGAGAGATGTCAGTTTGTTGAGATAAGAAACACCCAGGGCAGAACTTTCAGGTGTGTGACTGACCATGGACCAGGAAATGAGAGAACACCCACTCTGGGTGTGGGTGTCCCAATTGTCAGCTTGAACTAAATAAAAGAAGGAAGAAGAAGCATTGTAACAGCTTCTTCCTGGGAAAGCTCTGGCCTTGCTCTAAGTCTTCAGACATGGAATTGCTCCTTCCTCACTTGGCTTTCTGTCTGCTGTGCTATGAAGCAGTTCTCTCTGACTAGACCTCTGCCATGTGCTTGCGTGGTTGCTGGCCACCCATGAATGAACTGTGTGAGACCTTCTGAAACTGTGAGCTAAAATAAATCTTTCCTTTTTAAAGTTGTGGATATTGGGTGTTCTGTCTCAGTAACAAATACGTAACTAAGACAGGGCCCATCTCACCATGTGGAGGAGGGGGCAGCTTCTGGCAGTGAGGTCATGGAGCAGGGAGAAGCTGTCCCAGCTGAGGTCTCCAGATGAACTCCAGCCAAGAGCAGCTGTGTGAGTGACCCTGGCAAAGTGAGCAGAACTGCCCATGCCCCACCTCAGTGACAATGCGGAGGACTATGAGCACAGGAAATGGTTGTTATAAGCTACGACTTTGGGTCCATAATTGTTATAGCAGGTGTCACTTCTGTTCTGTGGATGAAGGACTGGATTGACTTGCCCCTCCTGGGATTGGATGGAAAGGAAACACCCCACTCTTTTCTGATGGGGAAGCCCATCAAGAGAATACAGGGCTGTGGACACCTCTGGTCTTAGTAGTGCAGGGGGAACAAGAAGGCTGCCTCCAACAAGCTTGGAAGAGACGATTTGAGGACAAATAAAAAAGGTGTGACTTGTCACATTAAATTAATGTGATTTGTTACTTTCAAATGTGGTATGGGTTTAAAATATGAACATTTTATTTATGTTTGTTCTATTAAATGGTAGGCACTGTTGCTAGAAGAAGGGGATTCAGAAATTAAGAGAATACAATCAGTGATCTCATATTCCAGCAAGAGAGACAGATGTGTTGATCACTCAGTCCACGTTTGTTCCTCGAGCCCTGGATACTGAAAAGCCTTGGTGCATGTACACTCTGTACTGTACACCAACAGTGGTGACCAAGACGAAGCTTGCTCTGCCCTCCTGAAGCTACTGGTTGGCTGGAAAAGGCAAACAGTGGATAACTAACTCATCACAATGTATGAGTGACTGGTTGAGCAGTGGCGTAAGAGAAGCATGGGGTGCTTTGGTGGTGTATACGCTGTCCAATCTGGGGAGTCATCAATGTCACCCTGAGGAATTTAGGCTTATGCTGACAGGGTGAGGGTGACAAAAAAATGTGGCCAAGAAGGAAAGTCAATGTGAAGAACTGAAAGATGTCCAGGTTGCCTGCTGGAGGGGACAAAGGAAAACATCCAGGTTAGGGTGGGTCCTGCTCTGTCTGTGTCATCCCAGGAGGCAGACCACTGGAGACTGTGTCACCTGGGATCCCTGCCCTGGCCTTCCAGAGTCTAGCCATGGGAGGCATTAGTGGGACCCGTTTGGGCACTGGGGTTCTGGTGGGTGTGAGCTGTGTGCTACAGCAGCCCCTGGGGAGCTGTCCCATGTCCCTGGCTCCAGCTCTTTCCATGTGAATACCTGTCCTTCCTTCTGTCTGCTCAGGTTCAGAATCATGACTTCCCAATTTTTTGCTGGCCCCAAACTGCCTTTTCTTCCCTTTTAAATTTCTTTTAACTTTTTACAGTGTCTTCATCAGATCACCCTCAACATCCTGATTGAGGTAGGTGAAGGTTTATGCCCATGCAGTTGCATAATCATGACTTTGGATGCACTTGTGAGGAAGGTTCTGGAAGGGATTAGCATTTGAGTTGGTGGACTGAGCAAAGGAGCTGGTCCTCCCCAGGGAGGGTGAGCCTCACACCATCCAAGGACGGCTGAATAGAACAAAATGCAGAGCTAGCTTGGGTTCGTGGGGACACTGGTCCTCAGCTGCACTGGCACTGCTGCTCCTCAGGCCCTTAGACCTGGGCTGAAAACTGCACCGAGAACTTTCCAGCTTTTTGAACTGTAAACTGCACCCTGATTTCTCTGGATCTCCAGATGATAAATGGTAGACTGCAAGACTTCTCAGGTTCTGGAATTAGGTGAGCCAATATATTCTCTGACATTTCTTTGCACTTATGCCATATTGGTTTTGGTTTTCTGGCAAATTCTAACTAAAGCGATTGTTACCTATCTCCTCCTCAAAGGCCAACTGAATGGAATTCCAGCTCTCGGGGAGGCAGAGGCAGGAGAGTTACAAGTTTAAGCCCAGGCTTGGCAACTTATTTAGAGAGACCCTGTCTCAAAATCAAAACCAAAAAAATGGGGATAGAGCATTTGTGTGAAGGTCCTGAGTTCCACCCCCAGTACCATTAAAAAAAAAAAAAGTCTAACTGAAGGCCACACTAAGGATTTTGGAAGCTATCCTAGGGCGATGATAAGATATTAATAATATTATGGCAAGGAAGTGATGTGATATTTCCTTTTTAAAAGACTGTCTTGGGGTTTCCACTTGTAGTAATGACAGGGAAAAATCTCACTAGACAGACTCTCCTATAAAAATCAGTGAAGTCTGGGTAAGTGACCAATCTGGAGAGTGAGCGAGGCAGACAGGCTTTCCAGGGAAGCCCCTCAGAGGGGGTGAGCTCCACAAGTGAATTCTCATTTCTGTGGTCCTTTTCCTGGGCCACGTACAGCTGACGTGATGCTGGAGGTGGCAGGGGACACTGATGTCCTGTTGGATCAAGAAACAAGAAAACTGGAGCCAGGGAATGTGTCTGCAGAAGGATGGAAAATGACGGAGGGAACGAAGCAAGGAGAAGACCCCGCTGCTGAGCACCCGGCTCTCCCTGCGAGCCCGTGGAAACACCCATGTACGGAGCAGATTCCAAATGACTCCAGGAGCTGGGGGTGTAGCTAGGCAGCTAGAGAGCTTGTCTTTCAAGTGCAAGGCCCTGGGTTCCAGTCCCCAGCACCACATACGCTGGGTGTGGTGTCACATACCTGTAATTCTAGGACTTGAGAGTCTGAAACAGGAGGACTGCCATGAATTTGATGCCAGCCTAGACTCCATAGTGAGTTCAAGATCAGCCTGAAGTATGGAGCGAGACCCTGTCTCAAAAAAAAGTGATCCAGTTAATGAGAAAGTACTTGAATAGACAAAGAAACTGCCATCCAGTAAGTAGATTTTGCAATTCTCATCAGAGAAAACAGGCAGAATCAAGACTTTCTACAACTTTCTACAACTCTTTTGTCTGTGGTGGGGATGGAGCCCTGGGCCGTCACATTGACCTAGATCCCCAGCTCATTTTTGAGTTCTGATTCTGAGACAAGGTCTCACGAAGTCACTAAGTTGCCTGGGCTGGGCTCAAGCTTGTGACTCTCCCATCCTCCCACCTCAGCCTCTCAGAGCGCTGTAATTATAGGCCTACACAGTTGAGCCGGCTTTACAATTCATTACAACCACGATATAATCCAAATCTGCCTGACAGACAAGGGCCGTGAAAGTGAAATGCTTTCCCATGAGAGGTGAAAATCAACTGGAAATGACTGTGAGATAATCCAGGTACTGAGCAAGGATTATGCGGCTAATCCCACCGTCCTCTACGGAGTTGGATAAAATATGCTCCCAGGCAAGAGGGAGGCGAGAACTCGCAACAGGGAAATAGAAGCTATTTTTCAAAATAATTAAATGGACCTGCTTTTGAACTGAAAAGTACGATGTCAGAAGTAAAACGTTACTGGTTGAGCTTAACTTCTAGTGAAGATAAGGGAAGAAATAGTAATTGAACTTGAAAAAGAACTGTAGGAATTATCCCAGGTGAGGAGCTGGAGAGAGAGAGAGATGGTGTGGCCAACTTGTGGAGGATCGGAGATGAAATGCCGAAATGCCAATTGGAACGGGAACATAGGAAAAATGATGTTATAAACAAGGGACCACCAGGGGCGGGGCTCACCTGGAAGAGTGAAATGTCTTTCAAATGCAGAAAGAAAAAGCTGCTGAAAGAGAATTCACTGCCAGAAAATCCGCACTATAAGAAATACAGAAGAAAATGCATGAAAAACTATATTTTGACAACGAAATAAAGGTTGGGTATGATAAGAGAATATATATACCTACTCTGTATATACAGTGGTACAATGTTCCGGCCATACTGTAACAAGTTAAGAGTGTGTAGTTGTATTTCCCAGAACAGCCCCTAAAACTAATATGAGAAGAATAGCTAACAGTCAACAGGAAGCAACCGATGGAATGGGAGAAAATATTTGTTAGCCATTCACCTGAGAAAGGATTAATATTTGAAATATATTGCAAACTCCATTGTAAGCAAAAACTCAATTAAAAATGAGAAAATGGCACACATAGGTGTTTCTCATAAACTGGCAAGTGGACAGGTGACAGATGTTCATCATCCCTAAATACCAGAGAAATGCAAGTTAAAACCAATGAAACGTCACTTCAAATGTTGTAGAATATTAGAACGTAAGTTAGAGCTGGGCCTCATGACATGGGCCACTCTGAGAGGCCGAGGCAGCAGCATTGCAAGTTCAAGCCCCGACTGGGCAGCTTAGCAACTTAGTGAGACCTTGTTTTAAAATCAGAAGTAAAAATGGCCTGGGGATGTAGCTCAGGGAGAGGGCCCTGGGTTGGATCTGCAGAACCAGCAGAACCGCCACCACTACCACCACCACCACCACCAAAAAAAGAATTACTTATATTACCTAATTTAAAAACATATCATAAAGTTAAAATGATCAAAGAAGTATAGTGTAGAAATAAATACGTAATTTAGGTCAGTGGCACAGTGGGAAGGGTCTAGAAATAGATCTGCACTTAAATAGTTGATTAAAAAAAGACTTTAAAAGAACCCCTCCCCCTCTTTTTTGCAGTGTTAGGTTCACAGCAAAGGGTGAACAGCGCAGAGTGCCCAGGTATCCCTTGACCCCGCACAGGCACCGCCTCCCCCGCCCCCCACCAGCCCCTGATGCTGGCCCCTCCTCCTCCTCGGCGCCCATCCCATTCCACTGGGAGCCCGCAGTGGCTGAGTCCCGGGGGGGAGGTCGGTGCTCTCACTGGCCCCTCACGTCTCTGGGCCGGACCCTGAACCCTGCCACGCTGAGGCTGGCGTCTCAGGGGACACTTCATATTGAAACCACAATGAGCAGCCTGACTGAATGTCAACATGTACTGCTAAGCGGGCGCGATCAAAACAAAAAGCTTCATATATTTAATTCCATTTATATGAAATTATAGAAAATGCAGAACCACAGCATCGGAAAACAGATGAGTGGTGGCCTGTGGAAGGGGGAGGGAGGGACTTACAGCAGTGGGTGCATGGGAATTATTTTTATGGCATGGGGGACGGTTTGTATGTTCACGATGGTCATGCTTACAGGACTGTATAGACTCAATGGAATTTCATCGAAGTACACTGTGAACCCTGTGGTACAAAATTATACCTAGCAACAACGTCCTGTGCGGATGGGAAGCACGCACAAAGGTCCTGGGGCCACCTGGGAGGCCAAGGTCTTGCCTCACCCCCACCCTGGTACAATACTTCCTGCTCACTGCTTTGCTTCTGGGGGTCTGACAGAGCAGAATCAGGGGGCCTGAGGCTAGAGGCGGCAACTCCATGCTGTGGCAGGGTCCTGGGTTCCAGCCCTAATGCTGCAAAAAAAAAAAAAAAAAAAAAAAAAAAAAAAAAAAAAAAAAAAAAAAAAAAAAAAAAAAAAAAAAAAGAACAACTTGACATGGGGACCTGGTTCTTTTCCAACTCCAACACAAAGGACCAGACCATCACTGCTGCTGTCACATGTCAGAGTCCCTGGCTGGTGCCCAGAGATGTTATTAGGTTAGCTGAGGTCTTGTTTACAAAGCAATCCCTGTTCCACGGAGACAAGTGGCCACTGGGCCCCCGCAGGCTAAGCAGCTTATCAGTGGCAGCTCCACTGCGGTCGGGGAAGGGCTGGACTGCAGGGCCTCCGTGCACCCAGGCCCGGGACCCCGGGAACGGGAGGTCCAGGCTCCCCCCGCACCGGGAGTGCCCTCTCCTGCCCCGGCAGCCAACCGCATCTTCTGCAGCTTCCGGGGGCTGAAGAAAACACCTTTCACACGCCCTCCTGCCGTGCAGGTCCTCGTGTAGAATATTCCCGTGCCTCTTTGCGACCAGCACGCAAGAGCCTCAGGAACCCTGCGCTTCTCGGTTCTCCCCTTCCACGTTCCTGCCCACGCACGCGTGCACACGCACTTCGCACGCATGCCCAGGGACCGTGTGCCAGAAGCTGGGTTTCCAGTAGGGCGCAGGCGGGGGTGGCGGGGGCGGGGAGGGCGTGAGGGCGGGGGGGAGGGAGGGCAGGAGCATCCGGAGGCGGAGCCAGGTGGGCGGGGCATCGCCCCCAGGAGGGGCGCGGGCAGGACCCCAGTTAGTCCCCAGGAGAGTGGATTGGTGGAAAGAAGGCAGCGCGACCCACGCTGTGATCACTGGCCGTCACGCGCACGTCGCTCGCCCTCCGTGCTGGGATGCAGCCCGAGGGCCCTCCCCGCGCGGTCGGTCGATGGCGGTGCTGTGGTCTTGGACCTTGGGCAGAGCTGTTTTTCTTCATAAAGTACACAGCCTCAGGGAGTTTGTTGTAGCCACAGAAAGTGGCCTAACGCACCCTCTCTGCCTCTCTCCCTCTGCCGTGGGTACGTCCTCAGTCCAGCTGCCAGATGACTTGTGCTTGTTCTGCGACTCGCGCTCTTTAATTCGACGTGATGTCCACCTTCTGTGTGCATCACAGCAATGCTCTGATGTAGGAGCCGAGTGGGAGACGGCCGCTACTGCTCCGAAATCGTTAAAAGCAGAAGGCCCACCACCCGGCACCGGCAGCCCCCCAGAACCTCACTAGACGTGGATGCTGCATCTACTTAGTAATCCTCCCTGTGTGCAGCTGGGTGGGGCGGGCCACGCAGGATTTCTTCCGGCACTTTCCCGGAGATGCTGGTGCAGCCCAGAGCACGGTGCGCTTTAGGCTGGGCTGGCTCCTATCGGCCCAGAGCTCATGGACCCCACACGCACGTGGGTCAAGGCTTATCCCCAAGGTTTTATAGAAATACAATTAAAGTGTCGCATGTCAGACTGTGTGGTCTGAGAAGTCAGCCGGGCCTGGGGGGTCTCTGATCTGCCACCCACTAGCTGTGCGACCTCACTCTAGTGGCAGAACCTCTCTATGTTCCAGTTTGCATACCTTTATTTAAAATAAAATTTGTGAGAGAAATAAAGGAAATGTGTATATACAGCACTTAGCCCAGGTGCTGAAACGAACGAGCTGCTCAGCAAACCGTGCCTAGGTGGGTCCCCAGTGGAGGCCCGGCCAGTGGGCGGGAGGGGGATGCCGGCAAAGGAGCTATTTAACAAGGGCTCGTGGGACTGGGGTCTAGGCTGGCCTTGGAGGGAAGCATGTTCAACGGCCTGGCACTTGGTCCCTGGGCATCGTTTCCTGGAGGATGCTGCCATAGGATGATGTCCATGTCCTTAGCCTCACAATTCAGGAGGACTAAAAGGAAATATCTCTGGTTGACCCAAATCACGGTTTTTAATTCATACTTACATATAAATACTTGAACCCAGAAAGATTTCTTAAGGGCATGGTTCGCTCGCTCAATAGGAGAGGGCTCCCCGAAGGTCCTGCCTGGGGCGGGCCAGGTGTCACAGGCTGGTGTGGCCCTGAACAGCACTCCATCTTGGAAATTGGAAACGGAGAGATGGGGACCAGGCCTGGTCAGTGACAGCTCGTGCGTGGCAGGCGGTCTGATGCGGTTCCGTGCTGACCGGGCTCCTGCTTCTGTGGCCTCGGGTAGATAGATCCGGCTGCTGTCCTCATCAGGGGTCCCCAAAAGCATGGGACACTGACATTCTGAGACTCCAGAAAAGGCAAATCTGTTCATGAACGCGGGAGCCTGGCTATTGTCGGCCGGGTGGGACTTGGGATGTTTAAGGGTAAAGAATGAAGGAAGTTGGAGGAGGGAACAGAAGCTAGGGAGTTTTATTTGTATTTTTACATTTTAAATAGAAACAAGTACGTGGAGAAAAAGAAAGGGGGAGAGAGGCTCAGGCTAGGGGTTCAGAGAGTTTTCCACAACTCCAGCGTTGAGTTTGGCAGGTGCAGTGGTGCAGGCCCCTAATCCGGTATCTGGGGAGCTGAGGCAGGAGACAGCAAGTTTGTGGCGAGCCTGGGCAACGTGGCAGGACTCAGAACCCAAAAGGTCGGCGGTAGGTGCTCACCTAGCACTCATAGACCGGGGTACAAGCTGCAGCATGGGGGAAAGAGGAGAAGCAGCCGTGGCGTTCTCTCCCTGCCGGAGTGCGAGCCTGGGCTAGAAGCTCTCCTTAGGGATTGCGGCGTCGGCACCGCTGTCCTCCCGTGTTCTGCTCCGTCTTCTGGGTTACAGCTGTTTTTTCCAGCTGCCCTCAGGATTGAACCCAGGGCCTTCACTCATCTACCTATCATCTATCTATCTATCTATCTATCTATCTATCTATCTATCTATCTGTCTGTCTGTCTGTCTGTCTATCTGTCTATTATATTTTGAGACAGGGTCCCACTAAGTTGCTAAGTTGCCAGGCTAGGATGGAATTTGCCATCCTTCTGTCTCGGCCTCCCAGAGTGCTGGGGTTACTTGCCTGTGTATGGGCTCCACTGATGACATTTTTCTGAAGGCTTTTCTTTCAGAGGCAGCAACCCGGGAAGGCTCGGCCTCTAGTCCTCCCTCTCCCTGTCTTCCCCTCCCTTGTCCCACCTCCTCCCTCCGTTCCCTCCTCCTCTCCCTGCCCCTCGGGGAAGGGCAGTGTGCCAGGTGCCCCACAGCCCCCAGTGCTGGCAGCAGTG
This sequence comes from Ctenodactylus gundi, assembly GCA_004027205.1. NCBI lineage: Eukaryota > Metazoa > Chordata > Mammalia > Rodentia > Ctenodactylidae > Ctenodactylus > Ctenodactylus gundi. Next base: position 71,721 of record PVKB01003159.1, on the reverse strand, counting down.
GGGCCCCCAGGCCAGCCAAGTGGCCCAGACTGTAATGAATTCAAGCCCTGTGGGCAGGCCCAGAGAGAGCTGGGCTCAGGCTTTGCCATAGGAAACCTGGGAACTGGCCTCAGGCAGGGAAGATTTACCCTGAAGCCCCACAGCCCTATTGCATCAGGCAGCAATTACTTAGGAAACTCCTTTTATTTATTTATTTATTTTTGAGACAGGATCTCGCTCTGTAGCCCAGGCTGATCCTGAACTCACTGTGGAGCCCAGGCAGGCCTGGAACTCATGGCAATCCCCCTGCCTCAGCCTCCGGAGTGCTGGGATTACAGGTGTGGGCTACCATACCCGGTTTATGTGGAGCTGGGTAATCTAACTCAGGTACTTGGTGCTTGCCTGAGCTAGGCGCTCTAACCCGCTGAGCCATTCCTCCAGCCCAGGGAAACTACATTTTGCTGAAACAAAGAACATCCACCTCCTAGGTTGTGGCTGGGCACCTGCAGTGTCCTGCCGCGGAGGTGCTGCTGGGAGCTGCTGCTGCCATCTAGCAAGGGGTGAAGCTGCCCCCGGGGAGCCCCAGGTCTGAGCGCTGGTTGGGCCGGGTGGCTCAGTGCCCAGCAGTGCACCTGCAGGGCAGCCGCAAACCCCGGGCTCCGGAAGCCGCCGGCAGCGGTGGGCATGTCTGCGTGGGACTTGGTTACTGTCTTCCAAGACCTCATCATCATTGTTGTTATTATTATTATTGTTGTGATTGGTATGGCGCTGGGAAGTGGGCCTAGGGCCTTCACACTGAGCTCTATCCCCAGCCCCGTTTTGTTTTTGATTTTGAGGCAGGTCTCCCGGAGTCACTAACTTGCCCAGTCAGAGGCCTGCACCAGTGGACCGGCTTTCTGTCATTTGGCAAAGGGGCAGATACCAGAGGCAGAAGTTCCAAGAGAGCAGACGCAGCTTCTTAAAATGAATAGCTGTAGGGCTACGTGCCCTCAGACAAGGTAACATATGGATTTGGAGTAGTGAGTTCCCCACGACTGGAGGAGTTCAAACCAAGAGAATCGAGAAGGGGGTGACTCTATATTTGCTCCTCTCCCATGTGCTTCTGGAAATAAGCATTCTGCTTTTTGTCTGTATACCATACGGGTACATATGTAGCAGATCTGTTGAATGACGTAATGATTGAAAATCATAGGCCATTGGGTTCTCTTAAGTGATATCAAGGTGCTTTGTAACAGTGGCCTCTCTGAGTATATCTGAGTATTCTCTCACTTTTCAGAAGCTAGGAATGGGACGGGTTTTGAATGGGAGAGAGCTGGGGGTGGGGGGCCGGTACATGAATCACTAGGGCCTGGGGTAGGGAGGGGCTGGAGCGGAGCAGCAGGATCTTTTCTGTGGGCGAAGCTCAGGCTGGCGTCCCATGGAGCCCAAAGTGCGGGGTGGGCTGGGAGACACGGCTGCAGCAGAGAGCGCCTTATCTGCGGAGCCGAGCTCCCAGCCCCAAGTGACTTCGGGAGCAGCCTATGCTGGCCCGGAACTTGATCCTCCTGCCTCAGCCTCTGCGTAGATGGAGAACAGGTGTGCACCACCCTACCTGGCTGGCATCGCTTCTGTTCTATCATTTGCTGTTTTGAGGGAAGCCACCTGCTCTGTGGAGAGACCCCCATGACAAGAACCCGAGGGCCACCTGCAGCCAACAGCCAGTCATCAACTGAGGCGCTCAGTCCAAGATCCTGCGAGGAACCGTCTCCTGCTGTCGGGCAGGCGTGGGCTCGGGAGGGCGTTCACTCCCAGTGACCTCGGAGGTGGCCTTGGTTCCCTCTGACGACATGACTGCGTGACTGAGGCCCGGGTGGTGGAGGGCTGGAGCCAGGCAGCCGGAGGACACACCCGAGCCACACCCACCCCTGGCGGGAACTGTATACCACACAGCTGGATGACTCCTTGGGGTTCAGTCCTAGATAACTGACCCCCGGGGGAGACTGGGAGGAGCGGAGGTCCTGCCGAAGGGGAGCCCAGGTCCTGCTGGGTGTGCTGCTATGGGCCGTCTGTTTTCCCGCACTGGGGAGCTGTTGGGGGTGAAGGAGAGGAAAGATCTTTTAAAAGATGATTGGAGCTGTCACCACAAGAGTGAACTTGAAAGAAGGGGCCAAGTGTGGGAGCTGGACTATTGTCATAGCCTCCCTGGGGACCGGATGGTGGCTTAGACTGCGGGAGTACCAGGCATGTGACAAAGATGTCAGAATTGGCACATGTTGTGAAGTACAGCCCACAGGATTTCCTGGCAGACTGGACGGAGGTGTGACAGAAAGGGGGATTCGGGGTGACTTGCATGTCTCGGTGGCGCCGGTATAAGGAGGAGGCACCCCCAAGGAGGTGGACCATACTGGGGGGGCAAGAGGTTGGGCAGATGTGATGAGGGTTGGTTGGCAAATGTCGGGTTCCTCATGGGAGGCTCCTCGGTGACCTCGAGGGCATATAAGCAAGACTTGGGTGGACAAGTTGGGAATTCTGGGGCAGGTCACAGCTGGAGATGTAATCTGGAAGTCATCTGGAACAAGAAGCAAGGCACTAGACTGGAGGAGACCGCGGTGGTGTAGAGGGGCAGGCGGCCCGCGGTGGGACCCGGTGCCTCCCCTGGGTATGTACGGAAAGTGCTAGTGGCAGCGTCCCCAAGTGGCGTGTGCACATCTGTACCCCTGGCAGCGCTACTGACCGCAGCCAAGATAGAGGCACCCCAAGAGCCCACTGAGAGATGAGCAAGTGAGCATGCTGAGGGGTGTCTCACAGTCCTCGCCAGTGTCTTGTGGCTGGGCCCCATTGCCCGACCCCATCATACCAGGGGGAGAGGTTTATTCTAGCTTGTAGTTTCAGAAGGTCTCGGTCCTCATGTGGTTAGCCAGCAGTGGCGGAAGGGCCCGGCGTGGAATAAGGCAGCTCTAGGCAAGGTGGAAGGGAAGCAGAGAGCCAGGAGGGACACCTGGGGGCAGGAATACACCCTTAGCCAGCCCAGGGGCTGATGCATGAGACATTCCAGATTCAAACCATACCAAGGCACACAAGGGAATATTACTCACACATACTTGGAAAAGAATAGTCTTGTCACATGCTACCACATGGATGAACCTGGGAAACATTATGCAGGCCTGTAACCCTAGCACAATGAGAGGCTGAGGTGCGAGGATCCCAAGTTCCAGCTCAGCCTGGGAACTTTAGCATCTTAGCAAGACATTGTCCCAAAATCAAAACTAAAAATGGCTAGGGAATGTAGATCAGTGTGAAGGCCTGGGCTTGATCACTGGTGTGCCACACGGGCACGTAAATATACCCTTCCAGACCATGCCTCCGGTGAGCCGTCCCTCCCACCAGGCCCCACCTCCCAACAGCATAGGAAATCCTCAGTGGATTAATCCCCGGATCCAATTAACCTCATAATCCAATCTCCTTACAAACACATGAGGCTTTTGGGAGACATTCCAGATTCAAACCATTCCAATGCACACAAAGGAATATTATTCAACATACCGGGAAAAGGACAGTCCCATCACACGCTACCACACGAGTGAGCCTGGGAACGTTATGCTTAGGGAAAGGTGCCAGCCCCCCAGTCACGGAGAGGCACCGCATGAGCCTGCCTCCAGGAGGGTGGCCAAATTGAACCAGGAAGCAGAGTGGCAGTTGTGAGGGGCTGGAGGGAAGAGGCATGGAGGACTGTTAGTCGATGGGTACAGAGTTCCATTTTTTTTTTTTTTGAGACAGGGTCTCGCTCTGTTATCCTGGTTCTGAACTCACTGTGTAGCCCAGGCTGGCCTCAAACTCACCGCAATCCTCCTTCAGCCTCCGGAGTGCTAGGATTACAGGCATGCGCCAGAGTTTCAGTTTAAGAAAAGGTTTTTGTGAATTTGATTCTCCAGCACCACATAAACCAGGGATGGTGGCACGCATCTATACTCCCCGCACTCGGGAAGGTAAGGCAGGATTGCTATAAATACAAGGCCAGCCTGGGCTCCATAGTGAGCCTGGACTACATGGCAAGATCTCATCTCAAAGGAGAGAGAGAGAGAGAGAGAGAGAGAGAGAGAGAGAGAGAGAGTGTTTGTGGGCTCGAGGCCAGCCTGGACTACAGAGTGAGACCCTGTCTCAAAGAAGAAAAAGAAAAAAGAAAGAAAGAAAGATTTGGAGTCCCATTTGAAAGCACGTGGGGGATGTTGGGAAGATAGGGAGAGACCCGAAGAAGCTGACCTGAGGAGCGGCTGATGAGGTAGGAGGAGCTCCAGGAGAGGTGGTGACAGGAAATCAGTCAAAGACAGTATTTTGAGATGATGGGGCCAAGAGGCCTGAGGAAGATGAGCACTGGACTGAAGAATGTGGGGGTGGCTGGTGACTTTGACAAGGGCATTCTCGTGGGAAGTGAACACGAAAGCCTGGAAGGGCGAGCAAGGAGAGTGGGCCTGGGTCGGGGATTGGAGACACGTGCCCCTGGCTTTCTAGAAGCTTTGTTTTGGGAAAAGCAGAGGAGTGGGGTGAAGGAGGATCTTCCTTTTGTATTTTTTTGTGAGGGAGGGTACCGGCAATTGCCCCAGGGCCTTTGCCCTGACCAACATCCCCATGCATTTTGATGTTATTTTGCGATAGTGTCTCAGTAAGGGCTTCACTTGTGATCTTTCTGCCTCAGTCTCCCAAGAGTGTGGGGATTGATAGGTTTGTCATGTATTGAAGCAGATGAATGATAGAAGTGTTCCAGGAAAGGAGAAATATTAATAATACAGGAGGGTGGGGACATGCCAGAGGGACGTCCTGGAGCACACAGGAGGGATTTGGTCAAATGCCTAAATGTAGGAAAGTCTGACTCCAACGTTATATAGCCTTGATGGCTCCAGGTCCTAAACTGCTTCTTCTGCTACTCCTCTGCGTTTTGCTCACATTTAGAAGAGTCATTTTGTTCCCTCCACAGACCACCAGCGTTTTACATCTAGACCTTTGCTTACAGTGCCTTCTCTACCAGGAAGGCCCTTCCCATTGTGGCACTTCTAATTCCAGCCTGGAAAGCTCTTCCCCTTTCTCACCTCCTGAGGTTTTCATGGTACCTTCCTGTTTTTTTTTTTTCTATACTTGAATGTGCTCCCTTTCAGATGGAGCTGCCAGAGTGAAAGAGTCACCACCACCACCACCAGCATCATCACCATCACCACGACCATCAGCTTCACCATCATTGCCACCATCATTGCTATCACCATCCCCACCTCCATCCCCACCATCGCCATCATCACCATTGTCTCCATTACTATCACTACCCCCTCCACCACCACCATCACCTCCATCATCACCACCACCACAGCCACCAACCACTATCATCCCCGTCCCCACTGCAGGTACCCAGAGGTTGCTATGGACCATCACTATCTAAGCAAACTCTGTCATTTAATGAGATGGGAGTTTAACTTTACAAGGGAGCAAGCAGACTTTGGACTGGGCTGTCGGAATCACGGATGTAAAAGTGGTTTGGGGTGGGGTGGGGCGCTGTGTGACTGCCGCCAGTGCTGGTGACCACACACTGCCTCTTCACACCGCCTCTGTGCTCATGTGTCTCCTGATGCTCAGGGCTTGGCATGGAGTTACGCTCAATATGCAGACAGATCTAGAGAAATAAAACCTGCACAGGACAAGTGGAGCTGCATGGAGATTTATTCAGTCCTTTCTTTAAAGCAGGGAAAGAGCACGGCAGCCCAGCCCCAGCCTGTTGGGCATCAGGCACCAAAGGACACTAGGAAGGTGACGAGAGGAAGGTGGTGCCCTGGGCTGGTGAAGGAGAGGGGCACCTCTGAGTGTAGTCTCCGCAGTTCGTTCACGTGCTGGAAACTGTCATGTGTTAATGCACTCAGAGGTGAGGCCTCTGGAAGGTAGCTAAGATTCTGTGGGGTCAGGAGAGTGGACCCCATGATGGCATTAGTGGCTTCGGTGTGTGTGGTACTGGGTCTTCATACTGAGCTACATCCCTACCCCATTTTTAGAGTTTGATTTTTGAGACAGTCTTGCCAAGGCAGTAAGTTGCCCAGACTGGACTCAAACCTGCAGTCCTCCTGCCACAGCCTTCAAGAGGGCTTTCAGGCCTGTGCTACCAGGCCCAGCTTGCGTCAGTGAGATTATAAGAAGAGAGGCCTGAGCTATCCCTGTGCTCTGTCTTGTCCCCCGGTGTCCCCTGCTATGTTATGGCGTAGTGAGAAGACTCATAGATGCCACACAGATGCCAGTGGTGTATTCCTGGGCTTCCCAGCCTCTAGAACCGTGAGCTAAATAAATGTATTTTTTGATAAATCACCCAGTGTGTAGTGTTCAGCTACAACCACAGGAAATTGACAGGTGGGGAGGGGGAGTAGCTGGGAATATGCTCAGGGTGGGGTGGGGCATATGGCTCGGCAGTAGAGCACCTGCGTGGCATGCACAAGACCCAGGGTTTCATGCTCAGCACTGCAAAAACAAAACAGAACAATAAAGCCAGGTGTGTTGGCGTGTGCCTATAATCTCAGCATTCTGGGAAACCAAGGCAAGATGATTGCAAGTTTGAGCCCAGCTTAGGCAACTTAGTGGCTTGGTGAAACCCTGCCTCAAAACATTAAAGAAAGGGAATTGGTTGGTAGGGCTGGAGTGAGGCCCAGTGTTCCATCCCCAGTGCCAAACAAACTCAAAAATAACAAAAACCAAAACAATGAGAAATTCAGTGGGGGAAAGAGGAAAGTCCATTCCTTGGGCCATGCCAGTGTGCTCCAGGTGGAACGGAGCTCTGTGCGTAAGCCAGCAAAATGCTTGCGGTTACTCCCTGGTCTAAGCAGAGTGCACGATGATGCTCCTCGGAGACCCAAGGGGCCTTCTCCATCCTAGGCTCTCAATCTTACCATGCACCGCCAGCAGGATGAAGGGATGGGCTGGGGAAGAGCCAGCTCCCAATGGACAGCACCATTGGACACGATCCCTGGCCGGGCTGTGTCTACGTGCCACCACACAGTAAGTGCATCCAGCATTCTCTTCGCGGCTCCTGCGTCAGGGCCGTTACCTTCAGAACCTGTGAAAGGATGGCATGTTGTCAAATGTGCACATGTGGGACAACTGTTACCATGTAGCATTTGGCTCCAATAAATGAGTTTTCTTTTGATAAAAGTGCTAAGGATACTGGGCCCAGTGGTGCAGGCCTATATAATCTCAGTCCTTTGGGAGCCTGAGGCTGGAGTGTCACAAGTTCAAGCCCAGGCAGGGAAACTTAGTGACTTAGGGAGACCTTATCTTAACAATCAAAACAAAAGATGGGTTGGGGATGCAGTTCAGTGTGAAGGCCTTGGGCTAGATCCCCAAGACCAGCATCAAAACAAACAAACAAACAAAGCATATTAAAGACATGAAGTTCTCAGGTCATCTCTTGAGAGCAACTGTGGCTGGAGGAACAGCCATGACCATATCAAATGAAAGGCATGGGAGGCCCCAGCGGAGGGTGGTGCTGGCAGGGCTCAGCCTGCCCCAGCATGGGCTGTGTTAAAGTCTGAGGTGTGGGACAGCCCATGTACCCGGTAGGGAGCTCCATGGGTGCCCGCCCTGGCATGGGTTGGAGGCCTCAGCCTCTGTCTTGGCTCAGGCCCGCGGGTCCAGGACTCTGTTCTGAGGCAGTCAGGGCATCTGTGAGTCGGAAGTCACTGTATTCTTGGGTACACAGTGAAGGGGTGGGGACATCCTAGGGCGGGACACTGCCCTCTGAGCAGGGGATTTGATTGCAGGCCCGAGTCATTAAGAGAAAACCATGGCTATAAAATCAAGCTTGGCAGCTTTGTAAAGAGCTAAAATAATTGCCCATCCATGCCAATAGCTCATTAGCCCAGTCCGGATGCTTCGGCACAGACACCCTTTTGCCTGGGTGGGGGTGCCCCATGTTCTGCTGCCAGATGGGGAGAAGAGCCCACAGACTGGCTGGCCTTGGCAGCTGCTTCTTGGCCAGCCTGGGAGGCCAAGTAGACGTCACCTATCAGGACAATGGGCACCTGAACTGGCTCCAGTTTTCACGCTGCAGCTCCCAGCTGAAAAGCAGAAGAAACAGAGAGGAAAAGGGCCTGGCTGGAAGTTGCGTTCTGTCCCCTTAGGCCAGAACAAGAGCCCTGGAAAATTACTTTACTCGCAGCTGGAGGACAATCGGGTCTGGGGGAGTCTGGCCATTTGGAAACAGCCCTGCTGGGTTTATCTTCCACCACTCCACTTCTCCAGTGGTCAAGAATCTGGTACTTAGCTGGGCCTGATGATGCACGAGCCCTAATCCCAGCACTCTTGGAGGCAGAGGCCGGAGGATTGCAAAATCAAGTCCAGCGTGGGCAATTCAGCGACTTAGCAAGACCTTATCTCAATATTACAGCTAAAAAGTGGCTAGAAATGTAGCTCAGGCAAAGGCCCTGAGGTGGTTCTCCAGCATCACCAAAACAAAAACCAAAAGAACAAAGCATGGCATTTAGAGTCAGATTTCTCCTGGAAAATTTCTGCTTTGAATCCTATCTTGCTTATTTACCAAAAGTGTGGCCCTGGGAAGGGCAGGTGGCATTTGGAACTTGAGTTTCCCCGTCTGTCTGTTAGATTGCTATGATCTCATGAGAGCACAGAAGTGAGAGCGCCTCATGTGTAGAGACTCACACTCGTTGGGGGAAGAGGTCAGAATTAAGAGGGGGCCACAAAATTTGGCAAACCTCTGAAATGAGATGCTCTGCCTGTCTAGGGAGGCAGGCAGGGCTGCGCCAGCACTGGCCAGTGAGTCCAGGGGCCCAGCAGCTCACCTACAATGGGATGTCCTCTCGCAGGAGGAGACTGGCCTGGGCTGTTCAGCAAAGTTCCTCCACGCAGGGCCCTGCAGGGTTTTCTTGGGGCGATCACTGACCCCAACACCTTGCTGTGCTCTGGGTGCTGCAAGTCTGAGCCCTGGCCTCCGGCCCTGCCCTCAGCCCTCAGGTTCCTTGCAGTGGCTCAGGGTGGGTCTGGGCTGCACTGGTAGTTATCACTCCGCTCATCACCCTGGAAGGTTCTAGAAATGGGAACAACACTCACTGAAATTTCAGCAAGTTCCAAAGAGGCAGAATTTCAAACAAATACCTAATACCAGATGCTCCTGAGAGCCCTGCCAGGCCCTGTGAGTCACGTGATAGTCAGACTCTGTGCTACAGTGTGCATGAGGCTGCCCGAGGACTGTGGCTTCCGTTTCCTTCAAAGACAAACGGGAAATAAAATGACCTTGTTCCCCATTTCCTCTAATAACACATATATTCCACGAGAAGCAGATTCCACCCAAAACTGGAGCTTGGTATGCAGTAGGCAGTTAATTGATGTTCACTTAAGTGAGGTTGGGAAACAAGTAAACAGTATGACCTCTCGCTTCTCCTTTTGGGTCTCTTTCCCGTTACTCTTTTCCTCTTATTATATTTTAGCCATCCCTACCCAGGTACTAGCACATAGGAAAGTGACTGATTTTTACAGTAATAAGTGTGTGTGTGTGTGTATGTGTGTGTGTGTGTGTGTGTGCGCGTGTGGTGTTTTACCAAGGGATAGGCTATTCATGTATTCGTTTATTAATTGATTCTGTTAACCTGACACTATTCATCAGTAGTAGGTGTTTTGTAGGGAAAGGCCATAGAGAGAAAAAACTTGAAGAATAGCAAAGGAGGAAATGAAAGTGTCATGGCTTACATACAACACGAATGTGATGCAGGGAATCTGAGGGCCTCGGGTCAACTCAAGATGCACATGTGAGTTTAGCAGGGTCGCTAGGTAGAAGAGCAACATGTAAAAGTTGGATATGTTTCTACATCCAGCAAAAAATTTAACGAATTAAAAATTAAAATTATACCCACTAGGGTTGTGAGTAAAACTCAGTGGTAGGGTCCTTCCTTGTGTGTGTGAGGAGCGGGATACAATCCCCAGGACTGCCGACGAAACGGGCGATGCTCCGCACCTGTGCCACTGGACAGCGCTCAGAACCTCACAGTTAGAAGTGACCCTAACAAGAGCCGAGCAGGACTCTTCGCAGAAACCTGCACATCGTTGTGGAAAGCGAAGGAGTGAGCTCGTACCAAGTGGAGGCGCCACACTCTATTTTCCACAGTAGAAACTGGCAGAGCCATGCCTGGTCATGTGGGCCTGTAATCCCAGCATTCTGAGAGGCTGAGGCAGGAAGATTGCAAGTTCAAGCCCAACCTGGACAATTTAGCAACTTAAGGAGACCATGTCTCAAAAAAAAAAAAAAAAAGAAAAGAAAAAGAAAAAGAAAAAGAAGAGTAGGGGGTGTAGCTCATTATGGAGGCCCTGTGCTCAACCCTCAATACCATAAAGATAAATGAAAGGGGGAAAGAAAGAAGAAAGAAAAGTGGGCGGAGCCTTCTCTTCTGGGCTGGGAGTTTCTGCTGCCCGGCTGGGGCTGCTGTGGGCGCTCACCTGGCGGCTTGCCCTGGGAACACACCTGCATTCTGCTGCATTCTGAACTTCCATCATAATTTCTGCCCTCGAAGTGCTGAAAAACCAGAAAGGAACAGTAATAGCTTATTGATGAAAAGAACTCAGCAAGTGAGGATTGCTTCTCTTTGGGTAATTTCCATTAGAGATCCAAGGAGGAACGGACAGACACGAGAAAGGAAGGAAGCCCTCGCCATCATCCCTGATACCAGACACACTCAGACCCTTACGTGACCTCTCGACACCAGCCACCTCCTCCCTCTTGGTGATGTGAAGGGGAAGGAAAAGTTGGGGGAAGCTGATCTGTAACCCCAGAATCCCGAGCTCTGTAAGCAGGGGTTACCCTCGGCCCTAGAAAAGAAATGGCCCTCATTTCTGAAGTCTGAACCACACTCAATCCATAACCAGCCGGCATGTAAAGTGTCTGACATTGTACCTGGCACATAATAAACCCTTGATAAATATCGAGTTTCCTCTTTTCCCTAGGGCGTGACACAGTCTGAAGAGACGTGGGGCATACAAAGAAACATCAGGCTCATCCCAGGCTTCAAAGAGCTTAGCGACTGAACAGTATTCAGCTATGAATCCAACCCACCAGAAGGAGAAAAAAGCACAGAAATCCCTCCCCACGGAGCCACGGCCCCTCTGCAAGTGACAGTCAGAGGCGGGGGTCTCAGCCGCCGAGCCCCTGGGCCCTCTCCCCACCCGAGCTTTAATCTGTTTAATTATTTCTTCATGTGTTCTCTAGAGAGCCTATTATTTTTACGGGTTGGTGTCTATTAATTTTTGTCCCCCGACCTCCCATCTCTCAGTGAGGCCAGGGCAGGGCAGACGGAGGGCTGGAGTCAGGCTCTGGTGAGCACAGATTTCCTAGATATATGGAGAGTTGAGAGGAGGCCAGCAGGAAAATGCGGTTACCTCTGAGGCTGCAGAGAAGCTGTTAAGTGCTGGAGATTTAAAGCCTCATTCGCCTCTGCGCTAACTTCAAGCTGTTCTAAGCTAGTCTCCCAGACGACAAAACTCAGACCAGCTGCAGGGAAAGGATATGCCTCCCGCCGGAGCCCCGGCCCTGATTTAGAGGGTGCTTAGAGGAGGCCAGCGGGAGGATGGAGCTCAGCAATCAGAGTTTTATTTCGGGGGAAACTTTCTACCCCAAAGACAAAGCTAAGGACAGATAGAAAGCTGCATCTGTCATTCGTCATGGGTACAAAGGAGAGGATGAGAATCAGAGCCTGAAGTAGGGCAGAAGGGCAGGTTTGTATAAGGAAGAAGTCCTCACCCCAAGGGTGACCGAAAAATGGTAGGATCCTCAAAAGACTGAAAATAGAATTCCCATTTCACCCAGTTCTACCTTTTCTGATTATCTTTCTAAAGCGGCTCAATGAGTCACATGAAGATCCACAACAGTGAGACATGCGTACCTATGTTTGCAGCGACGCAACTCATAACACGTAAGTCCTGGAAGCGGTGGACTTGCCCATCAACAGATGAAGGATAAAGAAGGTATCCACACACAATGGAGCACTACTCTGCCGTACAGAAAGATAAATTTGAGTCATTTGTTGGAGAATGGACACTCCTGGAGGCCATCGCATGTTGTGAAATGACTCAGACACGGAAGTTTAAATGTTGCTTGTTCTCTCTAATATGAGAAAATGAAAGCATGGATAAGTGGAAGAGCCAAATAAGACTGATGGTAGAAAAGTAGGGAGAGTGATTTTGTAGAGGCTGAGAGGATGGGAAGGGGGAGGGAAGGAAAATGCATTTGCCTGTATTGCATCTCATGTTAAATTACCATGTACCACAAATACATATAAATAAAAAGAATAATTTTGGGAAAAATTGTAGCAGGGCTATCAGACGTGAGAATACCTGTCTCAGTAGTCCCCAGAAAGCCACCTGTCCAGAAGCAGGAGACCAGACCAAGTGACCTCACAGAGTCATTTGCCAGCGGTTGTTGTCTGCTGACTTCAAGGTCAGAGTGCACTGGAGCAATGCAAATTAGGTTTCTAAGTGCAACTGAATTGGCGGTGGCGGGGGACGTGGAGGGACTTTCTACTTTTCTTACTTAGCTTCTTTATAGGAGCAGAAGTAGGTTTGAGGACCAGCAGTAGAAAAAGCCCAAATCTGGGAAATGAATAGCAGAGAAAAGGCTTGTTAGGTTGGTAACTAGTAGGGTGTGGAGGCTGAGGAGGAACAAGGAAGAAGAAACTTCATTTGCTGTGAAACTGGGAGAATTTCAGGGGCCAAGTGCAGGTTGTAAAGATCACGTATTACATAAAGACTTTGTCTCCAGGGTGACAGTGTTGGCGTGTGATCGGACCTTAAAGAGGTGGGGCCGAGTGGGATATCTGTGGGACCCCAGGACCTGGCTGTCCTCAAAGGGGATCCTCCTCCTTTCCTTGCTCTCTATTCTGCTCCCTGGCTGCAAGATGAGTACCTTTTCTCCACCACATCCTCCTGCTATGATGGGCTGCCTCGCCATGGGCTCAGAGCAACAGCACGGACCAATAGTGGCCTGGCTCTCCAAAGCGGTGAGCCAAGATAAACCTTTTCTCTTTATAAGTTAACTTGCACAAGTATTCTGTTATACTGATGGAAAAGTGACACATTTCCAAGGGCAGTTGGAGTTATTCTTGGCCCTGACTGAGTAAATTCTAATGGCGTGGTTTGAGAACTTGAGGGCCAAGATTGGCTGTCAGTGAAAAGTTACTGTGTTTAATTCTAAGTCAGGGGCAAAAGATGTATACATATAAACACACACACACACACACACACACACACACACACACACACACACACACACACATTTTCAGTCTGGTGATGGAATCCAGGGCCTTCCATACACTAGGCAAGCTACTGAGCGCCATCGGCAGCCCTATAATTTCCTCTCAGTGGGTTATTCTCTGACATACCTTTGGAGCTGGTTAACTCGTCTTATTTGCCTTCCAAAGGTGTGGGACTGGGTAAAAGAAAAGCTACTATATTTTCCTTTAAAAATTGACTGGCTGCCTACTAACATGGAGTTTCGTTCCTGGGAGGAACTGCATCGGGGTAGCCAAGCACATGCCTGGAGGCTGCAGACGTGGGCACACCTTCCACCCTAGAGCCAGGTGAGTGGCCTTCATGTATCATGGGAATTTCTTAGAAGAGACCCGGACCCAGCAACAGAGCTGAGCCCAGGAAGATGGAAGCTTGCATCAGGGCTTCTCCGTCTAAACCGAGCCCGAGGTTCATCAGCTGTGTCTCCCTTTAGTGGCACCTTGAGTCCTACGGAATGTACGTTGGCACATTACGTGTCATGCTGTGGACCATGCCTGGAAAGTGGGTGGGACTCAGGGAAGTCTGTTGCCCCTTCTCTGTCCTTTCAGTAGCCCACAGGCAGGGAGAAAAGAGGAGAGAGAGACTGAGAGCGGGGTCTCTAGGAGATTCAGCCCACAGGGTCCCATCTGGCAGTGGGACCCTCAAGACGAAAATAGTTCTCTCTGCTCTTTCATTTTGTCCTTTTGGGCTAGAGAGCTGGTCCTTGGGCCCAACCAGATTTCCTTACTACAAGATGGGGACTTCTCTGAGACACCCTGCAAAATGGAGCAGCTGTCATCCAGAGTGGTGAGATGAAAGTGAAGTGCCACCTAAACCCAGCTGAATGCTAGGGCACTGGAGAGCGAAGAGGCCCCGTGTGCCGGTTGAGAGGTCAGGGCACACACGGTCCCTTTCAGAAATGGGTGAGAGAGCTATTAAAAGTGGACACCTTTGAGATCTCTGTAAACTCTTCCCATGTGAACAGAGCTAAGGAAAAGGTAGGCCTTTCTGCCTGTTTTTGATTCTGAGAAGGACAGGCCTTCCTGAGCCCCTCCTGCAGGCTGATCCATTGTGGGGAGGGCCAGCAGAGGGCCTCGCTTGCAGTGGGGAGCTCTGATTCCGTAAGCTTAGAGGCTCCGAGGCAGACAGATTTGGGAGGAAGTGTTTGCAGAGCAGGAGAGAGTTTGGACAGAGATACTTTGTAGGGAACGAGAGAGGTCAACTTGAGACCAAAGGATGGTGCAGGATGGAAGTAAAGGGTGAGATGTTTCCATGCCCACGTCGTGTACCTGAGCTTAGGAAGAAACTTGCCCCTCAGTGTGGCTCTAGGCATAGACTTAACTCTTGCTAGAGTGTTTACGTCTCTCCAGTTAAGACAATGATTATATAACCCCCATTTTCAGTGATGAATGGGCAGCATTAATAGCCTTTTTTATTAGCTTTTTATGAGAGGATGATGTGCTCCTGGCTCGTTAGTAGTTAGTCAAATTGTCAAGTTGCTCATAAACCCAAGCAAATTAGAAATGGCCTGAAGGATCCAGCAGTGCCTGGGGATGCTTTCTCAGAAGGGCCCGGGCTAGGATGGCCTGAGATGTGCTCTCAGAAGTGCTCAGACTAGCAGGGCCTGAAGGGTCCAGTGGTGCCCAGAATGCACTCTCAGAAGTGCTCGGGCTAGAAGGGTGGCTGTGGAGTCAGTAGAGGTGAGCACATTATTCTGTACAGCATCTTTACTTTTAATTCAATTGGTAGCAAGAGGCCAAAATGGAAGCCAGGAGTTATGATTTAGTGGCATTTAATTAAGTACCATTCCCATTTGAGAAGGCGTTCCTAGGTCCTTAATCTGCAGTCTTCCTTTTGCTATTGGTTTCTCTCTGGAAGTAGAGGAGACAGTTTCTTCTTCTACTTGAAGGAAAGAAACAAAGAGATTTCCGGAATTTAATTCCCGAAGTTCTCTTCTGTGAGAGTATCTTAAATCCCATGGGTCTGGGATAACATAGGGTTGAGATTTGCTTAGTCAGAAATGCTGTCCTGACATGGGTTCAAAGATAGTCTCTCCACGAAGGATGGAAGAGAAGAGCTTAAGGGCATCCCACCTGAGAGCCCATTTTATAGATGGAGTCAGAGAGGAAACAACACCTGTAAACTTGTGGAGCAGAGTGGCAGAGACCCTCTGGAACCCTGGCCTGCTGACTTCTGTCCCCTTATCTGGTTACATAGCCTTCCTCCCATGGAAGACAAACGCCCTCACAGGCTGGGGGGCCATGCCAGGGAGGCATGCCTTTTTCGTTGGCAGCCCTGTGCCGTCTCTGTTTCCTGCCTTTTCCCTCTCCTTTATATCTGGATCCTACTGAGCCTCCTACATCCCTGCCCATCCCACACAGCGGAGCTGGGGCAGGGCATTGTGTGTCCACATCAGAGGACAGACCCAGGAGGTTCCATAAATGACTGAGAGGCCTCGTCCTTCCCAATGCTCACTGCCAGGCTCGTCCTGATTTGGAAATGCTGGGCACTTACCCCAGGCAGATGCCACTTCTACCTACACCTGTTCCTTCCTTGCCCTTCTTCCCCTCTTCCCAGGCATTTATGAGTCTGTGTTGCTTTGGTGCTGGGCAGGCAAAGCACGGAAGGATACAGACTGCTGCCTTCCAGTCCCAAAGCAGGCTGAGAAGCTGAGGAGAAAGCCTGCTCTCACAGGATCTATCCCTTCTCAGGAGAGTGCCCCAGCTCTGGCTATTCCCAGAAGGAGGCCTTTCAATGTTGGATTTGAAATGTTCCTAAAGGCATCTGTGTTGAAGACTTGGCCACCAGCCTGTGGTGCTATTGGGAAATAGTGGAACCTTTAGGAGGTAGACCCAGTAGGAGGATGTTAGGTCCCTGGGGCCCTGCCCTCTTGTTCTTTCTTTTCTTTGAAGATGCCATGAGGTGAAGAGTTTTCTACCCTGGACTCCTGCCACCATGATGCCCTGTGCCTCCACAGGCCAAAGCAACTAGACCAAGTACCCATGCACTGAATCCTCTGAAACTGTGAGCTGAAACAAATCTCTCTTTTTAAATTATTTGTGTCAGGTATTTTGTCACAGCCATGGGAAAACTGACTAAAACAAGGCCATCGGCTCTAACCTTCTTCCTTGTATATAGGGAGATTGGAGGCATAAAGGTGACTCAAGCCATCAAGCAGGAGAGGAGCACTCATGGGAAATGGAACCAGATCCCTTGAGTTTTACCCTTTATCTTTTTCCAGTACACTTTGTACAATCAATGCTGGTTTCACTCATTATCACAACAGAATTCCAAATTAATGGAATTTCCAATAGGCAGGATTCTCCAGGTATTATTAGTTCAGTGGGTGTTTCAGAGCCATCTTTCCAAAAAAGTTCAGGACACATTATACATAGACACTGAGTCTTGCCATGAAAGGCAAAGTAGATAATAAGAATGTCAGGTGGAAAGAAGAGGGAATTAAAAAACATATTAATTCATGCTTGCATTCAACTGGAGCTTAGGGCAGGCTTACTGTTCCTCAGCACATAATACAATGCTGGCTGCGAGGGGAAACAGAAAGTGTAAAACGTTTTTTGTCTTCGTCAGCCTTGAGCTTGGTGAGGAGGCGCACAGAGGAGAGCTCAGCAGAGGCTTAGGAGGTCAGGAAGAGCTTCCCAAGTGGACAGCCACTTGAAGGGGGTCTCGGAGCCCTGAAAAGATGCAGATTAAGGTGAGGAAGACAGAAGATTCCAGACAGAGCAGAAGCTGGGGTCAGAATAAGCTTTACCATGATTTATTTAAGCCTTGATAAGAAATAGCATTTGCTGAGGGAGCGGAACAGGAGGTAGGATTAACAGGGCAGGGCTAGGGCCTTGAACGCCTCGGAAGGAAGGAGAAGGACCGGATGTGGGGCAGAAACTAAGCAACATTTAATTTAGAACTTCCAGCAAACTTTCCTTTTTCCAGATCAAAAGGAAAAAGAAAGCGCCTTTTTAGCCCTGCCTACCCAGGATCAACAGAGATTCTGACGTTAGGTGACAAAGGCGTGTGTGTGTGTGTGTGTGTGTGTGTGTGTGTGTGTGTGTGTGTGTATGCACCCTGGCGCCCAGAGAGCACCCTGGGATGAGGAGGGAAGCAGGGACGCCCAGGGCCTGTTCTGTGGCTCTGTCTTTCCGCATGTGCTTGAAATCTGCACTGACAGGAGGAGCTGGGTGACTGTGCTCCGCTGTGTCTTAAATTCTCCTCTCTGTGGCACAGGATCCCCTTGGAGCGTGACAGCTGCGATGACTTCCAGATGTTCGCCTCCTGTCTTCCAGCGGGCTGGGGTGGATGTGGTAAACTCCACCACAGAAACCCAAAACCTGGCCAGATGTGCCATGTCAGTGTCAGCGACACCCACATCTGGCTTCAATAGGGCAGCGACAAGCAGAACAAATGGCTGCTGTTGGCGTCCGGGTGGGGGCACGATGGCGGGCTCAGGATGAGGGGCGCCAGAGAGCGGTAGGGCAGCAGAGTGGCCTGCAGACCCAGGGAGCCAGAGTCCCCGGCGGTCAGCGGTCAGCGTCAGCTGCTTCCCTTCCCCCCTCCGCCCTCCTCATTCCCTCCTTCGCCAGCCCCTTCCCTCGCCTCCCCCAACCAGGTCTCAGCACGTCACTGAACTCCCCAGCTCAGACTTGCAATCCTGTTTCAGCCTCCCAGAGTGTTGGGATTAGAGGCGTGTGTCCCCGTGCCTGCCTTCTTTTTCTACCACCACCCCCCAACCCTGCCTTTTTTGCGGTGTTAGGAATCAAACTCAAGTCCTCAGCAAGTACCCTGCCGCTGAAATACACGTCCAGCCACCCACCCCAGTCCACAAATAGGGCTCCCAACAGTGAGCGAAATCTTAACTGTTCTCTATCTAAGATCAGATTTTCTCAGCACAACAGTCAGAAGTGGAATAGAGTGCACCAGGACAGAGGGTGACTCGGGGGTGCCGCGGCAGGGCAGGGCGGCAACCTGGCCCGCGCTGGTCTGTCTGCGAGGCAGAGGCGCCAGCCTGCGCACTTACCCCTGCAGCTCACTTCCTTTTTTACTTTTAATTAATTCTTTATGTTAACACAGGGTCTCACTCTAGTCCAGGCTGGTCCTGAGCCTCCCGTGGAGCCCAGGCTGGCCTCGAACTCACAGGAACCCACCTGCCCGGCCTCCCAGGGCTGGGATTGCAGGCCTGTGCCACCTTCCCCACCCCCCCCCCACCCGAGCTAATGCCCCTTACTTCCTCTCCCTGTGGTTTTCTCACAACACGTGCTGCGCGTGGTTGAAACGACCTTGAATTTAGAGCCGAAAGTTGGGATGGGGGCCTGGCAGTGTGGGGTGTGTCAGGACTTCTTCCCTTATGACCCTGCAGCCATGAGCTCTTTAAGATCATAGGGCTGCCAGGCACGGAGAAAACATTCACAAAGAGACAGGAGCCACGATGGGTCTGGGATTCAGATTCTGCTACCAGTCATGAGCTCGCTTTGTAATTTTACGCATCTATTTCCTTTCTCCAAACTTCATTTTTTTCACCTAAAAAACTAGCTCTGGCCAATGGAAAATGAAAATTGGCTTTGGCAGGCATGATGTATTATACAGCTGCATGCTTCACTTAATTTTCTTGCAAAAGAGAAAGCCGAGGCCCTGAGACATCGGCTGGCCCTAAGGCCACGGAATAGAGCTGGGTTAGTACTCACTTGGGTTTGCCTAGGGTTGACATTCAATCAGTCACCTCAGTACAGATTTGCTGGTCTTCTGCCTGCTTTAAGGCCAGGGCTGTTGCCCGCAGCTGACAAGGTCACCGGAAGAGGAGTCTCTGGTAAGTGGCTCAGGTCAGACGCCCTGCACACGGCCACCAAGTGCTTGCTGCGTGGTTTCCCCGGGTTCTGTGCACAAGATTCCCGTGAATCAGCCGCTCCCTTTCTGAGTCTCCTGCCCAGAACAAGTGATGGGGGGTGTGGCACACTCACTCTCCTCACCCTCTCTGACCCTCTTCCTGCCAAGTTGTCGTTTCTCCACAAATAGCCGGCTTTTGTGGCCACTTCTCTGTGGCAACGGGTCTTTCCTAGAACTTTCCCTGTTGCTGTCTTTCAACAGTTTACCTGTTGGAGTCTTCTTAACCTGTCCTTGATCATTCTTTATCCATTTTCTTGGTTGGTGTTATTCAGAAAACGGTGCTAGGGATTGAAGCCAGGGCCTGTGGTTCTAGGACACGCTCTACCACTGTCCCACACTCCCAACCTCCTTATCCACTCTCTTAGTTAAGTTAATCAATACATTTTTTTCTGCCTTCTTTAAAAATTAATTTTGATTGAAGTGACATTTGAGATATTTACAAGGTCACACATTTCTGCTAGGACCCCAACAGCAATGCCAAGGGAAACATGAGTCTCTTAACCAAGGCCATGGACACCCCGACCTGGAGGAACCCAGAGTCAGATACTGACACTGTTCCTTCTCAATATTTATGGCTTTTTTAAAAAATAGATAATATGCTTAGCCCACATCTCTTAGTTTACTGACTTTAGATACCGTGTTTTACCTCCTATTACAAAACAGTTGTTCTGTTGCTGTGGTCTCAGTATCCCCATCTATAAGTGGGAGCTAACCGTATCTACCTCATATGTGATTATGAAGATTAAAATTTGAATATATAATAAGTTTAGGCTCATGTCAGACAAAGAGTAAGCTCCATATAAACATTGCTTATTATCACCATTAAACTGATCTGCATCCACTGATCATCTGTTCCTTTTCCCAAAATAGTTATATTACCATTTTTGGTTAAATCAACATTAAATATTTACGTTGACTGCATAAATATTATTCCCAGGTAAGCCACACAGAAACCTATAATTATGTTTCCTTTCCCATTCAACCTTTTGCTTTCCTTGGAATTAATAACTGTTTTTGTATTTCATTTAGTTTTTGAGATGCCTATTATTAATTCATCCACAAAATCTCCAGTCAGTGCACTCAAATACACATATTCTCTTGGTTTGTTGTTTTCCCTGGCAACCCTTCCCGGAGCTTTCCAGTTCCCTGTTCCCAGCTGGACTGGTGGCTCTGTGACCTAATGAATGGGACATTCCGTGAACAGGGCATTCTGCAGTCCCTTCGATTTGTGATTTGTCTTTGCTATTATCTTGTATTGGAGTTCCTGATGGCTAGATTACATGTGTGATGGAAGCTCTTGGCGATTGTGACCTTTCAGGTGAATTGCCAATTTGATTGGCTTGGGAGCCACCCAGGGGATTACTAAAGCACTCTTTTAGGTATGTATGTTGTTGGGGAGTGTTATGGATTACATGGAAAAGCAAGCACAACCATGGGGTCTATCTGGTCCCTCAAATCTTCCTCTCTGGTGCTTTCCATGCTTCGCTTCCTGACCTCCATGACTGAGCATCTGTACCGTTTCTGCCTTGGAGTAGCCAACAATGGACTTTATCTCTCAAAACCATGAACTGAATGAAACCTCTCCTTCATGTTGTGGGTGTTGGGTATTGTGTCATAGCGATGCTGACTAACACCCTCCCACATCCGCTCTTTCCTTCTTCCATTGTAACTGAAGAGTAGCTAGTATGTAGCTGTGCAACCAAAGACTGCTTCTCCACTCTCCCTGAGAGCTAGGAGTTCTCATATGTGAGGTTTTGCTAGATGAAAGCACTCAGAAGCAGTGCGGGCCATGTTCTGGCCTGGCCAACACAGACCTCCACACTTTTCCCTCTGGTGAGCAGGAACATGAAAATCGCTGCAATCAAACAGTGATCACAGAGAAAAGAATAATGCTCTGAGACAATCATTTTCAAATTTTAGCCTGTATTAGAGACTTACAGACATATTTTATTTTTTTATTTTGTAAATACATGAATTCCAAATTCCATAACACATTACAGAGAGGGGTTTGGGGAATCAGTGAGCTTCCATGTCCACCCCTTTTTCAGAGGTTCAGCCCTTTCCTAGCTGACCATTGCCTCTCTTTCTACTGTGTCACTCATGTTGGGGCCTTTTTATGCCAATATTTTTATAAGAGGGATGCCTGTCTACCGTTCATCTTTTGTGCTCCATCCATTTCACTGAGCATGACCTCATTTTCATTCGAAAGCTTCACACTTGTCTTTCTTTATAGCCACATAGTTTTTCATTGTGTATAGGTACCACCTCTTCTTTGACCATTCTTTGGTTGATGGGCAGGTAGGTTGTTTCCAGATATGGATCTAATTTCATTCTCCTGCATATGGAGATCCAGTTTTCCCAGCACCATTTATTGAAAATGCTGTGGACATCTTACTTAAAGACAGATTTCTGGGCTTGGCTCCCTGGGTCTCTAATTCTTTAGGTGTGGTGTTGAGATGTAACAATACACATTTCTAACGTGTTTCCAAACAGTGTTGATGCTCTTGGTCAGAGAATTCTATTTTGAAACTCACTGCCCTCAAAGTGGCAGAAAAACAAGGTAAAGGTCACCCAAGTTTCCTGGCATGACTAAATGAAGCTACTTAGTCCAGGTTATTCTAGAGAAAAAGTACATTTACATCTTCATTAGCCACATAATTATTTGGAATTTTCTAAATTAAAACATCACTTTCCCATCACTATTTCTTCTTCTTTTCTTGATTTTCTGTTTTAGCAAGGTGTATCAATCAGTAATTTCTTTCTTAAAAAAGAAATTTCTTGAGACTTCGAGTCAATGAAATTGCATTTATCATTTTGCTGCACTTGATTGATAGTTTGGCTAGGTATAAGAGTTAAGGTCATGATATAATTTCCTTCAGAATTTCTACCTTGTCTTCATTTCTCATTATGATTCACGCTTTGTACAAGTGACCTGTATTTTTTTTTTTTTGAATTTAGTCTTAGGAACTTTATGATCTTTTTATTTCTGGTGATATCAAATTACAGAATCATGTATGGGGGCTGTGGTTTTTTTAGCTTCTATATTATGCGTCACACTTCTTCAGTTCAATGCTAGTGTTTTTCTGTAGGCTTTGGTGATTTCCTCCCCTGTCTTCTTGGCTCTCTCTTTGTGGTATCTGTCTCCAATTTTCTTATCTTTTACTTTTATAACAGTATTTCTTATCTATATATTTACTTCTCTAATTTCATTTTTGTTTTTCTTTTCTGGAAGATTTTAAAAGAGAAGCTGATCCCCACCCCCCTCATATTTTGATTATTTTCTTTTTTTCTAATTTTTAAAAAAGTAGACGTCTGTTCTGGTTTCATAGGCACAACATTTTTTTCTTTTTTAGAGTTTTTGTTTTCTGCCTTCTGCACTGTTTTTTTTTTCCTGAGCTACTTTTTCTTTTCTTTTTGGTTAGTTTGGTTTCTTTTGATGTATTTCATGTGGGAGAACTTTCTCAAAAGTCTAATAATTCTTTTTCTGCGTGGAGCAGCGGGACAATTTGCCAGTTGCTGGATTTCTCCATAGCATATGCGGGAGATGTTGCACTGAGGAACATTCTTTGGTCTCTTTTCTTGGATCCTAGCAGTTGCTTACAGAAGAATCCTTCAGGCTGCCTGGCTAGCTCAGTCAGCAGAGCATGACACCCTTACAGAAGAATTGTCCAATCTCCTGTTTAGAAGTAGGAACCGGTGTAACGGGAGGGTGTATAAACCTGGCTGCTGACATTCTGGGAGCTGAGCTGAGGAAGGGGGCCGGGGTCTTACTTATTAGTATGTGTGCCAACTGTCATGGAAATACACTCTTTTCACTAAGATGCCTTCCCTGACAGTACCTCACATTAGGGTCCAGAGGCTGTCTAGGCAGCCTCTTTAGAGGGCAAATTACCTTCTTCTTTTGGGGCCATGGAGGAGATTTGGAGGATATAGCTGCTTCTTTTAAAGTCAGTTGAGGATTTTAAGTTGCGGCATGTAGTTTCCTCTGATCCACTGACTGTTTTACTCATTTGCTTTGCTTTCCTGCTCTCTGCTGCCATCTCCCATTCTGTTCTCCTGAGCATCGTGGGTTTGTGCTTCTTTAGTCTTATTGTCATTTTAGTGGGTTTCAGCTGGGAAGAGAAATAAGAAACATCTGCCAGCCTTTTATTTGAAGCTTTTTCTCTCTTCCAAGTAAAAATGAAAACACCAGAATATCTAAGATGCCTGAATTACAATAGTAATTGTGTTAGTGTGGTGAAATTGTATTTTTTTCTCTTTCCTATTTTCCATTATGTATTTATTCTTCTAAGGATGTTTTAATTGCATTTCTTTTGATTCAGTGGTTCCAGTTCTAGAAATTCATCCTAACACAACAACCAATGTTGTGTGCAAGAAATCGCTACTAGGCTGTTCCTCACGGGCATATTTACTATCAAGTACTGAAAACAACCCAATTTTCTAACAATAAGAGATCAGTTAAATGCATTAGGGCTCGTTCATGTAATGACACACTCTTCAGCCTTGCAACGGATACTGTAGGAGATCAGTGATGTGCTAAAATGCACACAGTACTCTGCAAATTTAAGACACACTAGAACTGCACATAAAATAGTCCTTTTTCAAAGATGTGTGTGAAGGTTTGTGTACTTAAATGATGTTGCAAGGATTTATGTATATATTTTAATACTTATCTAGGAACATTGAGCACTTACTGCTTGCGTGGTAGCATACGGAACCTCGTGTAGATTGCCTTAGTTCATGCTCACAACATTTACATGATGTCATCGCTGTTATTATTTCCATTTTTGCAGATGAAAAAGCTGAAACCCAGATAATTAACATAATTGCCCCAGGGCACTGAGGGTGGTGATTCACACCCAGGCCTACTGACCCCAGCGCCCTTTGGTTTAGCCATCATTTTGCGTAACAAAATATTAAAAGGTTTGTGGCATTTCAAGTGCCCTTTATTTTCACTGCACATTTGGGAAGTGAGGAAATAGAAAGGGTAGGAAGTGGCTGGCCTTTGTTGCAATGTTTTCTTTGCAATTAATCAGCCGGTGGCTGCTGCTCTCTCCACTTGTAAAGTTTTGTTTTGGACATCTGGGATTTAAACAGTTTGTCTCTAATATATATCTAGGGACAGTTCTGTTTTTTGTGCTTGTCACATATCATTAGATGATAAATCATTTGCGGGAATGAGCTTTTTCAGATTTCATTAGATAGCACACCCTGTTAAACTAGCACTAAAAGGACAGGCAAAGCCAAATTCTCTTGGGTAAAAAATCCTGTTGATCAGAGTTCTAGAATTTAGAATTCTTGGAGTAGAACTGGCCTTCCTCCTCCTCCTCTTTTCCTTCCTCCTTCTTTTCTTATGTTTTTCCATCATGCCTAGTGCGGAGTGGTTTATGGGTGCTCAGTGAAATTTGTTGACCTGTTATCTAGTTGTCCCAGTGATAATCTGATAAACCAATGCTGTTGCCCCTCCCGCTGCCTGAGGTTGGTATTGAGAGCCTCACAGAGCCCTTTGGGCACAGTGGAGAACAAGCACTCCCGGGAATATTCAAGAGGAATATTGTAGAGGGACCTGTCATTCTCCAGCAATTGCTGAGAGTCCCAGCTGGAGCTGACAAAAGCTTCTTCCTGCTTTGTAGAGCCCACCCCTCCCGAGCCCAGTTCTCACCCTGTGCTGCTGAACGAGATCATTAGAGTGCAGCGGGTGTTCAATATCGTTTTGCTATAAAATTAAATGGGCTGAAAGTGTTCCGAGATAATGCATCCTGCACCTCTATATCAGAGCATTTACGAAAGAATCAAGATGTTCTGGTTTGGCCCTGTCCCATTTCCTCAAGCTCCACACATTCAAAACTGTGTTTTTGCTTTCTTTCCACCCCCCTCCACCCCCGCCCTTTTTTAAAAAAAATGTTCCCTCTATAATGGTTGCGTCTGATTAATATCCTTGTGCTCTCAGATACCCAGAGAGGGTTAGTTTTTCTAGGACACTTCAACAATAACATGATTTACAGAGCAATTCATGGGAGCCAGGGGCGAGGGGATATAACAAGGCATTTTTCATGGGCTCTCGCGGCTGCCACAAGTGCAGAATCACAGCTATGAGAAGCTGGGCTTCAGGCGACAGAGACGGAGAGTCCGGAGAGTCCGGAGAGTCCGGAGAGTCCGAGGTAAATTCCCTGAGAGAACAAAATGCGTGGGTTTCCAGAGATCCCTCAGAAAGGCAGACACACAGCAGGAACCGGCTAGCCCCAGTGAGCCGAAGGCAGGTGAAAAGCAGGCAGGCGTGGGGCTGTGTTGCCGGGGTCCAGCCTGAGGTACTGGTGCTGCCCCTTGCCTGTCAAGTGTGTAGTGCGCGGAGGGCACTGTGGGCCCTTGCACCAGCCCTGGGCTGAGGGCGTCTGCCCAGATTACAGGCTGCTGGAGGGCCTAGTGCTATGCAGCAGCGGCCATTGTATCTGTGTGACTCACTGGCTTGCGCTGGTGACATCGGACAAGGCAAGTGGCCCTTCTACTTTGCAGAGCAGATGCGCTTCCCACTTGAGAACCAGTGTGCAAATCCTGGTGACACTAAAGAGGAAGCTCTGCATGTTGAAAATCGTTTCTTCTTGGAGGGTTGGCCAGGCAGGCTGTGCATAGGCAGCCCAGGGTGTGGAGTACAAGGCTCCCAAAGGCCCCGGCAGCTCTTGGTAGCTCAGTGCAGGAGGCTGGGCCTTTAGTCCAGCCGAATGCTTAGGGTGGCCTCTGAGCCTGGGGCCCAGCGCTCGCCTTCTCCCCCCAGCTGGGATAAGCAGCTGCTGTGGAGTTTTGCTCTGCACTCATAGTTCATCTGACCAAGTTTTTCCTTTGCTGATAGCTCAGACTCTAAAAGGGAGGTTTGGAGGACAGCCTCCAAGTCCATTGGTCAGTGAATAAACTCTTCATTAAACACCGATCCTATGTTTCATTAATTAATCAGGTTTGCTGCTGGGATCTCTTACAAATAAAGTAAGACATATGTCCCTGCCCACGAGGAGCCTGCAGACTAGTTGGGGAAGTCACATGGGTGTGTGTAAAGCAATCAAGCCCTGAGACGTGTGGTGTGGGGTCTCCACACAATCCAAGTTGTGTTTAGAGGCCAGAGTTGGGTTGGAAGCGTTTCTGAGAGGATGGAAATGCCTGGTGGCCCACAGGTCAATGTACAAGTTCACAACTTCCTTTACTGTGACAAAGTTGGAAAAAGCAAATGAAGGAAGGGTGCACAGGTCAGGTTGTCTTCCGGACATTTGACAGGTGCACGGTGGGGCAGCATATTGGCCAGAGCTTCCGTAGGGGTTGGAGCCAACTTCCAAGGTGGCTCACTGGTACCCATCTCCTGGAGCTTGTGTTCTTTGTGGCTGTCTCCCACCTGGTGCCAGGCTGGGCTGTAGGGCCGAAAGAATATGGTGAGAAGGATGGCATACCATTTCTGAGAGTAGGTTGTGAAGATTCTACAGTTTCCATTCAGTTTCTCTCTCTCTCTTTCTTTCTCTGTCCCTCTCTGTCTCTCTCAGTCCCCCTCTTCAATTGCCCTTGGATGAAAAGCCCACATGAGGGTCTCCCCATATCCTTTATGGGTCTCCCCATAACCTTTTATAGTCACCAACCAAGTCAAGCACTTGGTAAAGCCCCAGATGAATCGTACCTTTCATAGCTGTACCTGAGACATTAAAAAAAAAAAAATTGTACTGAACCCAAGTTTTTCATACTGAGACACATCACCTGCTTTTTATTTTATTTTAGTTTGGAGACTGATCCTCACTAAGTTACCCAGACTGAGCTCTAACTTGGTGATCCTCCTGTCTCAGCTTTCCAGAGTGCTCACCTTTCCAGGTGAGCAAAATAGTATTCAGATCAGTCCATGTTTTCTGATTATGAACAATAAAAACAACTTGAAGCTAACATGCAAAATGGAATGAATTGTAGAGATTTTGATCAGGTATTATGATGAAATAAATATTTTCTAAAGAGTTATTTTTAATGTGTTCTGCTTCAAAGGTAAACATCCTATTTTCAGAGTTCTAGGAGAATTTTTACATTCTTAGCCTTCTGGCTTATGACAAGTGCCTTCCTCATAAGATGCTATTAGAAGTAGCAAATGGATGCTACATAATCAAAGACTTACCAACGTCCGCTCTAATGACACATAAGCACCTTCCTGGGCTGACTTCAGTCTTCTCTCTATATGTGCTCTAGTCTTACAGTACACTTTTTCATCCCCTGGGATGTTTGTCACTTTGTTCCTTCTGCTTTATATCTCCTTAACCATCAGCCCTTTAAAAGCCAAATGTCACGCCAAGAAGATGTACAGATGGCCAACCAATGCAAGCCAATAGTAATCACCAGGGAAACGCAAGTCTAAGCCACAATGAGACATCATCTCCTTCCCTTTAGGATGTAGCTCAGTGCTAGAGCTCTTGTCTACCATATGCAAGGCCTGGGGTTCAATTCCCATAATTCCCCTCAAAAGCAAACAAAACAAAAAGCCAAAAATAGGATGAAAGAAGGAGGTGAAGAAACTAGAGCTCCTGTGCCCTGTTGGCAGGACTGTACAATGGTGTGGGCACTGTGGAAGACACTATAGTCATCCCTCAAAAAGCAAAACATAGACCTAGCATGTGACCAGCTGCCCTACTTCAGGGAGTGTTCAATCAAACCAATTGAAAGCAGAGTTTTGAAGACCTATCGCACACCTATGTTTGCAGCAGTGACAGTTAAGAGGTAGAAGTAATCCAAGTGTTCTGCAACAAATGAACAAAATGTGGCACATACAAGCAATAAAGCAGTATTTGCCTCAAAAAGGAAGACAATGCTCATGAAAGCTACGACATGAAAGCATCCCAGGGGTATGACAGTAACAAATCAGTCACAAGAAGACAAAAACTGTGTGAGTCCGCTTATGGGAGGGGCTGAGAGTAGTCAAATTCACAGGGGCAGAAGGTAACATGGTGGTTGCCAGGGCTGGCAGGATGAGGATGGGGGGGTTATTGCTTTAATGGGTACAGAGTTTCAACTTTGCAGGACAAGAGTTCTGTGCGTGGATGGGGAACTTGCATAACATGGCGAATGTGCTTGATGCCACCGAACCGTACAATTAAGGGATTAAGATGGCAAATTTTATGTAATGTGTACTTTAACACAATTGGAAAGAACGAGGAAAAATGCCTATGTAAAGAGAGCACTGCCCAACGTTTATGCTAGGTGTGGCCAGCTTTCGGCCTGCTGTGTTTTTGCCACTGATTTTATTAATCGCACAGT
This sequence comes from Ctenodactylus gundi, assembly GCA_004027205.1. Classification (NCBI taxonomy): domain Eukaryota; kingdom Metazoa; phylum Chordata; class Mammalia; order Rodentia; family Ctenodactylidae; genus Ctenodactylus; species Ctenodactylus gundi. The sequence continues at coordinate 43,317 of PVKB01003159.1, read as the reverse complement.
GAAAAATGTAAAGAGGGGTAGGTTTTATATTAATGTATTAGCCAAAATTACACATTTTACAGGTAGCCCAGTCTTCCTGGCCCTCCCTACCTGACGTTAACGATTTGGATGGTCTGAGCTGAGCCTGGAGCCTCCATTTTTCTACATCGGAATTAGCTTCACGTGGTCCGTCACATTCAGGGATGGCACTCTGTTATGCATCCTTGCCTGGTAGAACGCGTCCGTGTTAGAGGACTTGCCATGTCCTCTGGATTCTGTTCCTGCCTCTGGTCCCAACACTGTACTTCATCCGTAATAGACACTTTTATATGTGCTTATTGAATAAATTACTGTCTCTCAGGTGGTGTTTGCAATGGTCAATTACAGAAATGAAAGAGAAGAGTCTGCTGTTCCATGAGGGGCACTTTAGCCACCCTGATACCTTGCGGCAGGCCTGTTTCTATCATGTGCCCCACAGCTGCTTGAGGATATGGCTTTGGTTGCAGCAAAATTCAGACCTGGACTTCTCTAGGTGGCTCTCTGATGACACCCTGCAGCCTCTCCAGATGGCCCTGCCCCACTGCTGCACCCTGCCTTCGGGTTTACAGAGGCCTCTCCCCGCACAGGGCCAAGCTGCTTCATTTCCTGTAGAAGCAACCTCTCTGTACCCTTCACAAGTTTGGTCTGCACACAGTTCCTCCTCATGCAACAGCTGAAGTCCTAATAAAGCCGCTTCCACTTGGCATATTTTTGCCTGTTCGTGATTTCTGTCTTGAGTAGAGCAGGCCGAGCTGGTACACTGAGCTGGTAACACCAAAGGCTGCTGGCACCCAAAGTGGGCAGCAGCCCAAAACTGTTAACACTGAAGATGGCTAGCAGCCAGGCAATGACAGAGAGCGGCAAATTGCCAGGAGCTGCATCTCTGGTGGCCAGGCAGGTTCCTAAGGCCTACCAGTAGCTACTGGCCCAAGTGGCAAGGAGGACCACCAAAGCTAAGAGAGTTGATAGTCACTAGCACGCAAAGCCACGGCTATGTACATTACAAGAGCTACGTTTTGCCAAATTTTGATTTCTATACAAATTGAACAAGAAGATTTAGCTGATTGGTAACATCTTGGAAGCCCAGACAGGAACTCTCCCTTAGAGAGAACCTTAAGAAAAGGTCAGACAAGAGAGAGGGCTGCCAGCCAACTCTAGAACTGGTCTGCCTCCGATTGCCATCTTACATGTGGCTAAAAGTCCATGCTGTCCAGTGACAAAAAGATCCTCAGAGCAGACTGTCCTAGACTAAGCTGCTGTGGAAGACAGAGGTACAGGCAAGTGTCCCTGCTCCTAGCCTGCCTGGCTTTATGGGTACTGGAGCCCCCTCAGTAAGAGTGAGTGGTAATAGTGCAACTTCTGGGGAAAGAAGAAGCAGGAGTTTATGAGTGGATAAAACCCAGGTCCTGAAATCCCAAGAGAGTAAAGGGGAGATGGAAGATGGCCATTCTGGGACAGGGAATCCCCGGGAAGGGCCCCTGGCGTTTCAATGCCCTAAACCAGCTACTTAGGAGAATCACCCCTTCCCAGAGAGGCGGGAAGCATGGACTCTGCTAGCCCCTGCAGCCTGCCTCTCCAGAAGCACAGGGGCTGTTTTCTGGAAGGAAACAATGATCCCCATTGGCAGGATACCCCTTGAGGAAGCCAGGAAGCCTGGCTTCCCATGGCCCTTGGGTCCCACAGGCTGGTGTGCGTGTTGGCACCAGGCTGGTGTTAATGAGAGGAAGTGCGTGTGCCTGGGGCCCCAGGACCCAGCCTCAAGTCTCATCAGTCTTGCCAGGGGTCTCCGCCACATGCTGCCGCCAAAGGAGTCAATTAGGCTCTCTCCCAACAGTTGGCTGTGTTTCCAAGGCTGGAGGAAAACAAATCCCCAGGGCTGTGGCTTGGGGTTTGCATGGCAGCCTCTTGTTCCCTTCCTCTCCAGCCCGGGTGCTCTGGAGGCCTGCTCTGGGGACAGTCTGCCAAAATAAACAAGAAAGCAGTGCTGAGGGGTGACCCACCAGCCCGACAGCTGCAGAGAACTGCTTACTTCACAGACCAGAGTCTTCCACAGCCCGTCACTCCTTGATTATAATGTTTAAACTTTACTTGGGCCTGGTTTCGTAAGCAGATTTCTCTCTCTCTCTCTCTCTCTCTCTCTCTCTCTCTCTCTCTCTCTCTTTCAGGCAGAGGAAACTTGCTCCAAGCCAGAGTGAACAGACTCCCTTCTCTAGAAGTTGGTAGATTTACACCTGAAGTACAACAGTCTCAGCTAAACTGCCACAGTGAGGTTCCAGCCACCAGCCATGTCCAAACCCTTTCCCATGGAGCCACAGCGGAGGACCAGGGCGGGCATGCCAGAGAAGGCACCCAGGGATGATGGGGCTGTCCCGTCAGGCGTGGGTTATACTGAAGTAAGACCCTGTTCAGTCCTATCTTGGTTCCTCAGCATCATCAATGGGGCCTGGCCGAGCTGGGAGCTGCCCGTGTGGCCCACTCACCTTTAGTGCTCCTCCTCTGTCCTCCTGTACCCAAGATCCCTGCTCTCAATGTCCTGACCCTCTCAGGGTCATTGCATTGACAGCATCTTGTTCCTGGACACACATGCACACTTGACATCTTAATCACAGCCCTCTAATGAGACAGATAAAGATAAGGAGCTAAGGCACAGAAAAATGGTAGGTGGAGCTAGAGTCTAGTTCCTGTTCTTGGGATCCCACCCTATAACTCCTGCTGTACTGAAGCGTCTCATGGGGCTTTTTGCTCAAATCAAGTCATTTGCATCAAGCTGTTCTGGACTTGATATACTTCAATCAAGTCTGAGAGTTTCTAGGTACCCTTCCCCCTTCCCTCCCTAGTGTTGGCTAACAACTGCAGCACACCGGACATCACTGGGGGACATTCCTGAGGGAAGGTTACCCTTAAAATCAGACCACATAAGTAGTGACTATGAATCACTCTCACCCTGAAAAAGGAAAGGCAATTCTGGGCCTTGTGGTGCAGGCCTATAATCCAGGAACTCTATTCGGCAGAGGCAGGAGGATTGGGAGTTCAAGATTAGGTGGGGCAACTAAACGACTTAGGGAGACCTTGTTTCAAAATAAAATAAAATACAATAAAGTGGACTGGGGATGCAGCTCAGTGTGCAAGCTCTGCGTTAAATCATTGGTATTGCAAAGTAAGTAAATAAATTAAGTAAGTGAAAAAGAAACGGTGGCATAGAAAACCTACCAATTTCAGGGGCCATTTTTAGATCCCATGGTACTTTTTATATGGCAAGATTTGATTCTTCCTTTGAACTGGTCTTTGCAGCCTCTAAGGAAAATCACCTTAAAAATTAAATAAATGACAACATGAGAATATGAAATAAGATATACTCTAAAGGGACTTCTTTGGCTGAAGATGAAGCATGGTAGTGGGGTGCTTGCCTAGTATGCACGAGGGCCCAGGGCTCAAGCCCCATGGATGCTAAATAAATAAAAAAAATAGGAAAAAAGAAAAAAAATGACAAAGAAGGAAAGGAGGAGACCTCCCACACCTCTAGTCCCAAACGAAATTCAGAACCTATAAGGTCCAAAGTAACAGCCTGGAAGTTCTTTGCAGTGGTTCTCCATCTTGGAGCGGGTCTGTGGGTCAGTACGTGACAAGGCTCTCAGGCTGGGTGGGATTGCTGGAACTGAGGGAGACCACAGGCTGCTGTGGCCTGGGCCAGGCGCTATTAGCCAGCAAAGCCTGAAAACCACTGAAGAAAAACACCGGGTAGCCCTTCCTGGCTGGGTACTTTCCTCTCCCAGCATCTTTGGGGAGGCTTCAGTTAACAGCAGAGTGCGACACCCCGCAACCCCAAGCTGCTGTGATGTTAGTTGACACTATATAATGAGGTTGGGTGGAGCTGGATGAAACTTAGTCTGAAAACTGGAGTCCTGTTTGTGAGTCCTGCCTGAGATGCAGCCATTATGCGGGAGAACCAGACTGAGGTTCTGGCAGTGCAAGCAGGAAGAGCCATATGGCCTCTTTGAGGGGACCGCGCCCTTCACCCCCAGGACTCTGACGAGCTCCATTTGGACACCAAGGAGGAGGAGAAGCAGGAGTCCTTCTCCAGCAGCTTCCTTGCATCTGACAAAAATCTTTGACCTTGGGCAGAGAAATCATAACTGGAAACACAATCAGTTCAAAAAAATTCAAGAAAAATTTAAAAAGAGCATCTTGTAACAAGTTGTTCCGAGTTCATGAAAAGCTTCCAGCATCGAGTTTGTTGTACATGATTCAGAGCCACATGGATTAAATTTCCTTTAAATATACATCAATTTGAAAATTAAAGGGGAAAGTGCCTGAGACAAGACATGTTTGGATTTTTGTCCAGCTCAGTCTTTGGAAAGCACTTTAGAAGGCAGGATGTGGCTTCCCAGGACTTCCCCTGTCTTCTGTCTCTTCCATTTGAGTCTGCCCCATGTTTTGGCTAATTCTCCATTCTGGTCACTTCAGCATTACAGCCTCTTTTTCTCATAGGGATCTTACAAGTTTAGTATCAGTTCTTGCCTTGTGGATGGAGTTCATCTTTCAAAGGTTCAGAAGGCCACAAAACAGTCCAGCTACTCTCAAGAGCCCTACACTGCATCTGGTGGCACAGGCCTATAATCCCAGTGCATTTGAGAGGACGAGGCAGGGGGAATCGCAAGTCTGGGCTTAATGATATAAGTCACAAGCTTAATGACTTAGTGAGACCCTGTCTCAAAATCAAAACCAAAAATATAGTCTGGGGAGGCATCATCGTGTGAAAGCACCAGGCTTCATTCCCTCCACTGCAACAGAACAAAACAAAGCAATAATAAACCCAAATTCCCTGGTTTCGCTCCACCACCATTGGAGGCAGGAGAGAAGTTAGAGATTATTAAATCCAACCCCACACTTGAGAAGAGGATATGGAGGCCCAGAAAGCTACTCAGTTCCTTCAGGACCCTTGGGGGAGGCACCTGAAGTCCCTAAACCAGCATTCGACTTAAGCTCTCCAAAACTTGTTAGCCGGAGCGTGCCTCCTTCCCGGCTCAGGATGACTGCTCACAGCTCCTTTGGCTGTCTTTTCCATCTCACCGACCCTTGTCCGTTCAATTCAGTTCTCCATTTCCAGATTCTTCTTTCATCTCCTCCCCTCTCCCAGCAAGATTGGCTTCTTTTTCCCACTACTGCTTCTTACTTACCTTCTCTGCCTTCCAGAATCAATTTGTTCCTTTTCTCTTTGAGTTACTAGGGTTGGGACCCAGGGCCTCAAGCTAAGCACACGTTCTACCCACCAAGTGACACCCAGCTCTCAATTTCCTCCTTGAAGCACATCCTATGGTAGTTCTTTGGGTAAAGGTTTGAGAGCAATAAATGTCTTTTACTTATAAAAATGCCTATATTTCACCTGCAGTGGAAAACGGTAGTTTATGTGGGTGTTGAATTTTGAGTTGGTTTTTGTCTTAATCAGCCTCATTGCTGGAACACAATACTAGATACCTACAACTTAAGAGACGAAAGGTTTACTTTAGATCACAGTTTCAGGAGGTTTCAGTCCATTCTTGGGTGGATGGCAACAGTGGAGGTGTCTGGAGGAGGGCCTACCTGGAGAGAAGTTGTTCACAGTACCCCATGGGAAAGCAGAGTGAGTGAAGGGTGGAACTAGCACGGGAGTTTTACCCTTTCAGGTGATGCCCCAATGGTCCTCTCCGTCTGTTAAGGCCTCACTCTTTACCAATACAGGAAGTCAGTGGATTCAATCAACCCCCACGATTAAGTCACCTTCCAAGCACAAGGCTTCTATTGAATATTTAAGATCAAAACCATCACATTCTGTCCCTGGCTCCCAAAAGCCTCACATCTACCTCATTATGCAAAATGCATTTAGTTTTTCTCTCAGAGTCGCCAAAGTCTTAACAGTTCCAGTACTGCTAAAAAGTCCAAGTTTAAAATCTCTTCTCAGACTCAAGATAAGCTCTCAGCTGTGAGCTTCTGTGAAAATCAAAGAAAAGCATATACCTCCAACATGCAATGGCAGAATAAACATTCTCATTCCAGAAGGGAGAGGTTTGAGGCTAGAAAGCAATTTTACTAATGAAAAACTGAAATCCAACAAAGCAAACTGTAAACTCTCTAGTTCCATTAAATCTTGTGCTTCATGTCCAGCACAAGGGCAAGCTGTGGTGAGGTGTGAGTTCCAAAAGCCGTAGGTGACCTCATCCCTATGGCATTGCCCGTGGTTGCAACCTCCATCACTTCTCTCTGGTGCTGGCTCTGCTCATGGCCTGTGGCCTTCCTCTGCAGGTGATCTATGTTCCCAGCATCTTCATATTTTCAGAGTCTCTGTTGCACTCTCATCTCTTTCATCTCCCCCTTCACAACTTCATGTACTGTCTTTCCCGGTCTGTCTGGCTTCCAGGGCTTTCTTCTGAAATCTAGACAGAAGCCTTCCCTAACCCTGAAACTCTTTATTCTGCATGCCTGTGAAACCAGCACCACGTGAATGAAGCTGAGGTCTGCCACTGGCTTGAGCATCCTTGGACCACTGTTGCAGCGTCCAAGTACCTGGATGGCTGAACTCTGACAAACACTTCCCTCTTTAGCCCTAGAGGTTGCCCTAGTGTTATGTTTTGGATCTGGAATGTCCCCCAAAAGCCTCATGCATTTGAATGTTGTAGAATAGCTATGGAAACAGGTGCTGTTAAGAGGTGGGGCCTGATTGGTAGGTGCAGATCACTGGAGCTTGACCTGGAAGGGATAGATTATAGGGATAGGACCCAGAAGGGAATGTACTTCCTTGCTCACTTGGCTTCCTATTGTCCATGCTGTGAAAAACTTTTCCTCCAGCTACACCTCTGCCCTGTGCTTCCACCATTGCCAGCCACCCATGAATGAACTGAGATTTTCTGAAACTATGAGCTAAAATAAATCTTTCTTCCCTTAAGTTGTGAATGTTGGGTATTCTGTCCTAGCAATAAGGTAGCAACTAAGATACTGGGATATTCTTAGGGCAAAGTGTTCTGGCTTTGCACCCTTGGTCTTGAAAAGAGTGAAGTTTCTGATTCTGGAGATGTCCCCAAGGCACCTTTTCTATAGTCCTAATATAGAGGGTTTAAATTATTTTAGTGCTGATCTCTTCAGCAACTGTGCGCGCTTAAGATTGCCCTAGTTTTGCAACTTCTTTGATTCTGGCAAAACTGAAATGTTTTAAATCTTTTTCCTCTGTCATTTTTCCTACTTTTCAGTTACAAATGTCTCAAAATAGCCAACACAACCCATATGACAACCTGGCCATTGGGCTGCCTCAAAATTTCCTCTGCTAGATGAGGTAGTCCATTGACCTTAAGCTCAATTTTAGGCAAAGTCACAGAATAGGGGCAAGATGCCAATACACATTTTACCAGAGTATAGCAGATAAGGTTTCTAGACCAATTGCTGACAAAGTCCTCCTTCCTGTCTGAAACCTCTCAGGCTTGGCCTTTGCTATACATACTTTTATCAGCATTCTGTTCTTCTGAGCTCTGACCAAAGTTTCCCAACAGGGTTGGCTCACAGCACTCTAAGGTTGAATTTCTCCATGAAAAAGCTCCAAATGCTTCTATACCACATTGCTGTGCAAATCACAGTGATGACCCTATTTCTTTGGTGCCGATTTCTGTCTTAGTCCCTTTCTCATTGCTGATACACAGTAACTCCACAAGTTAGGGGAGGAAAGGTTTCTTTTAGCTCACAGTTTCAGGAAGTCTCAGTCCATTCACGGGCAGCTGGCGATGGCAGAAGGGTCCGGAGGAAGGTGTGGCTGGAGAAAACTGCTCATAGTATCTCAACAGGAAACCAAGTGAGCAAAGGGCAGAGAGAGCGAGGGAGTTTTATACTTCCAGGTCATGCCCCAGTAGCCTGCTCCTTTTGACAAAGCTCCACCCCTTTGCAGCATCTTAGCATGGGAAGTCAATGGATTCACGCCCATGGTTCTTGAATCACCTTCCAAGCCTGAGGCTTTTGGGGAGACACTCTAGATCCAAATCATCGCAATGGTTTTTGTCCCTCAGTGCCTTAAAGGCATTTTTCTTTCTCTTTTGGCATCGTTCTTTGCTGTTAAGAAAGAGATTTTAAGCTGTATGTGTTGGCCCACATGCATAGTCTCAGCACTGGAGACTGAGGTAAGATGATTGCTGTGAGTTCTAAGACCAGCCTGGGCTACATACTGAATTCAGGACCAGCCTGAACTACAGAGCAAGATCCTGTCAAAAAAAAAAATTAAAAAAAAAGCTTTGAGGTAAGGCTAATTATTGTCTGTTGTATACTTGCAAAATCTTTCCCTTCTGGCTGTTTCAAAGATGTTTTTAATCTCTGTCTTTAATGTTTTGCAGTTTATTGTATTAGGCTTAGATATAATTTTATTTTCATTTGAGACCCACTGTGCTTCTTTCAGCAGTGGTGTAAATCTCTTGTTTTTATGAGACAATGTTCATTAGTAGTAATAGTAGACATGTATAGTGCCCATTTCTGGTGTGCTGGGCTTTGCCTCTGTGATGTCATTTGACGCTGCAATAGAATCTTTTATCTGGGGCTGGAGGAATGGCTCAGCAGTTAAAGCGCTAAGTAAAAGTTAAGTCAAGTGCTAAGTACCCTAGTTTGATTCACCAGCACCACATAAACTGGGCATGGTGGTACACGCCTGTAATCCCAGCACTCGGGAGGCTGAGGCAGGAGGATTGCCCTGAGTCCAAGGCCAGTCTGGGCTCCATAGTGAGTTCAGGAACAGCCTGGACTACAGAGAGAGACCCTGCCTCAAAAGAAAAATAAAATAAAAGGGGAAAAAAAAAGAATCTATTATCTACCTTACAAACAATGAAATTTGGCCACAGCTAATCTGTTTTCCCGAGGTCTCACAGTAATTGGCAAGGTCCTTTTTGAACCCACCTATTAGACTTAACAAAAAAAAAAAAACTTATGGTTTTTTTTCTATTTTATCCTCCTGCTCCTCCTGTTTTCATTCAGTCCTCCTGTTGTTTATCTCGTCTTCTACGTATTTGTCCTCTTTGTCCCTTTACAAGCTTTCCGGAATGATTCCTCAGATCTCCCTCTGTTGCGTGAGTTTTCTCATCCATATGTGTCTACTGTGCTATTCCACTCTTGGCCCTTTAATTTCAGTAAACAAAGTTTTCATTTCTAGACATTCTCTCTGGGTCATTTAAGATCTTTTTATTCTTTCAAAAATATATCTTCTGGCAGGTTTATTTCACTTAGCAGAATGTCTTCAGGCTCCATCAGGGTTATGGCGTGTGTGCATTAGGGTTCCATTCTTTCTTAAGCCTGAACATTGTTCCAGTGTCTACACACCCTGCGTCATCTGCTGAGGGACTCTGCAGTTGCCTCCCCGTTGTGAATCACACCAGGTGACAACAGTCTGCCAGTATCTCTTTGGGCCCTTTTAATTCTTTTGGGTATGATCCGAGACGTGGAGTTGCCTGATCGTATCGTGTTGAATGTTTAAATCTGCGAGGAGCTGCCAGTGTCCCTGCCATTTCCTATTCCATTCCCATGAGCAGTGGACAAGCGTGATCATTTCTCTCTATCTGTGCCAGTACATGTTTTTCCCCCCCCCCGGGGGTTTTTTGTTTTTTTGTTTTCTGTTTTGTCTTCCTCGTAGCCATCCTAATGGACACGAAGCAGCATCTCATTGTGGTTTTGGTTTGCATTTCTCTAATGACTGGTTTCCTTGTGCATATTGGCTGTTTGTCTTTTTTGGAGGCAAATGTCCATTCAAGTTCTGTGCCCATTTTTTAAAAAATTGGGTTGTTTTTTGTGGTTGTTGTTGTCTGTGCATTTGAGTTTCCTTTGAGAAGACATGCCTAGGTGTTTACATGGGAAGATCGCTCTGCTCTTTTGTGGTCATTCGGCTGGTTTTTCTGAGACTCCCTGTCTGATGCCTTTGACTACGCCTTCTGAGTTCCAGTTTCACAGCAAGAAACTTCCCTTGGTCCTCAGCCTTTTCTGCCCCACCTGCTTGCGTGTTTCAGCAGAATGGGTTTTGGCCCCACTGAGCTCCACTGTCCCTGGGAGCGTCTTGAGTGAAGGACACAGCGTTCCCCTCTCACCCTTACGGAGTGCACATCGGCTCGCATTTGGGCAAAGGGCTGAAGATGCTCAGTCATCCCCCCGGCTTCTGCATCCCCTCAAGGGCCCATCCGGCCAGCACATCGATATCCGGGTGCTGTGAACAGAGCCTCAGCTTTAGGATGGACACACAGAACTTCAGAATCTCATCTTCCTGAGCACTGTGTTCTTAATCACTCTACACTTTAGACTTTTTTGTGGGAGAAATAAAGAAGAAGAAAAAAACAAAACAGAGAGCGTAGGAGACCCTAGCTGGACGTGGTTGTAGAGTGACGTGAGATGTTGGGCCCTTAGAGCACACGTCAGTGCTCGTGACACTTAGTCCAACCTCATCCACTCGCCCCACTTTGAGCAGTCACTGGCTGAAAGTCGGATTTTCTCTCACCTGGCTCGACACTGTGATGTGAGGCTGGGGGATCCCCCTCTGGAGTTCTTCCAACCTGGGGTGTTTGCTTCCTACTGCTGCTGTAACAAGCCGCAGACTAGGAAGTTTAACTAGCAGACATTCGTTTTCTTCTGGTTCTGGAGACCAAGAACCCTAAATATGTGCCCCAAGCTGGACTCAGGGTGTTGGCGGATTCTGTACCTCACCACCTCTGGAGCTCCCTGAGGAGGATTCTTGTCTTTCTGTTTCTGGAGGCGGCTAGCATTTCTTAGTTTGGGGCCAGTCCCTGCCTCTGTGGTTACCTTGTCTTCTTTTCTGGTGTCATCCCCCTCTGTGAGGACCTTTGTGACTGTTTTCAAGACCCCCCCCCCCAATAACCCAAGAGAACCTCCCCATGTCAAGGTTTTCAACTTAATCACGCCTGCCAAGCCCCTTTCCAGCTATGGAAGGTAGTGTCCACGTGTTCACTCTACCCCCAGGCTGTTCCATGGCCGCGTTCCCACTCCTCCTGAATCTGATTTTCAACTGCTTTGCATTGTCTAAGCCTCGGTTCTTGTGTTCAGAGTCTTTCACTGTTTCCCCTAGATCCCCTTCTCTTCGTGTCCCTCCCCTCACAAATGTTCCCTATCACTGGCCATTTCCTGACATTGGATAGCACCTCTAACGCCCTCATTCCTTCGCCTTCCACCATGTGAGTCCTAGTTTATCTAAGGGACAGAAATGTTCAGGAACTCTTAGCTCCTTTCTTTCTGCTGTAGAGCAATACACATGTCTCCTCCCTGTCCATCCTTTCCTTCCTCTCCTTATTTTTTTTTTCTGACTTTGGTGTGGATTGTGCTGGATAGGGGGTGGACTGAGTGGGAATGGGTACCACCCAACTACAGATTTGATTGGCAGGAGGCTCCGGGGCATCTGGGAATGAGCGGTGTTGCCTTGGTTTGACCAGCACAGCTCTCAGCTCAGCATGAGTCAGAGCCAACCAGGAGACCAGCATGGCCAGGCTCTTGCTGTTCAAGTGAGGGTGGGGGTTCTACCATCCACTAAAACCAACATGGCAGGGCACGGCAGCATAGGCAATGCTGTCAACCAGAGTGTTTTCCTGGGGGAGCTTAGATTTTTTCTTGCTAAAGAAAAATTGCTTTTCCAAACTGATTAATAGCTCAGAAGGAGGACAGGGAGTGTCCTGGTCATTTTTTTATTGCTGTGACACAATACCCACACCCACAACTTAAGGAAGAAAGGTTGATTTTAGCTCACAGTTTGAGAAGGTCTCAGTCCATTTGTGGACAGCTGGTAATGGCAAGAAAGCTCTGGCAGAGAACAGCTGTTCACAGCATCACAAGGCGAAGGGGCTTAAGCTGGGGCAAGAGTATCTCCTTCTAGACCACACTGTCAGTGATCTAGCACACCCTTAACAATCCACCCCTGCACCTAAGGCCCCACATCCTACCAGCATATAAAATCTATGGATAATTCACACCATCCAAGTACATGAGACTTAGGAGACAGTCCACATCTAAAATATACAAGTGGGTAATTCTGAATTTCAAATCCACTCCATTTAAATAGTCAAAGCTGTGACTTTACTCCTCAGGTGAGACATTACTTTTTTCAAGTTCTTTAGTCTAATGAGCAGCACCTCTTTATACTCTTACTAGTGGGGAGACTCAAAGAGGTTCATGTTTTATTCCTCTTGGAGTTGGCTCTATGTGATCCCAGGGCTAGCCCCTCAGACTCTTCACAGTACTACTAAAGTCCAGAGGGGAAAGGTGAGACTTGGTCTTGACTTCTGCTGTAGCAGGTTCTTTTAAATGCTCAGGACCCTTTTTTTAGGTGTGGCCCTATGTGTCTCACCCAGCCATTCTCACATGTAGTAACTATGACCCATCTGTGGCCATAAGAAGACCAAGACTGAGATTCATGTATATAGGTACTGAGACTGTTCAATTGGTTTGAAAATGAGAAATGATGCTATGAAGACATCACTCGAAGCCTAGTGGCTCCTCCTTGAGGAGGGCTTGGTGTCCTGTGATGCAGAGACACAACCTGATATCAACCCAAAGTCCATCACTTAGGTATCACCATTGACTCAGAAGTCAAATCACTCTGTTAGCTGGCCTGTCTGCATCTGTACTGGGTGTGTGTCCCATGAAGTCAAAAAATGCCTTTGTGGATTAAAGAGTCAAAGTGTAGGGAAGGCATTTTTTAAAAAAAAAAAAAACAAGAACAGAAGGATATAAGCTTTTGCTAATCAAGAAAGGGTTCCAAAACGGCTATGGTGAAGCTCTTTGCCTAGTGTTTTTTTAATAGATGTTATGGCTGGGATCTGGAGTGTCCTCCAAAGCCTCATGTATTTGGATGTGGGACGATGTACTTGGATGTTGGGAGGTGGGACCTAGATGGAAGGAGTGAATGCTTAAGGTTTGACCTGGAGGGATTGTATCAACTTGTTGAGATTGGGTGGTACCAGGGTAGAGTTTTCACATGTGTGTAATTGACTTGCAGCCCAGAAAGTGAGAGGGAAGCACCCACCCCATAGTCGGGGCCAACTGGTAGCTTGAAAGAAGTGACGGAGAAGACGTGCTGTTGGAGTTGTTCCTGGGAACGCTTCGTTGTGTGCCTTTATATCCAGACACTGAGTTGTTGCCCCCCCACACTTGGTTCCTATCTGCCTTTCCCTGAGCAGATCTTCAGCCTCTGCCATGCTTCCCCCACTGCCAGCCACCATGAATGGACTAAGACATTCTGAAACTGTGAGCTAAAATAAACCTTTCCTCCCATAAGTTGTGGATATTCGTGTATTTTGTCCCAGCAATGAAAGAGTAACTAAGACAGTAGACTAGTTGAATGAGGAAGTAATTTACTAAGGAGTCCAGTTGCTAAGGCCCTCCATGGTTAAGATCTTAACCCTTAAGGCCCTCCACCATTAAAACCTTTGCAACTTTTTATTAAACATAAACAGTTCCAGGGAGCAGTGAGCTGCAAGCTGTTTCCACGGTCAAGAGTTACAGCCAAATGTTATCTCGTATTCCTTTAAATTCTCCATCCTGGGGATCCCCTCGTCTCCAACTGCCTGTGTGCCCACTGTCTCCTATCTCAGCTCCACCTCTGTCTCCACCTTCCTGGTGTGGGTTCTTTTGCTGAACCTCCAGCACTTGGTCCTGGGAAGACCCAGAAGATGCTCCAACGCCCTCCTTTCCCAGGTGGCTCCAGGGCTTCCCTGAGCTAACAGTTGCTCACATGGTGCTACCATTCCCACATGTTGGGAGGTCGTTTCAGACCGGCAGGTAGACTTCTGCCTTCTCAATCAGAGCCAGTAGTCTTCAGAAATGGCCTGTTGCATTTGCCCTTCTTGCACCCCTTATCTTCATACATTTGTATTCTGCCTTGAATAAAAAATCCTCTAACTTCCTGACCCCAGGACTTACTTATTTACTTCTGCTCCACCTGCCTTGGCAGTGTCCTTCTTGGGATCAGTGGTTGAGTAGGTCCTTCTGTTTCCCCATCTTTAGGAGATACTCCCTCCCCCAAATCTGCTCCCTCTCCTGCGTTCCTTCTCTCTCCTTAGGCATCACTCTTTTCCTCCATCCTTACCTCCAGTTATTAATGCTTGTCTTAGTTACTTATTTCTTTCTGGGTCAGAATATTAAACATCCATAACTTAAGGGAGGAAAGGTTTATTTTAAATCAACAGTTTCAGAAGGTCTCAGTCAAATGATGGGTAGATGGCAATACTGGAAGAAGTCTAGCCGGAGAGAAGGTACTCAGAGTATGGCAGACAGGAAGCCGAGGAAAGGCAGAACTAGCATGTATCCTTCCAGGTTGTGTCCCCTTTGATCTGCCACTTCTGGGACAATCACCAGTGTTCCGCTTCCTCCAACCAGGTCCGACCTCTTAAAAGCACATGATTCCATGGGTATTCTTCAACATCCAAACACATGAGGATTTTGGGAGACATTCCAGATCCAAGCCATAACATTCCACCCTGGCCCTCAAAAGATTCATATCCACCTCCTTATACAAAATGCATTTAGTTCTTTAAGAGTTGCCAAAATCTTAACAGTTTCAGTACTGCTAAAAAGTCTCCTCTGAGACTTAAGGGCAACTCTTATCTGTGAGTACCTGTGAAAATTAAACACTTCCAACTTACAAGTGCACAGAGTAGACATTCCCATTCCGAGAGAGAGAGAGAGAGAGAGAGAGAGAGAGAGAAGGATAGAAAGCAATTGGAGTGGCAGGAGGTGGTTGCACATAAGAAGATGAGGGCTACTCTTAGGGATCACTGGCTGGAGCACCCGGGCCTGGCCCAGCTCTGTGTGACTATTGAGGAATGCTGGGATCATGATGCTGAGGCTCTTCTGACTGCGGGATGCATAGAGGAGCAGGTGTCCCTGACCTGGAGGTCAGTCAATGGCACTACCTCAGACTGTCTTGTCTCCCTGGTGACCTCTGCCACCAACACGGACCTCCTAAGCCCAGGACATGAGTGTCTCTCCAGACTCAGTGGATCTAAAGAAAAAAGGAAAACAAAGTTGTGCTTTGTTTTGGAAATCTCATAAAACCAACAAACACATAAAATGCAGCTGCTATTTTACCTTGACTTATTATTATTATTATTTTTGGATTGGATCAATTTTTGCCAGCATATTGCTCTACTGTACCAAACAGTGGCTCCATCAGCAGGCACTGAGGTGCTGAGCTGTGAATGCAGAGACAGCACCATGCTGAAGATTCAGGCACCTCCTGTCATGTGGGATTTAGTTTTGCTACTTTCTCCTTGTTTGTCATTTCAGAATTGTGACACAAAGAAAATCCTTTCCTGTCTCAGAAAACTTAATGATGCAAACTCTACTAGAGGAATCGCCGAAGACTGTTACGTAAGAACACACCGTCTTCAGAAGAGGGCTTCCTTTGCCTTCACCCACACCCTTCCTCCCACCTTTTATTTTGGGTTTCTCCCATTTTTAGGCTGTAAGTTTAAGAAACAGCAGATGTGCCTTTCATAGATCTAATGCGTATTGCCCTGACTGAGGAAAAAGTGGGATGAGGATGAGGATGGTTTGGACTGGAGTTGAAAAGGGAGGATGGTGCTAGGGTTGGGTTAGGAGCAGAGCTCTACTGGACTCAGGCGCATGTGGGGCAACATCATTTGCTATGGAGGTTACTTCTCAGGTAACCAGGAGTTGAGGGCAAGGACCTTGTGGGGGCTGAGCATTAACGTCAAGCATGAGGTTTGGAGAAGGTCTGAGAACAGGGGCAGCTTTGGTCCACGTGCTGGTACTAACCAGTCCCCCCACCCTTCAGTAACATGAGCTTGATTATAGGAAAAAACAGTATCTCTGCCTAGATTTTAAGATGAGATAAGGGCAGAAATCATCAGTTCAGTGAAAATTCTTCCTAAGACATGATGCTGTAAATAAATACCTTTAATGGGGGAGATGCAGAGTGCTGTTTCCTCCTGGAGCAGTTCAGGGGAATGCTTATGGGGCACAATGCCCAGCGGGGGCCAGAGGACTCCAAGTGGCCTCTCCAAGGCCCATGTCTCTAGTGAACTTGTGAGCCCGGCAGTTCTGGCTCCACCCCATGTGGTGACTTTACTGACCCCTTTCTGTGGTTCATGGACATGGCTTTCTCCAGACCCCTTCAACTGATGTATATTCTATAAAAAACTATTTTACTATTATGCCATAACCTTGCTCTAGTCAGTGAATGTTCCTAATGCTGCTGTTTTGGCATTTGAAGTTTTTAAATTTATAAAACATGCTAAATCTTTTCAAGCAAAACATACACATACACATATATGCACACGCTTTGCCATGTGGCTTTTGAGGTTTAAATTTTAAAAACTAAAAGAATTAAAACTTCATGACCACAGACCACCTCAAACCAGAAATACCTCAGAATTTTCTACCTGTGTAAGTTTTATTATGTTCTTTGTTAGTTGCTGTCTCATAGTAAGTATATTTTAATGTAAGTTATCTTTTATGACAAGTTTAAAAAAGTAGAAACAAAAGAAAGCTATTGGGCCAAATCAAGCACAAAAATCCAGCAAGTCAAGCTTCAAATCCTGCAGTTTCATTAAATCCTGTATCTCAGTGTCCAGCACCCTGCACAAGCTATGGCGAGATGAGAACTCCAAAGGCTTTGGGCAGCCCAGCTCCTACAGCATTACCTCTTGCCGCAGTCACCATGGCTTTTCTTTTGGGCTGGACCCAGTTATAGCCTGTAGCTTTCCTCTGCAGATGATCCATGTTCCAGGCATCTGCAAACTTCTGGGATCTCCGCTGTACTTCTGTTTTCACAACTTCATAGACAGCTCTTCTAGAGGCACACTCCCTGGCCTCCAAGGCCTCCCTATGACCTCACGACTCTTGCATACTGCATGCCTATGAAAAACAGTACCACATGGATGATGCCAAGGTCTGCTATTGGCATAAGCAGTAGTTTGGCTCCCTTGGACTATTGCTGCCAAGGCCTCTGATTTATTAGATGACTGAATTCCTTGAGTATTCACTTTCCTAGGTTGCCCTGCAGGCTATCCTGGGGTAGGGGGTCTCTTTTCAAAGAAAAATCTTTTGCCTTTCCATTCTTTAATTGGTAAAGAGTAAAATCTTGCTGATTCCTGAGAGACCCTCAAAGCATCATTTTATAGTCCTGATTTCAAGTACCTGGCTTCTTTTTAATGCTAAATATCTTCAGCAACTATGCTTTCCTTTGCCCCAGTTCTGAAGCCCTTTTCAGTCTGGCAAAACTGCAAACTTTTTACATCATTTTATAATTTTCCCCTCTGCTTTTGAGTGTAGAGCTGGCTGAAAGCTGCAAGCAGTACCCATGTGACAACCTGAACATTGGGCTGCCTTGAAATTTTCTCCACCAGGTTAAATAATCTTAATCTCAGTTTCCCATAATCTCAATTTCAGGCAAGCTTTTAGGAAAGGGGAAAAAGGCCAACGCACACACTTTTTGTCAGAGCATAACATGCATGGTTTCTAGACCAGTTGCCAATAAAGTCCTCTTTCCCATCTGAAACTTCTTGAGATTGGCCTTTACAATTCACAGTTCTATCAGCATTCTAGTCTTCTAGCTCTGACCAGAATTTCCCATCAAGTTCTGCTCATAGCATTCTAAGGCTTCTTTAGACAGAATCTCCAAAATTTTACAAACACCTCTCTCAAGCCACTCCAAAGGATTCCAAACTGCACAGTCAGGTGATGTTGCAGCAATGATCCCACTTCTCTGGTACCAATTTCTGTCTTTGTTACTTATTTGTTGCTGGGACAGAATGTCCAACACCCACAATTTAAGGGAGGAAAACATTAATTCTAACTCACAGTTGCAGAAGATCTCAGTCCATTCATGGATGGCTGGCAAAGACAGAAGCACATGGCAGAGGCCCAGAAAGAGGGAACGCTGTCCACAGCATGATAGACAGGAAGCCAAGGGAGCAAGGAAGGGAGGAGCTGGCATACACCCATCCAGGTCATGTCTGAGTGATTCGACCCTTCTGGATCAGGCCCCAGTGTTCTGCCCCTACATCTTAACAGTCCATGGTTCCATAGATGTTTCACGGCATCCAAATACATGAGGTTTTGGGGTGACAGTCTAGATCCAAACCATAGCAATGATATGTTTCTAAAATCTATCAACTCTGCCCACATCCTTTCTGCTTTTAAACTAATGCCTTTATTTTGAGCTCTTCACTTTTGCCCAAACTAAAGTGTTCCTTTTTTCATGGTCTCTTTGACGTCAGTCTTGTTTTGTGCCACGCTCAATGCACTTTTGCCATGGTATATAACATGCAAACTTGGTTTTATTTCCCAACTTAAAAGGCTTTCCTGGATCTTCAGTTGCTGCAGAATGTGAGCGATGCTCCTTAGCATGGTAGAGCTTTCTCATATCCCGATAGCTGCTTTATGTTTTTGCTTTATTTTTGGCCATTCCCCTCACATTATTCTAAAGCCATTGCCTTACATGCACCAAGTTTTTCACTAGACACTTGATCTTAGACAAATTTCATACAAATAACCTTGAATCCAGGGCCTTTGTACTGAGCTACATTCCCAGCCCTTTCCTTACGATTGCTTTTATTTTTATTTTCATTTGGAGACTATCTTTTTAAGCCAATAATTTGCCTAGTTAGCCTCCTGCCTCAGCTTCCACCGGTGCTGGACTACAGACTGTTGCTGCCACACTCAGCTCCTGGGGTTCTCCTAAGGAATGTGAGGAGGCTAGTCCCGAGCCTCTGTATGAATCAGTGGCTCTGACTGTTGCTGGGGAGCATCTTTGTCACCTGTTTTCTGGCCTCTGCGTCGAGGAGAGCTGTACTCCCTGCCCAGTGGAGGAGGTGGCTCCCTGACTCTTGGGGTCACTTGCGTGATCACCGGGGCCCCTTACCCCACTGTGGGAGCCCTGTCTTGCTGGCCTCCACAGCTTCTCTGTCCTTCTGTTCTTTCCCTCTCTGGAGACCTGCTGACCTGGTGTGCGCCATAGGGTGGGCTGTCACCTGCCGGGTTTGCTGCTGTTTAAACTTGAGGCTGTCTGTCTCGTAGTGTTTAATCCTGTGCAAAGCTGAAGGGTGAGCTGCAAGTGAGTGACAGCTCTGTGTCAGAAGCCGATGTCATATCGCACCTGTGACCATCGTCAGCAGATTTCCCTGTCTCCGCTCCCACACTGACTAAGGGACTGATGGCTCGAAGAGGACACTCTGGTGGCAGTAAGCTGACTGTCTCTTGAGAAATGCCAGCCCATCCATCCTGGTGAAGAGAGGGAGTTTGCAGGGCTCGGCTGCTGGTCCCCGCTGTCTGCATAAAGACATGGCCACCACCTCCTACATCTTAAATCTAGGGGGACCCGAGGCCCCCACCTCAGACTGAGTTTCCTCCGGGTGTTTAAATGCCTGGTTGCTTCAAAACCAAGTTTAGAAATGAATTGTTTGTGTGTATCTGGACACCTTTTTCCTGTCTACATTTATTTACATTTTCAGACATGTGAAGATGGATTGACAAAATAAATACAGTTGCCCTTCCAGCAATTCAGTTAGCGTTTTTAAAGCTCAGAAAAGAAGTAACCTATGAAAACAATTCCACTCAGAAAAACGCACCAGAGCTATCTGCGTGTCTGCCTGCCTAGGAAGGGGCCTCTGAATCATTATTGTAGCAGGAAATATCAGATGACTGTTCTGCCCTGCGTACCCATTTTAAATAGCATGAGGATACCCACCCCAGCCCCTCCTGGTGTGGTTAGGGAGAGAAGCTGGGGCAGAAAGAGAACCCAGTAGGTTTTAGGGTGAGGGTCTGGAAGAGGCTATGAGCTTCCTGAAGCAGTTACGGTGGGGACCAGGGGCAGGGCTTCTTGAGCAGGCCGCAGAGCTTGCCTCGATGCCATTATGCACAGATGCTTGGCCAGCAGTGGAAGTGGGCTTCTATTTCAGGGAAGCTGGACAAGGAGGTAGTAGAAGGTGGTGGGAGCAGATGTGGGAGCCTGGGGGGACTCCCTGGAAGAGTGTGCCATTCCCCAGTGGAGCTGTGGGAGGGTTTTGGCAGAGGCTGTGTTTGGACAAGTGTGCAATGTGCTAAATGAACACAATCACAGCTTCCCTGAGATTAAGGGACAACTCAGGAAAGGAGGGCAATCAGAAGGACAGGTCAAATAATGGAGTTGTGACCTGAAGGAGCCACTCACCTAGGTGGGAACAGAGAAGGAAGACACTACTGGAGGGACTGGCTGTCTTCTGCAAAGACACTTCTGGATGGCACTGTGGCACTGCTGAAGGCCACCTACTTCCTGTATAAGGTACAGTAGGTGAGGTACAGCCGCACAGCGAGCTCTGCAGCTCTGTTCCTTGTCACATGCACAGTGGGGTAACGCACTGCTTGCTTGTGTTTGTGATAGTACACCTGTCACAAATTTGTTAAGCAGCGGTGACTTACGGGTTAGAAGCAGCTTTGGAATAGGAGCCTGGTGCATGCCTGTTGACCGAGTATCTGCTCCTCTGACTTCTGTGTGGTCCATATTCTGATCCAGTGCTCTCCTGAAAATGGCCAAAACTGAAGGCAGAAGAAAGAACACTAGTTTCCAGCCCCAGAAACTCCCTTACTGCTATGTGGCAAGAGCAAGTTGCTTGACCCCTCTGAACTTCAAATGATAACTTTTTAAAGATCATGGACTCTGCCCTAACTCCATCACCTAGCTGTAACAAGAGTGACTGAACGGGAGTGTAAGACTATGGCCCGAGTTGGTGGGGAGTCCAGTGTGACAGCAAGGTCAAGGAGCTCCAGGAGCAAGCCAGGGATGGTGGCACGTGCCTATAATCCTAGCACTCTGGGAGGCTGAAGCAGGAAGACCACAAGTTTAAGCCCAGCCTGGGAAGCTTGCTAACTTGGAGAAACCCTGTCTCAAAATAAATAAAAATGGGCTGGGAAGTAACTCAGTATGAAGGCCCTAGATCCGGTCCTCTATAACACAAACCAAACCAAACTCAATAAAACCTCCAAGTATAGTGAGAGCTCAGTACCATCATGTATAAAATTTGCAATGATTCCTTGAAGGTGACGCAACAGACTGGGTAAGAGGGGTCCTGGGGGCCCTGGGAAGGGCCTACAGTCTTGAATTAGGTGATAGTTAAGTGAATATATTTATTTGTTAAAACTCATTGAGCAGTATGCTTAAGATTTGTGCATTTTACTCTCTGTAAATTGTATCACATTTTTATTAAAAAGAAAGAAGACAAAAACATCCAAGCAAGAGTGGCTGGTGGCAGTGTTTTGATGCGTGGCGTGCCCGGTGATGGCAGCAGGTAAGGCCTCGGGGCCCTAGGCCCTCTCACACCCCCTCAGCAGACACCAACACCCTTTTCCCTAATCCTTCAGAACCCGCTGGCTTCAATGCATAGGGGGAAATAACTGGAGGACCTGAACATAGGATGGAGGCAACTCGGAGCCTGGCTGAAGTACTAATGACAAATGCAGCCGTGGGCGAATGGTGGGGGAGCCAGTTCCCTAGAACACTGTGGCCTGGGGTCTTGAGAATTCTAGAAAGCATGGTTTTCATGTCTTGCTGTCCTGGTGTCACAGGCGGGTCTCTTCACACAGAACTGAATTGCCATCCGTAACATGTGTCATTTCCCATGAGCTCCTTGAATAGCATCGCTACTGCTTTCCATTTATTTATTTTTTATTTATTTATTTTGAGACAGATTCTTGTTAAGGTGCTAAGTTTCCCAGGCTGGGCTTGAACTTGTGATATTCCTGCACCCATCAGCCTTACAGGCCTGTACTGCCGGGCCTGCCTGCACTCCCTCTACCGAGACCGGCTTCCGTCAATGCGGCTGCCTCAGTGACCTTAGTTACCCCCAGAAAAAAGCACATCTTTTCCCTCCAAGCCACATGGTCTCCTCTGGCCCAGCAGAAAGCGGTTACCTCAGCGTTTGCAGGACGAACACTGCAAGCCTCCTTGGTGAGGGGCGGCAGGTCCAAGAGGAAGCTTAGAAAGGGAGTAGCCTCCTTTCTGCAGGAACCTGGGGCAGCCGGGCGCCAGGGTCCACGAGCATCAGCAGAGACAGGGACAATCACCCCGGGGCTGCGTCTTCTGAGGGCCCCTGTGGGGGCTGCTTCTAATTCCCTTTTATGGCTGCTATAATTAAGATAATAATTCAAAAAGTTTTAGAAACGCAGGCAAGGTGCAGAGTCCTCAGGGTATTTGGCGCCGTCCCTTCCCACACAGCCTGGGAATGGAGAGGAGCCGGGAGCAGGCGACAGAGCCTGAGTTCCCAGTGGCAGAAAGCCAGCCGCACCCCGCACCTCGCTGCCAGCTTCCACGCAGCAAGCCAGACCTTCCCCTGGGACCCTCCAGCAAACACAGGAACCGCTCTCCTGAAATGAGCTCCGAAATCCCGGCTCGCCCCGTCCTTCCCGGACCTCTCCAAGTCCCCGGGCTGCTTCTGGGTCGCCAGCAGGTCGGCAGGTCCAAGGGCTTAGCAATTCCTTTATTTACAGAGCGCGAACCCCACCATCACATTGCTGTTGCTGTAGAGTTGGCCGGCCCGCAGGAAAGGATGGTTTCCATCAGAGGCGCCCTGAGTGCTGCGGTGGGACCCAGCTGCAACAGGGAGGAATTTTACGGGACAGTTCACCGACCTCAAACCACCCGGCGGGCCGTGAGGGACGGCGGGACAAGGTCCTCTTTCCTGGCCAGAGAGCCCCGGCCAGGCAGGATGCAGGCTTGCCCCGCGAGGCCCGGAGCTTGCCCACCGGGGTCCTCTCGCAGCGTCTACTGGCTCTCGGACCACACAGGACCACACGACGTGCGCACACACAGGCACACATATGAACCTGCAGGGGCACTCACCCGCACGTGCAGACACACGCCCTGACATGCCCCGGTTCTCACCCATCCGCCCTCACAGCGGGCAAAGTTTGTGCTCAGTACTTTAAAGGTTGGTGTGCAGAGTTTCCAAGCATTAACCTCAGATCCATAGTGCAACACCTAGAATTTTTACCTACTATGTGCTCCCACAAAAACTTCAATTAAATCCTGGCATGGTGGCGCAGGCCTGTAATTCTAGCTACTCAGGGGGCTGAGGCAGGAGGATCATAATTTCAATCTAAGCCTGGGCAATTTAGCAAGACTGTCTCAAAAAAAAAAAAATGTTAAAAGGCTGGGGGTAGAGTAGTGGTGGAGTCCTTGCCTTGCAGATCTGAGGCTTTCCGTTCAATCCCTAGTACCACACACAAAAACAAAAAACTCGCTTCTCCCATTTGAGGTAATTACAGATGACTGGGCTTTCCTGCTACCTTGGTAACCCAGTTCCAGGGCTGGTTTTAAAGTCTTTGAGGGTATGGGTGATGTCAAAGTGCCCAGCTTTTCCATTCATCCAGTTAGCTGCTTGCAAAACATGTCTAAAATTAGCCCTAATTCCAAGTTCTCTCTACACAATCAACCTCTCCAATAAAATAATTCTAAAACCTTTCTTGATTCCTGCTTTTAATAAAGTACATTTGCAGAGGATATGAATTCCAGATTTGATTTCAGACTCTGGGGATGTATATTCCTCTTCTGGAACTTGTATATCCGGTCCTGGGATGAGGGAGAAGGAGGGGAGAGTCCACAGTGTAACAAGCGTTCCTTGTGTTTCATCCGTCTGTGCACTCTGAGCTCGGAGGGGAGAGATGGGCTGAGCCCAGCATCTGGATGAAGTCAGGTAAGGAGCCTCGCAGGGGGGAGCCCCAAGGCAGCTGCCAACCTCTCTCTCTTTCTAATGTGTTTTTGCAGATGGATGAGAACTGGGGCCAACAATGTGTTCAGTTGTAGGTGCTACTTGGGAAGAAAAAGAAAGAAAGGAAAACACATCCTTTATTCAGACACTGTCCTATTGGCGCTGAACTCATGAAAATTTGGTGTAATTGTGTCGGGTCACGTCACCCACCAGATGGGACTGTGCCAGTGGAGTACCTCTGGCCACAGGATTCTCCTGCCCAAAGGCCACACGGAATGAGGGGTGGGCTGCTGGACACAGGAGACGGAAGATGTGCTTCTGAGCGGTCCACATAGGCGTCTTCTGCCATGGCTCCGTGGCACTTCTTGCAGAGTCACTGGGGAGTGTGCCTGTGGATGTGGGGTGGGGACTTGAGTCCTTGGCAGCTGGGGTTTTGTTGCACTATCGCTTATTTTGGGGGTGGGTGGGGGACAGGGTCTCACTCTATAGTTCGGGTTGGTCCTGAACTCACTGTAGCCCAGGCTGGCCTCTCCTACTTGAGTCTCCCAGTGCTGGGATTATAGGCATGCACCACCATGCTCATCTCTGCCTGTGAACACGTGTCTCGTCACAGGATCTAGCATATGGGAAGTGAGAAAGAGTCATACCCACTTCCCTTGTCTTCCCCGCTGGCCCACGGCCCAAGTAAGCCTTGTTATGCACTTAAAAAGGAGGTTGGGAAGTGGTACAGGTCGCCACACACACACCTTGCTGTGGAGCAGAGCAGAGGACGCGGTTGCTGCGTTATCCTCAGAGCCCACTCTACTGGGATGCAGAAAACAACCCCGTACTCTGGGGTGATTTTGAGTAATCTGGACTCTGTTGGAAAAACGCCCAGAATTTCAGGTGTGTTTCTTCCTGTGCATCAACAGGTGGTAGCTGGGTTTTAGGGCAAAGAGGCTTGATTCCACATTTTAGGTTTTGTTTTGTTCTGTTTGTTTGTATGTTGCTCCTGAAGATTGAACCTGAGGCATCTGCACTGAACTACATCGCCAGCCTAGTTTTTATTTTGAAGGGGTGGGTCTCCCTAAGTCATCAAATTGCCAAAGCCGGATGCATACTTGTGATCCTCTTGCCTCAGCTTCCCAGCAAGCTGTACCTCCAGGCCTGGTTCCACATAGCGTTTCCTGGATCTAGGGTGGGGATGGCTGATCTGAGTGGCTCCGTGGGCTGGCGGCCACTGATGGCCTGCTTGTCTCACCCCGCAGCATCGTGCCCGTTAGCCACTGAAGATGATGGGTTGGGTGGCTTGCAGCACATTTTCTCTCCCAGCTGAGTCGGAGCCAGCCTCCTGTCCTCCCCAGTGGCCCTCCTGGCTCCCCTGCTGCTGTGGGCCAGTGGGCACGGCGGTGTCTCCAGCTCTTTCTGTAGTCCTTGGCTGCTGCACCATCTTGCCTTCACCACAGTCATCCCTTTCTGGAAAGTCCTCCAGCCACATGCGAGCAACATCTGGGCCCCACAAGCGCAGGACGCGCTGGAGAGTTCTTTCCACACCACACAGGAACTGAGGGCAGCTTGGGAAGGCAGAACTTGGCCGGTCTGCTGTCCAGCCCTGCCGTGCTGCTGAGTGGGCTCCGATGTGGCCACTTCCAGCCTGCTTCCATCCAAACCTTCAAAGATAAATAGGGCAAAGGATGCTGGGAGGATTTTACCTTTTCTCACCCCCTCCCCCCAGGCTGCATGGAGACAGAAAATCGAAATCGATGTCTCTTAGCTTCAGTCTCCTTGTCCCGATCCCGGGGGCTAGAAGTGGGGAAGTTTCCCACGGCTACAATCCATCATTCTCCTGTTGCAGAGTGCCCACTCCCGCCCAGCAGAGTGCAATCTCAGCACTCTGGGAGGCTGAGGCGGGAGGATTGCAAATTCACGCCTGGCCTAGATAACTCAGTGACTTAGTAAGATTTTTGTCTCAATATCAAAAATAAAAATGAACTGGGGATATAGCTCACTGTGAGAGTCCTGGGTCCTCAGTATTGCCAAAAAGAGAAGAAATTTAGACTGATTCTGTTTCTCTTTCCAGTAAAGCCTCACTGTTGCTGCTGTTACGGCTACAAAGAATACTACCTATGATTGGGAGAACCTCAATATTAGCGTGGGGATTTATGTGGCATTCAAACTGTAAAATCTGCAGGTGTGCATACACTCATGCTTACATGTACACAGGGACAAGTCCACATGGTAAGCTGCATGTCGGCAGATGAGTGATGAAACCCACAAAAGCAAACTGTGCTGTTATTCAGCCAGTGTTATTCCTACTTCAGCTGGATGACCTTTAGGACGCCTTTCATTCAAAAGAATTCAATTTCTGAGATTGCATTGGAGAAAGCAGTTTAGAAAGTTGGACACATTTTCAAATGTGTACGAGACTGGAGACTGGCCTGGGGCAACCTCAACTTTGGTAAACAGCCACCTCCTAGGCTGACTCTGAACGCAGCCTATCAGCATCCAGTAGCTTCTCTTCCGGTAAGGGGTTTTAGGAATTGTTCTGAAGTGTCTGCCTTGGGCTACTTCATGCTGGTGTGTCAGTGTGCAGGTTATAATCAGATTCTACTTGCTGTAGTCTTCCACAGGATTGGCCCTCTCCTGGCTCCTGAAAGAACCCGACCACTGTGGACTGGAAAAGGACTCAGAGAAATGGCTTCCTCAGCTGCTCAGGGAGAGGGGTAGACAAGCTCTACCACAGAAAGTACATTGACTTTTTTGTGGAGGAAATAAGATTACTATTGAAATAATAGAAAGTAAAATTAAATGCTAAGAAATGCGACACTTCTTATAGGAACAATAGAAATCCAAGAAAGAAGATGTTCCATCCTTTGAAGACCCATATTCTAAAAGTTTGACTCCCCAGCCTCTGGCACTATTGGAAGGCTGAGGAATCTTTAAGAGTTGAAGCCTAAACCAGCCCCAGTGGCAGAGGCCTGTAATCTTAGCATTCTGGGAGGCTGAAACGGGAGGATTGCAAGTTCAGGCCCAGCCTGGGCAACCTAGCAACTTAGCAGGACTATATTTCAAAATAAAAAATAAAAATGGACTGGGGATTGTGACAGTGTATGAAAACCCCAACATTAGGGATGCTTTTGTAATTTTGTAACTTTCTGTAACCAGTTTGTGAAATGCTGTAACTCAGACTGCCAATATACAAAAGTGACTCCATTGTGTGGTGATTACGCTATTCAGGTTATGTCTGCTGTGTGAGTTAGAGTTTACTGTGTAAGTTAAAATGTATAGGTCAGTTTGCTGTCAGTTCAACTTGCAAGGCCCTCCTACCTCGCCTTGGAGCGTTGGTTATGCATTTATCAGGATGTCTCTGGAGTCTTGTGATAAGCACAGAGGCTTAACCTCTTCCCTCTCCCTCGCCTCCATGGTGGCCTGCTGAGAGTCACGTATTTCATGAGATTCACATATTTTGTGAGAGTCATGTATTTTGTCCCAGGGACAGCCAGCCAAGAATGATGGCTAGGTGTCGGGTTATGATTGGTCATTATGTATAATGTATATAATGATGTAAAATCCTCTATATAATCTTTGTGCAAAACCTGCTCGGGGCTGCTCTCTGAAGACTCACCCAAAGTCCAGGGACAGTGTGACTGCCACTTGTGATAACATCTTGGCTGTTAATAAAGATCCTTACCTTGCCTTAATTGGTGTATCATGGATTTTTAAATTGGTGTTTAGTGGTCTCTTAATTCTGACCTATAACAGGGATGTTAAGGCCCTGGGTGCCATCTTCAGTACCAAAAAGAAAAAAAAAGAGCCTACTAGAAGGAAGTTAGGTGATTAAGGATTAGAAGTATGCTCTTGGTGGTGCCAGCCATAGTAGCTTCATAGCAAGCAAAGTGAGAGGACTGCTCAGGGGCAGGATTAGGACAATCAGGGACAAGATAAACTGAGATAATCTGTAGGGCAGCAAGGGTCTCACGCTGGAGAGGCCATTGTCTGAATATTTAGCGGCAGTAGGAGGGAAGAGACCAATGTAAACTGGATACACACATTAAAGAACTAGGAATTCCTGAGAGCTGGTGGAATACAGGAAGTAAGGCAGAAGGAGCTCAGAAGCAGGTGGGTGAGGCCCTTGTGACAGTACCAATCAGCTGATCAGAAGGAGAGCTATGAGGAGGGAGAAGTAGCTGGGAGGACTCCATCTCAAAGAAGAGCCATTGGCTTCTTTTGATTGTGTGGGACTTGACCTCTCAGCTGGCACAATCAACACAGAGCTAAACAGAGCCACACAACTTGGCAACGCAAATGGTTGTGTCCTCTGGCAACTGGGCCTGTGGGTTCTGGGCCATCAGCTGAGAACTTTCGAAACTGCTGAGCTGCCCAGGTGGACGTGAGAGGGACAGGTTGCACAGTGCTGGAGAAGTGCTCTAGGTCATGCTCACTGTCTCTGAATCACTGCTCCACCACTTGTTTGCTGTGCGATTTGCGAAGGTTACATGTTCTCTGTGCCGGAACTTTCTCATCCATAAAATAAGTCAATTATACCTGGCTTATAAATCAAGTCATTTGTGCTGAGCACCTGCTATGCTCCACTGTGACTCAGCTTAGGAAGGACTCAGCAAATGCCAGCTTATTACTTCCACCAAATAAAACAATAAGTACTAAAAACAATTTATAAATTACAAAGTTTTCAATAAAGAGGATTATTTTAGAGGCAGTGGTATTGGGGTGGGAAAGAGGTACTGGCCTTGGAGTCTCCATTGGAATCCTGCGTATGACACCAATTAGTTCTGTTACTCAAAGCAAGCTTCTTAACCTCCAGGAAGTCTCCATTTTCCTCTTACAAGCAGTGTAAACAATAATGCATGACTTAGCTTCCTATCATAGGATTTTGAAAGTAGGAAGAGTTGATTTATATGAAGCTATTCTGTGAACTACAAATAATTTTCAAAGAAGAGGTATTAGCTGGGAGCCTATACTCCAAGCACGCTGGGAGGCTGAGGCAGGAAGATTACAAATTTGAGCACAACTTAGTGAGCTCCTGTTTCAAAATTGGAAATAAAATAAAGGGCTGAGGACACAGCTCAGTGTGAAGACACTGGGTTTTATTCCCAATACCACAAAAAAAGACATGCATTAATCATTATCATTAATATAATAAAACCTATACTTCACTCTATGATGATGGGAACAAGAACTCAGTACAGTGGAAATGCTTTCATTGCACCACAAAATAGCATTCCACACAAATCCTGTTTGCACAGTGCTATAGTCTGGGTATTGAACGGCTCCCAAAGGCCCGGGTGTTTAAGGCTTGGTCCCCTGGAGGCACTACTGGGAGGTGGTGGGAAGTAGGGAAGGCCTAGTAGGAGGTCCTTAGGTCACTGGTGATGTGCTCTGGAAGGAGACTGTGGGGCCCTGGCCCTTTTTTTTCCCTCTGCTGCTCTCAGGCCATGAGGTGAATAGTTTACTCCACCCAGTGCACCCTGTCATGGACTGACTATAACCTCAAAATCCAGGAGCCAAAGTCCACCTTCCCTCTTTATAAGTTAACGATTTCAGGTATTTTGTTATAATGTCACAAAGCTGATTAACACATCTGTGCTCTGTGGGGTTGACCTGCCAAAGAAGATGCTCACTGGTTTCCTGAGGAGAAGCAAAGTCTTGAGTTACTTTACATTGGCCTAGGCTTTGAGGACAGGTGGTGTCACTCTGAATAGAATCGCAGTCCAGCTGCGCACACTCATTATTTATTTTGGTTAGGGCAGTCAGTAGGGTGGGAGTGGGGTGTGGTGGGGTTGGAGGCACAGGAGCCCAGTCCACTGTAAGGTTGTGAATTTCCAGCTCTGCTCAATACTTGTGGAGAAAGCCCCTGCCTTCCTCATTCCTAAGGACTGTCCTTCCAGAAGGGTGTCTCCTCCAAGGTGAAGGCCTGGCCCTGCTTAGCAGCACCAAGTCCTTAGTATGGAACATTCACAAGAACACCAATCTTTGAAAGGCAGGACAGGAACAAATTCTACTGTGCCGTCAAACTGCCCCTGAAGCCCAGGGTTGACTTTCCCATTGTGCCCATCAATCTCCCGTGGGAGCCGAGTTCACAGCGCCCTTCAATTGGAGTGACACTTGTGGCAGCAAGGACGGGCAAACATTCTGTGAGCTCAGCAAAGGTCTTTCTTCAGCCTCTTCACGTTCCTTCGCAGACACAGTGCTAGGTGGCTTCGGGCCACGATGGAGCAAAGATGTTCATTCACCCCTGTGTGGGAAATTAGAAGGATGTGCCTGGCACCCCAGCCCCCTCTTTCCTGTCCTTCTGTAGTTTATTTGCGTATTTTTAATTATTTGAAGATTCCATCCAGTTACTTGTGAGTTCAGTTTGAGTATTGGAGATTCTAAGCTTTGCTTGCGGATAGGGCACAAGGCTCATCACCCGACTAATGAATATCAGTTCTGAGGGACCATTCTCAGGGCCTCAGCATGGAACTGATCTAAAGCCCTGGTCCATTTTCCAGCCACATGGTGGAATCTGCAGCTTCATAAAAAAGTCCATCCTTGGCCACAGTCCTCTTGGCCCAGGGCAATAAACAGAGCTGGAATTGGCCCAGTGTTGGCCCAAGCCTGGCAGCTCTGAGCGAGGAATTGTGCCTGCCACTTCTGGATCCCAGTGGTCCTTAGAGGAGCAGCCTTTGGGAATAAAGTATCTGGAAACAAGTGAACAAGACCAACTGTAACTGATGCGTTTAGAGTGTGAGGCTTTCTGTTACTTCAGAGTAGCAAAGTGACATTTAGAAATCGTAATTAAAGTACAATTTTGGTGCTGTTAAAATGGATTTTAAAAGTAGGGAAGCTCTGTGTTCTCTCTCTGTCTCTGTCTCTATCTCTGTCTCTCTCTGTCTCTCTGTCTCTCTCTCTCTCTCTCTCTCTCTCTCTCTCTCTCTCTCTCTGCATATGTGTGTTGCTAGGGGGTAGAACACAGAGCCTCTGCTCTATGCTACCACCCCATCCCACTCTTTGGTTTCAAATTGGAGACAAGGCCTCACTAAGTTGCTAAACTGCTCAAGCTGGACTTTTCCGCCTCAGCCTCCCAGAATGCTGGGATTACAGATCTGCAGCACCAAGCCTGGGCCCACTAGGTTGTTCCTTGGCATAAATTTCCAGCTGATACACTTCACCCTTTCCAAATCTTTTGCTTAACCAGAGTAGGGGAAAGAGAAGAGGATCAGAAATTCATCTCCCACTCTAAAGGCCAAGGCCTTGTCTTTTTAACTGCATTATGCTCAAAGTAAAAATACCTTTGCATTTTGAGCGTATCTCTGCTTAAATAGTTCTGCTGTGTTGACATTTGATTTGATTATTTTACACCAGTCTACCTGGACTGAGGCAAGTCCCCACCTAGTCGGTCTGGAAGGGTGACTTGGACAGAAGAAACAGAGTAACTTAGTCATCTGTAACAAGATCCCATCTTTCCAAAGGTTTTCAGTAAGAGAAAGGGCCCCCCCCTTTTTTTTAAAGCATTAAATACCCTGAGGGACCTTAGGGTGAATGTTCACAATGTAACGAAGCATCCTTCCATCCCAGGGAACTCTTTCACATCCATGGAGCCAGGTTCCAGGATCTGCATTTCCAACGGATCAGGAAAGTGGATTTCCGTGATGGCGATTTTGTACGGAAGCACAGTGCTGAAGCAATTTGAGCCCAAGGAGTCATGGGACGTTTCCTCCGTCAGTCTTTCTTCTTCCTTCCAGCTCTGAGAAGGCGGTGGACCCCAAGAGGAATATGGTTTGTGCTTCTTCCCTGGTTGGCTGCACCATACTCCACCTCGATGCACACTGGGGAAAATGGTACTGGTGACTTTCAGTCAATCCAGACCATGTCACCTGTGAGGCCCAGAGGGGAAAGGTTTTCCATGCTCTTCTCTGTCCAGTTTATAGGGAGCTGGGTCACTTCAGGCTCAGACATGGAAAGAAGTGCCCTGCTATCCTCCTGTGGTATGCATGTCTGTATGTATTAGTGGTACTGGGAACAAGCCCAGGAAGTTGGCACTGAGCTATATCCTTAGCCCACTTTTGTTTTGATTTTTAAGACAGGATCTTTCTAAATCACTAAGTTGCCCAGGCTGGCCTTGAACTTAATGACCCTCCTATCTCAGCCTCCCAGAGTGCTTGGAATCACAGGCCTCTGCCACTGGGTTCATCTAGCTTGTAGTTTGCTATGTGTCGCCAGGGGCCTCTGATGGACGCTGAGTAAGTCTGGGTAAGTGGTACTTGGCGTCTGTGCAAAGGAAAGACAGAGGGGTCAGTTAACAAAGTCTCCTCCCTGTCCATTCGAAGTGACCATTGGAGCTGCCTTCCTTCCTGGGCCTGGGAATTTGCCACCAGCTGACACAGGATCTGAACCAAGGTGGCCAGCATGAATGGTCTGCTGGGAGCGCTTTTTCCTCTGGGGCTGGGCTGAGTGCAGCCTGGTGCGCCTGGGGTGAAGCAGTTCCTCCAGGGACTGAGTATCACCTAGAGGCTTCACCCAGCCACCTGCACCCCGGGGTGGACTTCCGTGTTCCAAGCCCCTTCAACTTGGTAATTTGGACTGCTGATCCCCCCAAAAAGGAGTATTCTGTTGGTGCCTCTCTCTCTCTCTTAATTCAGACAGCCTTGGCCTTCTCCCACTGAAGCCGCTCTGGGCGACCTGCAGACCAGTATCTAGGCGACTGCTGGCAGGAAACTTGCACAAGAATAGGCCAGGTTGTGCTTGTTAACCCCCAAAGTCAAACTCACAAAAAAAGATGCATTTTGCGTCTCAAACTGTGTGGAGCATGGACATGAGAGTTGGGGGAATTCTGCTCCTCCACTCTCAGAGACGTGGCTCAGCGACGTGGCCTGCATGGGCTACGGAGTCTGCACTTGGAGCATCTAGAGTGCCTGACTCCTTCGTTGCCTCAGCAGTAAGAGGGAGCGGCCTCTCGCTTGCTGCTCACTGCCTGGGGGCTTCAGGCTAAGGGTACAAATGTCATTTTTGTTCACATCCCGCAGATGTGGTATCACCTGGCTCCACCTAACTGCAAGAAAACTGGCAAGGCTAATTCCTCTGTCTATTTTTGTTGATAGAAAGAAACACCAGACACTGGTACTTCATTGAGAGAGAGAGAGAGAGAGAGAGAGAGAGAGACCCCTACTTCATTCAGTTCATGATTCTGACAGCATGATTTTGGGTTTTGGCAAGATTCTGTCTGTGTCTGTAGAGGAGAAGCAGGCATGTGCAAAGAGACCGAGCAGGTGGGTGACCTCCTACATGGCAACCTGTTCTCACATTAACTAATCTAGTCCTGTGAGACCTACCCACCCCTTCCCACAGACAGGAATCGGCCTCTTTTGAGGGTGATACCCAGTAACCAAATTACCCTCTACTAAGACCCCTCTGAAGACCCCTCTGCTACTCTTTAGCACCATTTTTTTTCCTTTTTTCAGTATTGGGGGTTGAACCTAGTGCCTTCATGTTTAGTTACATCCCTAGCACAGTTTTTACTTATTTATTTTAATTTTTTATGGTACTAAGGGTTGAGCCCAGAGCCTTCACACTGTGCTGCATCTCCAGTCCATTTTTATTTTTGATTTTTGAGGCACAGTCTTGTTAAGTCACCAAGTTGCTCAGACTGGGCTCGAACTTGTGATCCTCCTGCCTCAGTCTCCTGAGATTATATGCTTGTGACATTGGGCCTGGCTTACAGTGACAAGTTCTAATTTGCTCAGGCTGAGCTTGAATATGCAATCCTCCTGCTCCGGCCTTCTCTCAATTACCTTTCAACACCAGCCCACTGGGGACTGCACCTCCAGCACATGAGCCTTTGAGGAAGAGACCACAGCGCCGGGCTTCTGTGCATCTGGGAGGAGAGGAGATCAAGATTTTACCGAGCACTCATAATGCCCACCCCGGATACCTATGCTTTTGTTTCAGCACAAAGTCATCTGCTTAATAGAATGAATAAATGTCAGAAGCCCAGGAAAGATCTGGCCTGATGTTTCTGAGTCCCCACAACATCGCATCTATTGCCCCCAGCAAAAACCTGGAGGGATCCCAGGGATTTTTTTTTTCTTCTGCTGAAAAGGTTAAAGACCATAAACTTTTTGAGGAACACTGCTTTAAAGGACATGCTGGAAGGCAGCCCCTCGGAGGTCCTGACTGGTTCTGGCCGTGTCCCGTTGAAGCAGGCCCTGGTCTGTGAACCCCAGGGCAGCCTGTGGTCGCAGCTGCCCACAGGCCTGCAGGCTCAGCCTTTGTTTACGCTCAGAATCCATCTTTGGCGTGGCAGGCCAGGCCTGATCTGAGATGCCAGAGTTTAACTTACTGGAACAGAAAACCACATCAAACCCCTGTCACATGACAGCGCTGAGGAACCCAAACCCCACATCAGAACGCTGGGCTGGTGGAGAAGCCCTGAAATGTACTGTGTAGTCTTCACTTGGGATTAAGAACATGTGGGCCCAGGCCTAATTGTAGCCCACCCTTAACGTGTTTTTAATTAAGGATTGAGAAGCTTGGGCTTCAGGGGCTGAGATTGGCCCAGCTACAACATGGAGACCACATTTACTGCATCTGATTTCTAGAGAATTTAGAAGCACAGTAGGTACTCAAAAATGTTTTTGTCTATGGTGATGATAAGAGAAGTTGTACGTGGCAATGGGAGTATGCATTGGTCAGCTTTCCCATTGCTGGGACACACTGCCTGACACGGACAACTTAAAGGAGGAAATGGTCTGCCTGGCTCACGGTTTCAGAGGTTTCATGCCATGGTCACTTGGCTCCCAGGCAGGAAGATCACAGCAGAAGGGCATCATGGCGCAAAGCTGCTCACTTCCTGGTGACTGGGAAGCAGGAAATGGGAAGAATACCACCTAGTCGGCCTCCCAGAGGCACGACCCCGGGACCCTCCCCTGCAACTGGGCCCGTCTCCTAACAGCACCTTCAACTGTGAATATCAGCAGTTAATCTCCCAGTGGTACAGCATCCCAGGACCCAGGCGTCTCCAGGAGTCTCTGAATTCAGACAATGTGACAATTAAGATCAACCGGCATCAGGTAAAACTCAGCTGAATGTACTCTTTGGAGGATGTAGACATATAGCAAGTCCTGCCTTCATGTCCTGGCAGTGCGTAGAAAAACCTTAATGAGAGTCCCTTGAGCCTGGGCTTAATTTAAAAGTTGGTATAAAGGCCTTGCTCGTTCAGCAAACCGTGCAATCCAGATTCTGCAAAAACCTGTGGCTCTCCAAAATGTCCTCAGTTGCTTAACAGTGACTGGGAGAAGGAACAGGGCTACAGGCTCAATTCTCTCCAGAGACAGTGCCCTTTTCCCTCTGAGATTATCAGACTTGAGTAATGTACTTGGGGCTCATATATTCGGGTGTTTTTCTTAAGAGATTTTATAACTGCTGGGTCCCAAAAAGTTGGAGAGAGGTAGTGCCCTGAACTATGTGTTATTTACCAGCCCCATAGATCAAGTTAAGTCCTCTACATACTGTAAAAAAATATATCCTTCTAATTGCCAATTCAAAAAATCTTACCCAAAAGATAAGTTCCGTGTTATTAAAATAGGCAGACATATCATTTTTTGACTTGTAACTTATCTTTGAAAACCCAGTCTCTTTTCCAAGTTTTGGTGACTATAGCAATCATTCTTATAGCTGTATCATTGGATCCACTCTTATATATATTTAATTATTTCCTTCATATTCATTCCTAGGTGAAAAATTGTTGGTTAAAAATAAATATTGTATATGAATAAGCATTGTGAATTTTTTCTCCAGAAGTGTACATGAATTTATAATTTCTCTATTAGTGTCCATTTTCTGGTACTCTCAATTTGGTATTGTAACTTCAAAATTTATTTTCCTGACTTAATAAAGATTGTGCTCTCTATATATGATGTGCATTTTGTTTTCACTCTGACTTTTGGCCTTCTGCCTCTTTCTCCTATTCATTTTTATAAGATGACTTTTTGTGGGAGGGAATAAAGCCACTACAAATAAACAATTTTAGAGAAGTATTTCCTAATTCTGGAAGTGACAAAAGCGTCAGTTTTACTAGTCAACAACTTCTTTCATTTGCAAGTATCATAAACACAACTCCAGCTGGTTTAAGCAACAAAGGAATTTTCTGGCTCACAGCGGTTTTAGGTGCAGCTGGTTTTAATGGCTCAAATAATAATTTCTAGATTCTTTTTTCTCTCTCCGTCTCTCAGCTTTGATTTTCTTTACTTCATTATGGGACAGACTGTTGCCTCATGCCATTAAGAACCTAGAAAAAGAGAGCATTTCTTTGCAAGAGCTTCAGCAAAAGGCCCAGAGAAGACTGTGATTGGCTATTTTAGGTCATGTGCTCATACCTGAACCAATTACCATAGACCAGATAATGGAATTACCTGATTGACTAGGCTTTGGATTCTTCTCTTCAGTTAGGGCTATGGTGGGTTTCTGTACAGTCAAACTAAACAAATATTATAGAATTGAGTCTTTCTGATCCTCAGAGGAAAGAATGTGAGAGGCTAGGAGGAGATAGAATACATAAAATGGAGCAGATTCGATAGGTCTTGACCAATTTTGTCCAAATTTCTAAGTCTCTAATGAAAGGTGATTTGATACATAGAAATAGGAGCTAAGTCCTGCATTTATTGCAACTTCCTGCGGTAATGCCTTAGGCCTTACATAGCTCATCCAGCAAAGGGAAACATTAATCCCCACCTAGCCTACCTCTAATGAATCTGCTAAGGCTCCAAGGAGATTATGAATGTAAAAGTATTTGCCAAGAAGTGAAGTATGTTAAGTGTGTGTTGCATACAAATAAAAGGAAAGCTAGAAGTTTTGTGTGGTCCCAACTGTAGTTCTGCCTGAGATCCTCTTTGACATATTTGGTGAGGGGCGGATGAATAGCTCAATGGTTAAAGGACTTGCCTAGCTAGCTGAAGCTCCTGCACCACATGAAAATTAGCCGAGTCTGGTGTTGCACACCTGTAATCCTAGCACATGGGAGTCTGAGGCAGGAGTATTGTTATGAGTTCAAGGCCGGCATGGGCTACATAGTGAGCTCAGGAAAAGCCTGACTGTAGAACAAGACCTTGTCTAAGAAAATAATCTCAAAGGAAAGTCAGCATATTGTGGCCCTGAGGTCTACATGCCTTTGATGTTGGTTCTGTTGAAAGCAGTTCACTTTAATTGTGCTCAAAGTCACATTGAACTGTGTCCTCAGGAAGCAGGAAGGGATAGCAGACGTAGTGACCACTAGATGTTAGAAATAGTTCTGATGTCAGGCTAGTTTCTTTCTAGGAACATTTGCATCCTGTCTGTCTTTGCTTTCTACTAATTAACAATCACATGACCTTCCTTGACAGGGAATGACCCAAAGGCCAATGTGGGGCAGCAGGAAGCCCCAGATAGTATCTCTGGGTAGCCTTGGGATTGCAGTCCTGTGGCACCCTGGTCGGGGGAGAACAGAAAGAAGCCAGGCCTAGGTCTTCTGGTTAGAAAATTTGTATGGAAATAGTCACAAGTAGGCCGGGACCAGGCCCTGAGAATACTGCATAAAGCCTGTTTTTACCCAGTTGCACAGGGGAACATGCACCTCACAGGAGCCTGTGTCCCTTCTCATACCTTCCAGGATGTGGCAGGAGGGGCGAGGCCCAGGCCAAGTGGGTTCAGCCAGCCTCAGAACAGTGAATGACGAGGGGTCGGTGCCTGCGTGCAGAAAGATGATTAGAGAGGGGCACCAGCTCCCCAGATGCTGCCCTCCTGCCCCACAGCCTGCTTGCCAGCTCTCAACCTAGACCATCCCTTTAGAGCAGGGGTCCCCATGCCCTGGGTGGCCACAGACCGGTACTGGTCCATGGCATTGCAAAGGCTGGGACAGACGCGCAGTGAGCTGGGAGTGAGTGAAGCTCCAGCGCTGTTGCCATGCTGTGAGGTTCTCACACCCCTGGATCTGACAGGAGGTGAAGATTTGCTCCCGCTCCCCTCCTGCTGCTGCATAGCGTTTCTAAGCTACCCTCCAACAGCCTACTGCCTGACAGATTCTCCCTCTCTGGTCCTTGGGAGATTGGTCTTCATCTAAACCTACACCTGGTGTCAAAAAGTCGAGGACCACCACTTTAGAGGGGTTCCTCACAGAAAGCCCTGTTGCAATGAAAGTATGGGGAGAGTGTGAGTGGCTGGGGGAGAAGATGAACGAGCCCACTCGTCCTCGTCTTCTGTGGAATCATCCTCCCACTTGGGGTGAGGGACAGAGGAGCGGTTCCACAGGACGCCAGAACGAGGACACTAAATAGCTGGGGGACGAAGAGTCTTGAGACAAGTCTCGCCTGTCTCTGAGTCTGCCCTCTGTTCCAGGAATCACTTAAAATGCAGCTCGATGATGGTCCCCCTCTCTCTCTGCCCCCAGCTGTCTCTAACCTCAGGTTGCAATTTAAATAGAGGGGAACACAACAGCCCCTGTCTGTCATTTTGACAGTGGATTTTTACTAAACACTTGTTTACACTGTGGTGCCCTATTGGAGATTTTTGAGATGTGAGGCTTCCTGACTAGAAATGATTTTCAGTACAAATCTGTAAAAACAAAATCTGAGGGGTTTTTGACTTCCAGATGGTCGCTGTGAATGTTAAGTTAGCTGCTTCAGGATCACAAACTGACTTTTATCTCCCAAGCAAACAGAAGTCCTGAGTCCCAGGGCCGCGGCCCTCCATGTCGGGGAAGCCTGGGTTCTCAGCGGCCAGCCCTCTGCTCTTTCTTAACAATTCTTCTCTTGTCTTGAATTGGTGACCAGAACTGTGTCTGCTGACTGTCCCGGCTTCTGCTGGCTGTGGCGCCCCGTTCAGAGCGCAATTACCTCATGACATGGCCCAGCCCACACTTCTGAAAGCTAAGAACTGGAAAGTTCCTCTTGGCACCTTCCCCACTCACCCCAGCAATTTCCACATGTAACAGTTTCCATACTCATTGAGCACAAGAGTTTAGAAGTTTTGAATAAAAGGCCTCTCAAGTTTTTAGGCCTGGCCAAAAGAAAAAAAAAATCTATTTTCACCAGATGCCAAAACAACTGGTCACTTCCAGCAGTTGGGTCTGGCACCTTAGCAAACACAGAGGAACTGGGGCTCACAGCTCATTGTGTGGGAAGCCTTCACGGTATGTGTTTCCCCAAGGTGACATTTGGTCCAGTTGTAAAATCAAACGGGAAGCTGATCAGCTGTTGTAAAAGCAAGGCTTCTGTGACTGGAAAGAAAGGTGAGCAGAGGTGCTGGGAGTAAGACAGGAGTCACCACCCAGACGGGAGCAGAACAGCTAGGGCTGCAGGGCAAGGCTCCACACAGGGTAGAAGGCCAGTCCTCTGAGGGGAGTGTGGAGACCCAGGACAGGGTCAAAGCGAGTTATCTGGGAGGGCTTCAAGCTCCAGTCCAGCCGAGAGAGGCCAGGTCAGGTCTAC
This sequence comes from Ctenodactylus gundi, assembly GCA_004027205.1. Lineage (NCBI taxonomy): Eukaryota > Metazoa > Chordata > Mammalia > Rodentia > Ctenodactylidae > Ctenodactylus > Ctenodactylus gundi. Next base: position 4,172 of record PVKB01003159.1, on the reverse strand, counting down.
ACACATGGGGCAAGGAGCAACCATGCAGACACAGGAAAGCTCCAGAACATCCCAGGTGCGTGTGAGGCCTCCCCGTGGGAGACGTAGACGTCATTCCCTCTTCGCATCCCACATGTGCCTCTCGCTTCATACACGCTTCTCCCCAAACACACCTCTCCCTCCAAACACCTCTCTCTCCCCCCACCTGTCCCTCCAGACACTATTCTTCCGCTCCTCCATCCAACCAGGCAGAGATGAAAAGCAGAATGCCACAGTGAGAAGGGAGAGGAGGAGTCCACAATGTGGGGCTTTGTGACCTGCCAGACCCTAGACCCTACCCAAAGGGACGATTGAGTTTGTGGCACCTCTAAACTAGGTTGGACAGCTTTTCGTCTTCTAACCAGTGGGTGAGGAGGGCAGGGAAGGCCGTTATAAGCTAAAGGAACATCTGCATTTTTCGGCACAGGCCACTGTTGGGGGAATCATTGTGCCCACTTGCCACGGGGAAGGAAGAAGCCACCCTGGCTGTCAGCCCACACCGCTCTGTCCCTTGCTGTGCAGGCCAAACTCCCTGGCTGGTGCTCCTGCCCAATCGCCCCTGCTTCCGTGGCTGGAGACCCACTCCATCTTCTACTGAAGATGGGCTGGCCATGCTTCTGGGCTTGCCAGGTCTAATGACAGTGGCTTTTGGGCAGGCCTCTACCCTTGCTGGGTGTGGTAACTGAACTGTGGCTCGTGGACTTGCCTTTTCTCTCCCGCCATCTAGAACCCCAGCAAATTCTGCTTTGTGCTCTCCCCAGGGGCATAGGTGGACACAAGAGCCATGAAGGAGGGTGCAGAACACAGCCCCAAGAAGGGTCCCAAAGAGACAGACACACAAAACACGGTCCCCCTGTTTGTGTGTACAGAAGACCCAATGAAGACCTGGAACTCAGGCCAGGATGGGGTGTGCCCAAGGTTGGAAACCTAGGTGAGACTTACGCGTCAACCGAGGAAACTGCAATGGGGAGGTGGAGAGGCAGACAGAAACCGTGAGCAGGCATGCGACCAGGGCTCCGCACTCCTGTGTCGCTGATTTCCAGATTCTCCTCTTCCTGCCCAAATCTTCCGCACCGTGGTCGACACTCAGTGCCTCCATCTCCCTCTCCTTAACCATGAACTTCCACCCCACGGCTCTGTCAGACTGCTCTCCTTGAGGTCACCAGGTCTCAATAACTTCTGGCCAAGTGCAATGGTGCCTTTTCCCTCCAGCTTCAACCTTTCTGACCCCAGTATTGGACGTGGCGGATTGCCCAGTCACCTGGGCCTGCCTCCCTCAGTTTTATCCCTGGGACCATGTGTTGGGTCCCTGCCGGGAAGCTCTGGCTGTGGGTGGCCTGCCTCTGTGGTCACTGCACTCCTCTCTCATTCAGGCAGCCCCTCTTTAACCATCCAATCTCTACCTTGATGCTCCTGGGTCACCCCACACACAGGAGATCTCCACACACACATCTTCTCTCCTCACCTTAGTTCCTCTTCCAAAGATGCCCCATCCTGGCATCTCTAAAGAAACACAAGCCCAGCGTCCTGAAGTTGATTACTTTCTACTCTCGTCTATCTCCCACTTTTCATATCTATACTCCAAAACTGCTGTGGCCTTGGAAAGTCTCCCAATTTCTTTTCTTTTTTCTTGTGGTACTGGGAATTGAACCCTGGGCCTTCACACTGAGCTCTACTCCACCCCCCTCCTTTAAATTCTTGGTACAGAGTCTTGCTAAGCTTCTATGTTGCCTAGCCTGGGCTCAAATTCAAATCCTCCTGCCTCCACTCCCCCAGAGTGCTACTGTTACGGTTTGGATCTGGAATGTCTCCCAAAAGCCTTGTGTTTGGAAGGTGATTCAACCATAGGGATTAATCTATTGATTTCCTGGGCAGTTGGGAGGTGTCAGAAGGGGTGCATCACTAGAACCTGATGTGGAAGGAACAGATCACCGGTATGTGACCTGGAACGGTATATGCTAGCTCTGTTCTTGTGGTGAACAGCTTCTCTCCAGCTGGGCCTCTGCCATGTGCTTCCATCATGGCAGGCCACCCATGAATGGACTGAGATCTGCTGAAACCGTGAGCCAAAATAAACCTTTCTTCGCCTAACCTGTGGATGTCGAGTATTCTGTCTTAGCAATGAAGAAGAAACAAAGACAGCCAGAATTCTTCCTTTCATTCTTACTTTTTTTGTTTTGTTGTTACTGTACTGGGAATCAAACCTAAGAAATTCACACTAAACTGTATCCACAGATGATTTTTATTTTTGTTTTTGAGAGAGGGTCTCACTAAGTCACAAAATTGCCCAAACTGGGCTCAAACAATTCTTTTATTTCTACCTTCCAGAATGCTGAGATTACAGGCCAGGGCCACTGGGCTCCGCCTAAGATGACTCAGTTCTGACCCTTCCAGGCCACCATTCTCCCCTAGTCAGAGCCCTTAGCGACCCAAACCTCTTTGTCTCATCACATACCCTTTACCTCTCTGTGTTTCATATTTTTCTATTTCAGTATGTTTCAGATAATCTTTGATTTTGATATTCTATTTTTAGAAGTCTAGCCTAAAAAGTAATCAGAGACTCATCTAAAAGAATCTTAACAACTAACAACTTGAGAACAACCTATATGGGACAACAATCTGGGATTAGTTAATACATCATGTCTTTGCCAAGGGACCATGGAGCCGTCATTCAATATGAGGAAATGTCCATTTTATATGGTTAAATGAAAAAAGGGGGAAGGGAGTGAAGGGTGTCTAGGCAGAGCACAGAGGGGTCTTTTAGAACAGCGGAAATATTCTATGTGGCGGTCATGTGCATTATACATTTGCTCACACTCATAGACTGTACATGACCACAAGTGAACCCTAACATAAACCACAGACTTTGAGTGATCGTGGTGTGTCAATGCAGCTTGTTGAGGTAACAAAAGTGTCGTTCTAGTGGCATGGTGGGAGGAGATGGTAGAAAGGCTGTGCATGTGTGGGGAGCACATGAGAAATGTCTGCACCCATTATTAGTTTTATGTTTGTGGCTCTAGGGATTGAAGCAAAGGGCTCCTGCATGCTAGGCAATGTCTGTCACTGAGTTACATCCCTAGCCCATCTTCCACTCATTTAGCTGTGCACATAAAACTGGTCTAGAAGTAACAGTAACATTTAAACACACACACACACACACACACACACACACACACACACACACACACACACACTAAGATACAAATGAAAATATAAACCATGATCTCTATCTTGATCCACTGCCCTCCTGCCTCATTGTACCCCAATAACTCTCCTTTTCTCTAGATTCTATCAAGCTCTTTCCTTTCCCAGCATATATGTGTATGCTGGAAAAAACTGATAAGTCCTAAAATGTGGGGTAGGGATGATGTCCTGACCAGATTCCCATTCTCATAATCTCCATTTTCTCTGAGCTAGTTTTTATTCTGTACATTGCAGATAACTGAGAGTAATACAAAGGATTATTCTCCACATACCAATAAGTTCTGTCCAGTGGAGGGGACAGGTGATCTTCACCTACTGCATTTCTGATCTAATTGTCATCAAATACCTGGCACCTATAACTTGAAGAGGGAGAGGTTTAGCTTGGCTCACAGTTTCTGAGGTTTCAGTCCATAACCAGAGGAGACATCCTCGTGGAAGTATGTGACAGAGCAAAGCTACTCATGGCAGCCAGGAAGCCAACACGGGGAAGCACCCATGAGGAAGGGGTGGGGACCAGATATCCCAAGACTATACATACCTCTGTGACCCACCCAGGCACACCCAGAAGCACACTTTACTATTCTCCTAGGCGTCTGTGAGGCCATATGCATGTGCAGTCAAGACTAACCATCATGCCACCTAGTATGACATCTATTTATACATTCAGTTTGGCATTCCTGTCACACATGTATCAATGTGCATTTCATGTTCTTCTTTCAGCCAGGTATAACATCTTACTGATTCTCTTCATGACATAAATAAACTCTATAGATGTTCCTCTTCTATGTGTGTGAGATTCATGATTTACCTTTTAAAAAAATACATCCTAAGCTGGACCTAGTGGTGCAGGCCTATATTCCCAGTACTTTGGAAGGCTGAGGCAGGAAAATTGCAAGTTCAAGTCCTGCCTAGGCGACTTAGCAAGATTCTGTCTCTAAATCAAAACTAAA